>JAABKJ010007545.1:1367419-1427584 GCA_011634705.1 Andricus grossulariae | reverse complement strand
CAAAAGGGGGTACGTGGTGCAAAATTTTAGAAAAAAAAACTTTACGTAATTTATGCACGGCCCTTTGAAAGAAATTGCTTTAGACCCAGAGGCCTCGGACTCATTTGATAAATTCAAAATAGTGTTATGCAATTTTTTAAATATTAAATCAAGGGATTCACCCTGAAATCTGTTGAAATCCTATAAAAAGTTCTTGGAAAACTCGTCAATGTTTTTAAATTTAATTTAATTTAATTTATTCCCTAAAGATCTCTAGAAATCCATTAAAATCCCTTGACATCTTCTTTACATCCTTTGAAGTTTTTCGAAATCCTACGAAATTCTTTGAAAAACCTTGAACAATTTGAAATTTTTTAAATTCTTTACAATTAAAAAAAAACCTCAATTCTTGAAAATCTTTTGATATCCCTTAAAATTTTAAAAATCACTTTATTGTTGTGAAATCCTCAGGAATCCTTGAAATTTAATTTATTCTCGAAATTTGGCTAGAAAACGATTGGAATCCCTTGAGAATTGTTTAATTCTTCGAAATTAAAAAGAAATGGTTAATATTTAAAAATCCTTGAAGCAAATTTTAAATCTCGTTGGATATCTTGTGATCTTTTAAAATATCCTTAATTATTTTTCTGAAATATTACAAAATTCATTAAAAACTCTTTAAAAGTTTTCATTTTTTGAATTTCTTGGGGTCTTTTAAAATACCTTAAATTATTTGAAATCCTTTGAAATTTTCTGAAATCCTACGAAATTGTAAATAAACATTTTAAATACTTTTAAAATCCTTAAAAGATTAAAAATCGACTTGGATTCTTCTTGTGATTTTTTAAAATAATATAAATTGTTCAAAATTCTTTAAATTTTTCTGAAATCCTACAAAATTCTTTAAAACCCCTTGAAAATTTTGAAATTGTTTTAAATTTATAGAAATTTGGTCAAGTACCCTAAAATCTTTGAAATCCACGAAAATTTTTTTAATATTTGAAATCCTTGGAGATCCTATCAAACCCCATAAATTATTATAAATTATTTCTATTTCTAATAATAAATAAATTTCTTCACAAATTTAAAAACTTTAAAATCGGATGAAACTTTTAAAAATCTTTGAAATTCTCTGAAATCGCTTTGAATTTTTGAAATTTGAAAGTTTTGCATTCCTAAAATCATTTAAAATCTCTTGAACCCTCTTGGAATCTTGTTGGAATTTTTGGAAATCCCTTGAAATATTTTGAAATCGCGGATACGTTATGTTAGCAATTTGAAAAAATAGTAAAATTACTGTCATTTTCTCAAAATTGTAGTAAAATAGTGGCGCCGCTCAAAAAAAGTTTTAAATAGCACCAAGAGTTCGAGCCCTGGTCATACGAATTAAAGAGACTGTTTTTGTAAAATTTAATTTAAAAAAATTGAGCATATCAATTTTTTTTATCAGTGTGAGACTAGGGTGCCAAAAAAGGTCTGTTTTTAAATTTTTTAAATGCTACCGTCTTAATTTCTTCCTTTTGGCGACAAAATATTGCTATACATTTTTTTTTATTTAAAAAAAAAAGTTGTTTTAGAGTGTTTTTCAAATAAAAATTTAAAGCGAAAAATGTTTTAATGTTTTAAAGATTCTAAATTTATTGTTTAAATTTAAAGTAACAATAATTTTAAGAAATTTTGTCCAGAAAGATATTTTTTTCAATTATTGTTATTTTAAATTCAAACAATAATTTTAGAAACTTTAAACATTGAAAATATTTTTTTTATAAAAATATTTTATTATTGTATTTTTAATTAATAAATAACATTTATAAAAAAAATCGATTGTTTAAATTCGGAAATTTAGGGCTTATTACTTTTACCTTTTGCACAATTTTTTAAAAAGAAAAGAAAATTTATGACGGAATTTTTTTCACTAAAAAGAGGAAATGTAGGAGGTAGCTCTTCCAAAATTCAAAATCAAACATTTTTTTTTTAGGGACTGGGGTGGTCCAAAAATTCGAGTTTCGATTGATCCACCTAATAATTTATATTTTCAACCCCCTGCCCAACCCTCTTGTATTGTGCCCGGAAACAGCCCCAAAAAATTCAAAATATGTTTTATGTCAAATTCATATAAAATTCATGCTAAAGACGGTATTTTTTGCATTTTTTCTAAATGATTTTTGTTCAATTACAAATAAAATTCCAAGTATTTTTTAACTGGTCCTGAATTTTTTAAACAATGTTTTTCTGAGTGAATCATGAAAAGTTACTTTTTTTTCGGGATAAATGAAATAGTTGATGAATGTAAAAAATATTTTTTGTTCAACATATTTTGCACTTGTTTAAACAATTTATATTTGCATAATTTTGTTTTTCACCAATTCGTGAAAAATTAGGATATTTGGCAATTGTTTAAACAATTTTTTTTCATCCTGTAAATCATGAAAACTTATTTTTTGGAATTAATGTTTGCAATTACCAATTAACCAATTATTATAATTTGCTCATTTTCATAGGAATTTCATTTATTAACTGTGTTATTAATTTCAGAAACTAGTAAATTTTCAAGATTTAAAGGAGGAAACAATTGTTTAAACAAATACAAATTGTTTAAATAATTGCCAAACATGTTTAAAAAGAAATATTACTCTTGACATTCATCAACTGTATCATTTATTCCGAAAAATGATAACTTTTCACGAATTACAGGGGAAAAAATTATTTAAACAAATAATAATTGTTTAGAAAATTAAAAATTAATTTAAAAAATGCTCGAAAACGTGTCACTTAACTAATAAATAAAATTCCTGTTGAAAAAATCTTAAAAAATAACGTCTTTAGGATGAATTTTACATAAAACTGCTGTTTTTTTTTCGGGGCATTTTCCGGGCACAATAAAAAAGGTCAAAATTAAAATGTATTGCGAAAAAATTATTTGTTAAACATTCATCAAGAGTTGACTAAACTTTAATTTACAAAATGTTAAAAACCAGTAAATTTTTTTCCGGAACGCGAGCGAAAATCGAATTTTTCAGATATAAATTTGGACCACCACCCTATTGGGCACCCTAGTTGTAAGAATTAAAATTTTTTTATCCTAAACTTTTAGAATTTAGCAGCAGTATTATTCGAACGCATTTAGATTTTGAATTTTTTTTATGTCCGTTTTTCCGAGTCTTCCGTCACCACTTAAATTTGCTGTTTGTAGGGGAAACTTCTACAGTGGATAATGCAACCTACAGTGGATAATCATTAATTAAAAATACTAATATGTGTAAAATAATTAATTTCATTAATTGTTAACACTATATATGTGAATTGCAATTAATCTTTTTTCTTTTGTTTGTGCTCTTAATTGATTATCCACTGTAGCTTCAATTATCCACTGTAGCGACGTTTCCCCTGATTTAAAAAACCGGTGTTATGTAATTTACAAGAGTGAGAAAGTTTATACAGATTTCGAAAGATTTTTTCTCGAATTCTGTGAGTTTTCTATATTTTATCTGTTGCCTAGTTGAAGTCGTTGCAAATATATTTCACGTCCACGATAAGTTGCTCCGTTAGTTTGTACAGTTTTAATGAAATCAAGACTTAGCGCGTAAGTATAATTATCATGAACACTGAAATTGTAATTCACGAACCCGAAATTAGAATAATTAGTAAGGTATGTAATTCGTAAAAAAAAAGATGATAAACCTTGAAAATAATATCTATGGTGATGGTGCAGCAATTTATCATTTTACAGCTTAAATATAGTTAATTCATTGTTTTAAGATTGCAGTATTTATTTTTGTACAGACCTTCATCGCTTTGTGCAGAGTGCGATTTAGTAGTTAATCTTTTTAAGGAAGCGAACACTATTGCAAAATCAATGGAACCAGTTAGATTAAATAAATAAATGTTTTTAGCAAAATATTGGTGGTTTTTGTTCCCCAGACCTCGGATTCATTTGACAAATTCAAAATAGTGGCACGCAGTTTTTTTGAATATTAAATCTAGGGGCTAACTATATTTTTGAAAGTCTCTAAAATTCCTGAAACTCATCAATATTTTTAAATCCCTTGAAAAGTCTTATAATTTCTTTTTAAATCCTTAGAAATCCCTTGAAATTTCATTTCATTTATTTCCGAAAGTTCTCTAGAAAAATCCCTTGATATTTTTTGAATATCATTGATATCGCGGATGCTTTTTTAAAATCCTTTACATTTTTTTGAAATCCTTCGAAACTAAAAATTAATCTTAAAAAATCCTTAAAAGATTTGAAATCTTGTTGAATTCCCTGGACTTTTTCAAAATAATATAAATTGTTCAAAATTCTTTGAAATTTTCTGAAATTCTTTAAAAGCCCCTGAAAATATTGAAATCTCCTTACATTTTTGGGAATTAAAAAAAAACCTCAACTCTGAAAATCCTTTGAAATCCTTGAAACTGTGGTTTGTTGAAAAATGGTCTTTTTGGTAGAAAATTAATATTCTCTACATTTTCAGTTCAAAGAAATTGATTTTCAAAAAAAAAAAAAAAAAAAAAAAAAAATTTTCCAGAAAATAATTAAAGTTTAAACTGGAATAGTTAACTTTTAAGTAAAACAAATTAATTTTCAGGCAATGAAACAAAAATTACCAACAAAATAGCTCATTTTTCAACCAAGTAGATAAATTTTCGATTAAAATTATGAATCTTCAAACAAAGCAAAAAAAATTTAACGAAAGAGTTTGACCAATTTGTTTGACCATTTTCGAACAAGATTAATTTTCTACAGTTGAATAGTTCATCATTTTAGTTAAAAATTCATCTCTTTGGTTGAACATTTATTTTTTTTTTCAACTAAAAATTTAAATATACAATTTTTGGTTGAAAAATTATCCTTTTTAGTTGAAAATTGTCTTTTTTTTTAAATAAAAACTTGATAAAAACTTCTTTGTTAAAAATTGATATTTTTCATTGAAAATTCAATCATTTTACTTAAAGATTCAGCATTTAAGTTGAAAATTCATCACTTTGAAAATGTAACTATTTTTTTAACTGAAAATTTAACTATTTAATTTTTAGTTGGAAATTTTTTTTAGTTGAAAATTGTTTTTTTTTTGTGTAAAAATTAATCTGCTTGGTGGAAAATTAATCTTTTTGGTTGAAAATTCAATTATTCTAGATAAACGATTAATTATTTTAGTTTAAATTTCATTATTTTGGTTAAAAATTAATTTTTTAAATTGAAAATTGAGTTCAAAATTGAACTATTTAGTTGAAATTTGGAAAATTTAACTATTTAATTTTTAGTTGGAAATTTATATTTTTCAGTTGATTTTTGTGTGTGTAGAAAATGAATCTTCTTGATTAAAAATGCATGTTTTATGGTTGAAATTTAATTATTTGGTCGAAAATTAATATAATTAGTTGAAAAGCACATCATTTTGTTTAAAAGTATTTTTTTTTATTGATAAGTCGACTGTTTTGTTGAAAAATAGTCTTTTTGGCTGAAGATTCAACTGCATATTTTATTGAAAAGTCGTCTATTAAAATTCATTTTCATCGTTTAAGATTCTTGATTTTAGTTTAAAGTTTATCTCTTTGCTCAAAAGATTCAGCTGTTTCATTTCAAAATCGTTGTTTTTTGATTGAACTTTTATTTTTTAACTGAAAATTGAACTATTTCATTTGAAGATTTATCATTTTAGTTAAAAATTTCACTATTTTGTTAAAAATTAATTTATTTTAGTTTAAAAGTAATTCGTTCAACTGCAAATTTAGCTATTTGTCGAACATTAATCTTCTTGGTTAAAAATGCATGTTTTATGGTTGAAAATTCAAATATTTGGTTGCAAATTAATATACTTTGTTAAAAATTAAACAGTTTTGTTCAAAAGTGTCCTTTCTGATTGGAAAGTCAACTCTTTTGTTGTAAAATCGTCTTTTTGGTTAAAGATTCAACTAAAAATTTTATTAAGAAGTCTCTTTCGGTTGAAAATTAATCTACTTTGTAGAGAATTGAAAAATTTGGTTAAAAAGTTATTTTTGTCGTTGAAGATTCTTCATTTTATTTGAAAGTTTATCTCTGTGTTTCAAAATTCTTCTGTTTTATTTTAAAAACGTTGTTTTTTGTTTAAAATTTTATTTTTCAACATAAATTTAACTATTTCAGTTGAAGATTCATCATTCTAGTTGAAAATTTAACTATTCAATTTTTAGGTGAAAACTTATTTTTTTAGTATATTTTTTTTTGCAGAAAATTAATCTTTTTGGTTAAAAATGCATCTCTTTTGGTTGAAATATCCATTATTACACTTTTAGTTGAGAATTCATCTCTTTTGGTTGAAAATTAATCTACTTTGTAGAGAATTGAAAAATTTCGTAGAAAATTCAACAGTAATGTTAAAAAGTTATTTTTGTCGTTGAAGATTCCTCATTTTAGTTGAAGATTTATCTCTTTGTTTGAGAATTTGGCTGTTTTGTTTGAAAATCGTTGTTTTTTGGTTGAAATTTAATTTTTTAACTGAAAATTGAACTATTTAATTTGAATATTTATAATTTCAGTTGAAAATTCACCTAGTTCGTTGAACATTCATTTATTTTAGTTAAAAATAATTCTTGTGACTGCAAATTTAACTATTCAATTTTTAGTATCTTTTTTAGATGAAACTATGTATTTTCTTGAAAATGCATCTTTTTCGGTAGAAAATTAATCTTTTTGATTGAAAATTTAACTATTTGTTTGAAAATTTATCTATGTTGAAGAAAATTTAATTATTTTGTTGAAAAATAATCCTTTTATGTTGAAAATTCGCATGTGTCTAGTTTATGCAGAATAATCCTATGCAATCCGGAGTAATCTTATGTAATCCGTTGGCCAGCTGTTCCAAATTAAAAAATGTTTAAAATAGTATAAATAATTTTAATTCAAATTATTTCAAATGGTAATATGAAATCATAACTTTGATTTACCAAAGTTAATTTAATCGTAACAAATATTTAAATAGCAGCTGGATCTAGAAAGTATAAACAAAATGGTATTCCGAAATCCAAATCATTTCAGCTCCTGAAGTATACATTATGTTAAATATGAAATAAAACTCTGAATTTATTCTAAAAGCACTCTTCGTAAGATTGAAAACAATTATAATCAACTGAATGATTAATAAATCTGTAAAATAATGATAGAAAGTATTATATAATTAAAAGCAATGTAATTTGTCTATACAAATACTGATTATTTATATTATTTAGTACATGTTATCTTCTATCAGTTTATTACAGATGATATTGCGTTTGATATTATATTTTCAACATACATTTGATATCGCTTTCAATACGGAAACATTACTGTAATTTTTTGTCGTTTATGCAATCGCAATAAACATTTTTCATCACACGGTAATCGTCGTTGGATAAGCGAATAGAGAGAATATACAGTCATTTCGTTGGATAATTCACATTTTCTCTCGGCAACGCCTTAATATGCCACGTGAGCGATTTACATCGATGCTTCTGCCGATCGAGCTACCTCAGACCGTATTATTTTATCGCCCTTTGGCGTGCGAATCGCATGATGACAGATAAACTTCCGGGAGTCTGAAATAATTTATACATTTTTTATAATTTTATATGTTAATTGGGTATCTTTATGCAGTTAAAAGATATCTGTGCACTTAAAGGAATATAATATTTATTCAGCACATCCTAAATTTGCAATCTTACTCTCTGAACCTCAACTAGTGAAAAGAAAACTAATTAAATCAGTACTGAGAATTTAAACCAATAAATTAGTTGTTTTTCAATGGCATTTATTGAAATAGTAAAATAGATTGTAACAGGGTCACTGAAACTCAAAAACAGAATGAATGTTATATTTTTCGTTTCAGGGCCTAAAATGTTTCAAATTGTGGATTGGACATAAAAATATGCCCTAAAACGTACTAAAAAAGGATTTTTTCTAAAAAATGAGGAAAATAAAATTCTTTCAAATAACATGAATGTGGGTGCTATATTAAACTTAATTTTAAATGCTTTAAATCCCTAACATTTTAAGTAAAACTACTGCAATGTCAGATATTTCCTGATTTTTCAGCTAGTTTTCAATGACTTATGTCACTGAAATTTCATAAATTTCGCTTTGACAATCAATTTGAGGCCATATTCATTCATTTTCAGTGTCACAAAACTTAATTTTGAAGCAAAAGTTATTGGAATTTCATCAAATTGACTCTGAAACCTGTTTCAATTGCTTGTACATAACATATTATCGGTGGCTGAATAAATTTCACTGTGGTTTACGTAAATTTTATAAACATGCATTGAAAATAAAGTAACATTTTTTAATTAATTTAATAAACCTGAATGAAAATATAAACAAAATTTAAAAATAATTCATGAAATTAAATTCTGAAGCTTTGTATGTGATATATTTTTCTATCGTTCAATACATTCTTTGCAATTACATGTACAAAATTGGGTTTACTTTGTCATTTCGAAAGAAGTAATTTCAGAGAACTGTTCTGAAAAAAGTTGCATTATGTACATTGAATATGCATAGGATACTCATGAACATTTACAAGAAAATCATTGTACCATCTCTTAAAATAGTTTCAAAACATACATTAAAATTTCAATAAGGCTACTTAAATTTCAGCGTTGCATGAAATTTCAATGAGTTTTTCACTAAACGTAGTGTAAAAAGCTTCACTAATATTTTCATGAAATTTCATGAACTTACTTCTAATTGTTTGCAATTTCAACAAAATAGAGGAATTTTTGAGCGAATAAATAAATTTTCAACCTAAGCGATAAATTCGTAATAAAGAAGATTTATTTTCCATAAAAAAAGATGAGCCTTCAAAAAAATACATGAATTTTTAGTAACTTATACATTTATGTAAGAACCTAATAAATACGACATCTTTCAGACTAATAAAACTAATAGACTATTAGGTTCTTACCTAAATTTATAAATTTTCCCAGACGTAAAAAAAGCAAATTTTATTTTGCTTATAAAATGAATTTTTAGCTTAAAACAAAGTAGGTACATTTTTAACCTAGAAATTAATTTTCAACGGAGAAAATTAATTTTTAACAAATGAGTTCGACCAAAAAAGATGACTTCGCAATAAAAAACGTAGGTGATATTTCCATCTGAAATTTTTTAATTTTAAACAAAAAAACAATTAAATTCATCCCAAAAAGATGAAATTTCAGAAAAATGGTTGATTTCTCAACCAAAACAGATTAATTTTCAATCATGAATTATCAAAAATTCATTTTTGAAAATTTTAATAAATTTATGAAAATTTTCGGTACTTTGCGGTAATTCACGGTAATTTAATCAGTTGGGCTGACAATCGTAAAATGCAAGCTCATAGGTGTATAATTGTCAATATTCACTTCTGACGTCACTTTTCCGTCCCTAGGGAATAAAAAGTACTTTTCAGTCCCTAGGGAATAAAAAGTACTTTTGACTCCCTAGGGAGTAAAAAGTAGATCTTTAGCCCCGCTTCATAGGTGTCGAAAAGGGATGAAATCATGCATGTGTCATAAAAAGTTTATTTTCAACCAAATACTTGAATTTTCCAGCCAAAAGGATGACTTTTCAACGAAAAATGTAATAGTGGACATTTCAACGTAAAAATATTTTTCATGGCACATACATGATTTCAGCCCTTTTCGATGCCTATGAAGCGGGGCCAAAGCTCTAATTTTTACTCCCTAGGAAGTAAAAAGTACTTTTTACTCGCGAGGGACTGAAAAGTGACGTTACAGGTGAATAATGAAAATTATTTATCTATCTGCTTGCATTTTACAATTATCAGCCCACTCATCATAAAAACTGTGAGAAAATTTTGGTGGCAGATAATAAAATTTTTCGGTTAGTTATGGAAAGTTTCCATGTATAACTGATAAAACGACCGTAAATTACCGACAATTTTCGGAAATTAATGAAATTTAAAAAATGAATTCGGGTTAATTTATCGTAAGTTACTATATTTACCTGTAAAATTGCCATGAATGTTCGGAAATTTTCATGATTTTCCGAAAATTCCTGGAAATTTTTAACAATGAATTTTGGCTAATTTAGGGTAATTTACCGAAATTTTACCGCGATTTCGCTGGGAGCAAGTGCAATTTTTAAGATTAGCACCTGCTCCCGGCGAAATCCTGCGGTTTTCCTTATGACAAACTTTTAACTATATATGGGAGAGATACAATAGATAATAGAACCCCACTTTTAAAACACATTTTTTCTACGAACCAACCAAAATAAATAAGTTCTTGACCACACGCCCATAACAGCATCTATTGCGTCCTCAGACGAAGATCCCTATTCCTACTCTTAGTAAATTCAACTCCTATTTATCACTATTCCATAATATCTAGCAATCCAAACTGTTTTCAACCCCCAGCCTCCATTCATCTCTCTCTTTCTCTTTACCTGTCACTCAATTTCTTATTTTCCAATCTATTTTCATATATCATGTATCCTTATAGAGTATTAATTGCAATAACTTTAAAAGTATCAATTTGATTATTAGTTTATTCTTCTGAACCTTTACATAAACTCGTAAAATATTAACAAGAAAAGGAGCAAAAAATTAATCATGAAAATTATATACATTCACTCTTTTTTCATTCAATCACTTTTTATCTTTTCAATTCTCACTTATAACTTCCTCAACAATTTCTTTTTTTCAAAACATATAAGTAACGATTATATAGTAAATACTCATTGTTTTTTACGAAGATTGAAAATCATTTGGATTTATGTTAGAAAATAAGGCATCTATAAAAAAAACAGAAACAATCATAATGGAACAATCAAATCAACGCTACTGCTTTGCGAAGATACGAAACATAAAAAATTATATTTTGTACCAGAAAGCCCTATTAAATTTTGTAAAACTTGCTTCTTCTAGTTACTTCAAATTGTGAAACATTCTTCTGAAAATAAAATTCATGGCATTTCCTTGGTAAAATATCACACGTTCACCAAGAATGTTATTCATGTTTAAAACGATTATTGTAGCCTAAAAAAACAATTACCAGCGTGTAACACTTATTTGTAAAAAATTTAATGTTTAAACACAAGGATGTACGTGAGAAACCGAAGTTCACACTCACTTGTAAAATGAGCAAAAAATGTAAAAAATTATCCAATATATTTACTTTAAAAATTATTCCAATATTTATGATCGTTTTAGGATTGCCCATAAAAAATATATTTTGTTACTATTTTTGCAATAACAATGAATTAAGTTATAAAAGAACATTATTATAAAACTTTTTCCTATTTTTTCATGAAAATTAAATTTTTCTACTTCAAAAATATTGTATGTTTTAGTAAGAATGGAACCAGCTAATCTAAGGATAAATCCAGCTGAATAAGTCAGCCCATTGCAAACATTGAATGAAATTAGTATTGAATATAACTTTTCTAACCTGAAAAAAATGTTGAGATTGTTATCCGATATATATTATTTTAGTAATGACCAATTACCTACAGGTAATAATAACAAGCGCGTACCAGAACTACAATTTGGAAAAATTAAACTTTATAAATGGACTAATGCTTGCGAAAGATGTTATCGAAGGGGACATAGGACATAGAATGATATAGACTAATTTCGTTCACTTAAAGATTCTCTAACAAAAAAATTTCGTTAGAATATATTCATTACTCATTCAGAGTTAAACGAAATGATCCGATAGAAATTATAAAAAATGACGAACATTTAATCTTTTTCTCTTCCTCAAAAGCATGCGTTCCTAGAATATAAGACCCGCCACGTAGACAACCGAAGCCAAAAGCTCAAATACATAAATTGTGATAGAAAAGTTTGATCATGGTCATTACATTCCCATGCTCAAACTTAAGGGGGGGGGAGGTGTCACGTCCCGCGACTTTTATAATAATACTACATAATTATAAACAGTAGATTATAACTACATAACAATTATATTCAATAGACTATAACTACATGACAATCATAGACTATAACTACATAACATTTATATTCAATAGATTATAACTACATAACATTTATATACAATAATAAAACAACAAGCTGAATGATCATATCCAATTATTATTGTTAAAATCATATTATAAACAAACCTAATACTGTTGAAATCATTCGTGAAGATCAGATTCGTAAGTGACGACCCAACAGACTATGATGAGCTACGCATCATTTTTCGCACAACAAACAGGCAGACGCTAATCAAAAAGATTGAAAATTAATCAACAAGGCAACCAGAAATGCTAACTGCATTATCAATCTCACACGCTTACACAATGCTGGTACCTATAGCATTTACACAGCGCGGTAAACAAAAATGAGCGATACACACAAAGTCTCTCATAACTAACACTACAAACGGGCACACAACAATTAATAGGCCATAAATTAATCAGCAATGTAACCGTAAAAACTCGCCACATTTTCAATCCTATACATTTCCAAATGCTGGTACCCAGTGGCCTACATAGAATTTGCAGAACCAACACAGCAAGGAGACACACATTGATTGAAATGCTATAAATTAATCAGCAAGCCAACCTTGAGAAAAGACCAGATTTTCAGTCCCACACGTTTACAAAATGCTGGTACCTACACTACTCATCTAAATGATTTAAGCATCTTGACCTACTTATTTCTTTGCAACGGACACCATCATCTTCGACAGAAAAGCAATAAATATCTTCATCAAGGTGACAGCTATAGGGGGCTGAGCCTCGCAAAAATAATACACGCAAACGTATGCCCTTCTACGCATTAGAATATCTCAGCCTTCGTCATCTAAGAAGGGATACCATATATTTTGTTAACTGTGCCATTCTCCATATTTGGCATATCACGATTTCTCATCGCTGATTGGCTACTCTACCAATTACCCCTTGGACTAGAAAGGGATATAATACATATTAGCTACTGCGAAACTTTCCATATATGGGCATACCTTGGATAATTAGAACCCTAACACTCTTCTACATAATCAATCATCAACGCTGATTGGAACAAAGATTAGTCCCTACTTCTGAAAACGCTCAACCCTATGGGAATCTTAGAAGGGATCTCGCATATACATACAGCAGATTTGGAAGCAGAAAATCAGTTTATTCTACAACAGTTTCACTCCAGTTGAATTCACAGTTCTAGAAGGTCTAGAACAACACCCAGTACGACTATCATCGAAACCCTAAACTCCGGTCCAAAGTACTCGGCCCGTTAACCCAGTAGCATCGGTTCCTTCAGACTAAAATTAAACAACAAGATTCGATGCGAGGTTTGATGAAGAAAGGTTACTCCAGCTGCATCTGATTTTTCTAGCTTAACTTTATATTTCATTTTTATTTCAATTGTAATTGTTTAAATAAATGTAGTTGAATTTATAAAACTTAAATTCATGTTGAATTAATTCCTTGTAGTCGGTAGTTTTTCACATTCCAGTTTTCTAGTTTTTTAATTAGAATCTAAAATAAGGAACCATCTTTTAATATTAACAAAATATAAGGTAAGTTATGTTTCTCAAGACGCAACAATATATATAATTATTTTTAAAAAAATTTTGTTTTGTTTTGCATGAGTTTACAAAATTTGAGGACAAATTTGGGCCAGTTTAAAAGATATAACTGTTTAAAAACTTCTGAATAATTTTTAAAACGATTTGAATTTTTTTTTAATATTTAAAAAAGTTCTGCAAAATTGAAAAGATTACTTCAAAATCTTCCAGATATTTTTCGACAATTTTCAAAATACTTTGGAATGTTTCGAAAATCTATAAAAATATTATTTCAAAATAAATGTTTAAAATTAAAAAATTATTTAAAATTCTTCCACAAATCTCAAGACAAATTTCTTATTCTTTCGAAACCTTTGGAAATTCTGCAACAGCTTTGAAATTGTTTTTTTTTAAATCTTCAAAAATCTACATAATGTTTTCAATTTGTTGCAATCTTTTCAAGTTCAAAATTGTTGTCGTTTCTTTTCGAAACTTCTAAATATTTCTTACACTTATTCTAATTTTTTTCTACAATTTTATTATCCTGCGAAGATAAAAAATAAGAAGTCATATAAATTTTTCATGGAATCGTAACAAACAAATTTGATATCCGAAAATGTTTCAAAATCCTTGAGAGGTTCAAAAATTTTATTTAAAAATCTTAAAAAATCTACATTTTGTTAAATTTGTTCAAAAATATTTTCAAATTATTTTTAACAAATTTTCAGTATCTAGAACTTTAAAAAATCTTTCGGAATAATTCAAAGTTTTCCTACCTCTCATCAAAATCCAGAAAGAATGTTAAAAATTGCCTTAAAATCAAAGCTTAAATAATAATTAAGATATTCTAAGTATTTGTCTATAATTTCATTTTATTCGTCTCTTTGCAAGTCTGAAAAAGGTTAGGAATTATAGTGTGGTGGCAGAATGTAAAGAGCAGAATATTGTTGTAATTTTAAAAGACATTCACAAATAAAATGTTGACTTTTATGAATAATATTTAGAAACATTCAGAAATAATTTTTACCATCAAATGAAATTACTTATTTCGACATTTTTATTTTTTCTAAATTAGGCGTTTGGTTTAAACATTAGGAACAGTTCCCGTTATTATAAAGAATTATTGACAATTTCTTTTTTCTGTTTCAGAAATATATATCTACAAGAAATAAATACTCTTGGCCCGGGTACAGATAACCATTTTTGGTTATGGTCGTCTGTAATAATTATTAACTCATGTCTTTACGATTGACACAAAATATTCCTTGACACATTTTTTGAGTGAATTTTTGTCACACCCTGGTACATAACTTCGATGAGCATTAACGTTCCTCAATGAATACTGTAATTGTTCTTCATTCTGAGTAAGACGGCGATTGTATTCCTTATATTAAAGCTACTCCGCGTTCCGCATTATCATTTGTGACTGGCAACCCGCGTATTACACAAGAATCAACTTCGTAATCTTCCCTCGTTTCCCATGTTTCGGGATCAAAACTTGGAAATTCTGCAGAAATACACAGTTTCTCGAATAATCTCGCGCTTTGCACAGTTATAAATTGATCTAGGGTTAATTCCTTGATATTTTAAAGACTATTTAAGCACAGTTGTAAACGCCTTGATGGTGATTCCCTTCCCTCACGCTCCTTAATAGGTACTGCCATTTTCTGTTTACATTCCAGCGAGAAATTTTTATCAAAGAAGGCTAAGCCTACTAGTTCTTCGCTTAGATACCAAAGATGGCCTCCAAACTTTTTTAGTGTAACGTTGCAAACTTTTTCGTCTCAAGCAGAACAATCGATGAGCTTTTGTAGGAACATAAGAAAAAAACTTTCCAGAAGCTTTTTCACCAAGGAATAAAATTATCTGCTCTAAAAGTTCCTTGTAGTCTCCTCTTGGATGTGCTCTCTGTAATTAGAAAAATATTTGCAAGTCAAACACTATTCTGGAATATCGTTATTTTTTGAGGAGTTAAAAACTTTTTTTAATTATTCAAACCATTAAAAATTTCAATTCAAAAAATTATATCAAGTAAAGAACTAGAGATTCTCTCTTTTTGGCCAAAATTTGGTTAGAAGCGTCGGGAAGAAAAGTTCGATCAAAAATAAAATCTTTTGAACAAATACAGGTGAAATTTGTTTCATTTACAAAAGTTAGCCAATTCCCCGTAAATCGTCCAAAGAATTTTTAAAGTGGTGATGAGCTTTAAAAATGATAAAAAGTGGATTTTCTCAAGAAAAACCCACATTTTTAGCTAATTTTTTATTCAATTTTGCCTTATAGCCAAAACAATTTTTCTACGTGAAATTGAATTTTCGCATTTTCCTCACAAAAAGTGAAAGATACAAAAAAGAGCAAGGCATATTTTTTACAAAAAAAGGGAAAACCCCGTTTTATGAGGGATGTATCTCTTATATATAAGCAGAAATTTAACAAGAAATAAGCAAGAAATATAGGGTTTTCTAAAAAATCGATTTGCTACATTTTCAAACAAATCGTCGCTTTTTGTTAATTTCGAACTTTATACAATTAAACAATTTGAAATTATATGCAATTGAACTGCAAAATTTCGCATTTGTAACTTTTAAAAATTGTAGAGTTCTAAGATTCAGATTTAGCTTTAAAAATATATATTCACGTTATAATTTTCAATGCTTCAAATTGAAGAAGCAATCAACGGATTTAAAAATTTCCGAAGTTATATTATTTTAAGCAATTTTTAGCTAGAAACATTAAAAATTGAACGATTAAAGCTGGTTCAAACGGAACACTACTGAAATTAAAAGTTAAATTATTTTCATTTTACGTAGTTGAATGATCCTTAAAAAGCTTTAAAACTTTATTTCGAAATCTTGAAAAATCTACATGCTCCTTTATATATTTTCAAAATTTTAATTATTTTAGAAATTTTCGTAATAGCCTGTAAATATCTTTTTCATATTTTGTCGGTAAAGGCACTTCGTTCAAACTGTTTGAAATCATGTCAAGTTTTACATCAATTTTGAATCTTTTCAAAACCTCGAAATATCTTTTCAAATTACTCGAATTGAGCACGAAAGAATTCTTTATCTTCTTCATATGAGAAATCTGCTAGAGCATTTACATGCGCAATGTCGAACAAATAATGGAGATCGCCTTTAAACCCTAGTTATTTGAATAATAGAGTTTCGGATTTAGTTTCTGGCCTTGAATTCATGTTCAGTTTTAACCACTTTACATTTAAACTCTCTATTTTTCTCATGATATCTCTTTTGTTCCTGACTGAAATGCCTGCTTTGTTCCAAAATGCAATATACTTTTCAGCAGTACGCGTAGAACTGTAACGTATTTTTTTTTTAATATCTTTTTGTGGTGAAAAAACACTTGTAGCACCTCTTTTTTGGAAGGTAACTTCCGACTGCAAAAATGTTCACTTGTGACCCGTACAAAATTAATTGCCGGATTTTGGCGCGTTTTCGCCATAATTGATAGCAGTGCACTTCTTCAATTATGCCTCGAATTCTTTATTTCTAGAGTCTACGAGCCACTGAAGCCAACTGCCAAATCCTTTGCAACTAACCGCAGTTACGAATAAGCCATGCAATAAAGTCGAGACATTTCCCACCGTTTTTTAATGTTTACACAGCACCATGTTCGAAAGATAATAGCGTGAATGTAAAAAGGTACTCATTGTCTGTCCAAACCTATCCTAGGTAAACACATGTGTACATTAGGATGTCAGATATATGAAATTCCGAGAAATGAAGGCGATGGTGGCGAAAATGATTTATTATCCTCCAAAATCAACAACAACTTGTCTGGACGCGTCAATATCGAAATCGTTATCATATTCTGCGTATACGATATAATTTACTGTATCAGCAAGTGGTTCTTCAAAACGCACCTCTATTCGTAGACTTCCATGTTCTACGAGATTCCAATGAGAATAACAATTTGCAGAAATATGAGGGGCAAGATCAAAAGCAAACAGGCAGAATCCTTCCGAGTAATCGTTTCTATCAATATCATTACCCTCATTGAGAAAGTGGATACCAGTGCCAGAGAAAAGAGACTGATAAGCATCAACGTAAAGTTTGTTTTTGGAAAAATCTGGCTGCAGAGGTTTCGAGAGTATTTGTGTGCCATCGATGTAAAGGGATAAGGAATTAATCTTATAATTTTTGAAGTTAAACGGATTACGTTCTCTATTTCCGTTAAGGCTCTGTTCTCGACGAAACCAATGATTATTCTTCCAGGCAACTGACCGAGAATAACATTATCAAGAGTTTCACCATAGACCTCTCTGATAGGACAATCTGACATAAACTTTTAATATTCGCCCTCCACCGACTTGTGTAGTAATCAATGTCATAACTCATTATTACTAGATCATATAGTTTTTATTTCTTCTTCTTATTCCGCTTCTCTAATCAATTTTTCAAAAAGAAGTGTCATTGTCAGAGTGCCAAACTCGAATGATATAGGAAGTACAGCATGATCTCTTATATCTATTTCTATCGTGCAAAATTAAGTATGAAGAGAAAAGTAATTCGGGAAGAAAACTGAGTAACTTGTGTGAAAGCAAAAGTGTAGTTTGGGGTGTCGATAGGAATAATACGTAAAAGCGATGTTTGTACATCGCCTCTAATATGAGGTTCGCATATATCGCAATAAACAAACATTTTCTTAGGTAATCCACAGGCCAGACTTGGAGGGTGATTAGCATAATGAGAATTATCTGATATTAATTGTTGTAGTGCAAAACCAAGTATACGAAATACTTTTTCACTTATTGCAAGAAAATGACGATCTTTCGTATCGCAATCGTCTAGACAAATTATTTCAACTTTGACATAACAATCTTTGTCTAATTGGAAAACTAAGCCTACGTGTTCTCGAGCAATCGGGGTCTGGTTTATCGCTCGGACCAGATCGTTTACGTGTGGGTACACACCAGGTCGGAAATAGGAGACAATAGGACTTCACCATTTACCATTCAACATATCTGCTATGCATTTGTCTTTAATAATAGCATTGTCATTAAGTTCAGACAACTCGGCGTCCCATTCAAGAACGTAAGAAAACGAGTATTTAAAAAGTGAATCTTCAACGTGAATTTTCGCTTCTTTCATTTTTCTCGCATAATTTTCTTCTTTTTTCTCTTCAACGATACTACTACTACTTGACACACTCGTCATTAGAGCTATACGATTTTCCATTCGATCAGGCAAATTGTGTCTGACATGAAAACGAATTTCGTGCGGCAGTTGTGTGGTAAAGAGAGTCGTATTATTATGCTGAAAATACTTCATACTGCTACTGCTCTGTAAATTTAGGTGAAATTGATCGTTATTCATTGTATATTTCTTAAATTGTTGGCAGGTATCCAAGAATTGAATTTATGAGAATATCCCATCCACTTGACGACTAACTAATTATAATATATATATAATGTAATTACAATATAATAATAATTATAATTATAAATTCTGTTTCATTAACATCAGTATCTTTCTTCACACCCGATAGTTCTCTCTCGTGAAAAACTCCGTCTATATCCTCATCAGTCAAAACTTGTAACTCGTAAACATACGGGATTTATCTACGATCCGTTATTACTCGTGTTATCTTAAAAATCTCTTCTGTCCATCCATCTTCATAACCTTTCGCAAAGACGCCTTTCTCTCTACTACGACAAAAGAGGATAAAATATCTTTGGATTGCCGTAGAAAAGATCTTTTGCCGAAAGGATGATGACACAACTAGGATTCAGCTGTCACTGCTGCAACACGCAGAGCGATTCCAATAGCAATTAGGCTTTCTACGGTATGGTTACGCACACAATGGTGTGATATTATTATTGTTCGACTATTTTCATGCCCGTTGAAAAATATTTTTCAACATTTTTCAGTTTTTTATACCTTGTACATGTGTTTATTCAGATAGCAAACATAATCTCATATTCAAACTAGTAGTTTTTAATCTTGATACCGGTCTTCCTAAAAGTAATTGTATACTAATTGGCCGATATCATCATTTGAATTGTACCCACTTCGTTTGGTTTGTTTTGATAATGGTTTTTTGTTTCAGACAATTGTCACGTATGCTGCGTGAGCTTTCCATTTTTGAATTGTTTTTCTATCAAATCTTTCTCTTAATATATCCATGGATACCTGAAGTATTTGTCAAGTGAACGCCTAGTCTCTCTTGGCACATTTCCTAGAATTCAAACATTTTTTCAGTAAATGTGGAGTTTGTCTTTCTCTGAATGATAGTCTGAATGGTACTGTAATTGGTGTGAGTTCAGTAGCTACTTACCCCACTACCCATTTTCTCTTTGTTGAAGTTTAGTCAAATTCTGATAGTGTTTTAATGGGAGTATTTTATAGACCACCCAATGCCTCCTATGGCACAGAGCTTGAATCGGTCATTTTTTCATTTATTCCTAACCTTAATAACATTATCCTTACTGAAGATTTTAACACTAACCTAAATCTCACTTCCAATCATTCTGAATATCTAACATCTTTGATACACTCTTCGGGACTCTCGATGATGACCTTTTAAAGACTTTTTTTTATATTTCTAGTTCCAGACTTGTCATCATCAGTTTCCATTAGCCCTCTTAATTCAACATTTAATGACTCTGACTTCTTTTTCGATGACATCACACTCGAAAGACTTTTGGAAAAAACACTTGAAATCAAATCAAATGCCATTGGAACTGATGGAATATCAATGAAAATGATCGAACTTGCTCTTCCAATTATCTTTCCTATCCTATTACATATCTATAATGCTTCCCTTCAGGTCGGTATCTTCCCTGATATCTGGAAAAAGGCCGTTATATGTCCAATACCTAAAATTTCTAAACCTACTTCCACGAAAGACTTCCTGCCAATTTCTATTTTATGTGCACTGCCCAAACCACTCGAAAATATTGTTCACCTGCAACTTTCTCAATTTTTCAAATTATCTAGAGCCATTGACCCCATGCAATCAGGTTTTCGAGAAAAGCATAGCACTCACACTGCTTCCTTTAAAGTAACGACGGATCTTAAATTAGCAATGGATAAAAGGAGATCACGATTGTTGTTCTGTTTGATTTTTCAACAGCTTTTGAGATGGTCAATCATAAATTACTCCTACAAAAGTTAAAATCTTTTAACGTGTCAAGCTCTGTCATCAAGTGGTTGAAATCTTATTTTAATAATCGCTCGCACAGAATTATCAATAGTAGTGTTGAGCTTTCCGACTGGAGGGAAGTCAAGAGTGGGGTTCCTCAGGGCTCCATTCTGGCACCCCTCCTCTTCAATTTGTTCACTTCTGATCTTGGAAGCGAACTTCAACATTGCAAATACCACAAATATGCTTGCGATTTTAAAATTTAATTATCGGGACCAATATGTTCATTAAGTAGATTACTTGTTCTAGTCCTAGAGGATATCGATCGCGTTATCCTCTGGGTCCGGAAGAATGGACTCACTCTGAACCCAGGCAAAACTCAGGCAATTGTTGTTGGACCAACTTCATCTCCGCTGCTTGAAACACTGGCATCATTTCCACCCCTTCGTATCAAGAATCCTACGATCCCTTTTTCTGAAGTATTTATTGATCTGGGATATTTCCATAACCGTACCTTGTCCTGGAAGGAACAGGTACAAAGAATCTCAAGGAAAACATACAGAAGCCTACAAAAACTATATAGAAATAAGGACTCTTTACCTACCTCCACTCAGATACTTTTGGTTAAGAGTTCAATCTTGCCCCATTTTGACTACGGTTGTTCAGTATATGATGATTTGACCGACGATTTAAATTTAAAGCTTGAGCGTGCGTAAAATGCCTGTATCCGTCTTATCTACAATTTGCCTAAATACGAACACATGACTATATTCAGACTTAAGGCTGGTCTGCTAACTGTTGCCAAGAGAAGACAATTCTTTATGGGTTATTTGCTCTACACTCTTTTTCAGAATAAAGCTCCTGAGTATCTATTCAACCTATTCCAATTTGTACACAGAGATCTTCCAGCACAGTCTAAGCTTCGTGAAATACATAAAGTCCTTAAGATTCCTTTTCACAGAACTTGTCAGTTTCAAAGATCATTTATAGTAAGGGGAGCCCGGTTATGGAATAAAGTATCATACGATATTAGAATTGCATCTTCCCTATATAATTTTAAGAATCTCTTTTTAAAATATTTGTACAATACTCCCAACCCAACTCTTGAAATTACTCAGTGTTAAACTCTCGTATTTAGTTCTTGAACATTGCATCTTCGAATTTCCTTTTGCTATCATTGACTTTTGCGACGTATTTCTTTTACACACAGTTTTCCCCTCTTTATTTCTACCTTAACATGCACAAGACCTACTAATTATTCGCCTAATGTTAATTACTACGCATTAATGTCATACTTGATTTGTTACGTATTCCGAGGTCGACTATATTCATTTTATTTAGTTTATAGATTAGATTATGAGATTAATCAAGTATTCTTCCGATCAGTGCTTGCACAAATTTGTAATGACCCTGTATCATTCTGTTTCTTAGAGGGCTATTTAGCCCTAGGAACTTTTTTTGTATGAATACAAAAAATACAAATACTGATTCGTACGTAATCAGAGACCTTATATTTAGGCTTTTTACCACTCAAGTATGTCCTACCGTACTTACTTTGAATATTTAATCGGGCGTGTGCTGCATTTTACAATGGCACCTCTGATGGTCGGATTCCTATATTGAAATGTCGCGCATTATTATAGCCCTGTAAAAGTTGTTGTAAAACATCAATGTAACGATGAGTACTACTCTGAGTGAAATAGCGTCACATACGTTCTTTTAGTGTGCGATTAAATCGTTCGACTACAGCAGCCTTAACCTTCGGATCACGTATAGTACGAAATCTTATACCCCGCTTTGATAAGAAATTTTGAAAACCTACACCGAGAAATTCTTTTCCTCTATCGTTCTGAAAGCAGACGAGAGATCGCCTTCCACTTTTCTCGAGAATACACTCAAAAGCCCTTCTTACTTCAGTCATAGATTTATCTTTTAGAGGCTCAACCCAAACGTATTCACTCAGCACGTCAATCACAACCAGTAGGTACAAATATCCATCGTTGGAATCTTTGAAAATGTTTTAAAATCTTCTTTCCTCCCATGAGATTTTGCCGACTCCGTGCTGCCAGGTGTTTCTCGCTTTCTACTTCTACCTGTAGTGTCACTGATACTTGTGTATATCTCGTTACCACTAATAGGGCCTTCGTCTTCTTCTGTCATTAGTGAGTCATAAAGTCTAGACTATAGTTTGGGACTACGCTGACTACCTGTCTCTCTCGGAGAGATTATATTTTCTTTCCAGTATTCTCAATTTCAGACAATCTTTCTAGACATGCCGATTTCATGAAGGATCATGGCAAACTGGCCTCGCATCGCCGGTTTCACCTTTTTCCTCAACTTCAATGCATCGTTAAGTATATCACTAATATTTGCATTTTTTACAGATTTACCATCTATAAAGAGAGAAAAATGTGAATCCTATTTTACACGTTTTCGTACATCTAGTTCACAAAGGCATTGGATTAGAACAATTACTTACTTTTAAAAGTTTTTGGAATAGTTGCAATAATAGCATAGATATTTAAAAAATAGTCTTCCCCTCATCATCGTCATTATCATTAATATTCCTTGCGAAACCTATATATTTTTATATTTCCTGGTATTTGAGTCGTATTTTTGAGATTGGGATCTTTGTAGATGGCACAAGAGAAGGTATTATCTACAGGATTAATCGGAGAAGCTCGCATTTTCGAATGTTCAGTATTACTCTCTGATCTGAAACCTTGTTGTATAAATTTTTCTACCTGCTCGCTTAGCACCAAAACCATCTTTCTCGAATTTTCCATAATTGCTAAGTGGAAAAGGTGTTCTTACTTTCGTGAATTAGCTAAGCTGAAAATATTTGAGAGAAGACTGCCAATAACCATCCCTTCTGAATGATAAAGCGTTTTTTATTTTTCCAAGTACCGTTTTATGCTGCCAATTTTCATAAAGTATGTTTATGCTTTTTTAACTTGTGTTTTTCATGTGTTTACAAAGGTATACTCTCTTCCAAAATATTTATAGCGCACTCGCATATACACTTTACGAGATTTGCGTTCTCTGTGCTTAGAATCGCTTTTCGTTGATTACGATCGAGGCGACAGAGTGCATGCAATGCTGCTGTGTTTTTTCGCCAATGTGTTTACGTGCACTCGACGCCATTACAAACGTACAACTGGTATCTGATCGACTCGAGCACCTCCTTTTATATTTTCGACATGTATGTACACATATGGAAACCCATCGATTGGCAAAATATTTGTTCTGAAACGAAAATTATCGAGTATAGACTGTTTTAAATCGAAAAAAGGTAACCATGAGGTTAAGATGACATGTCCTGATAAGCTTCTTGTAATAAACGAGGATTTTCTGGATATATTTGTCGAGCAAGATGTTGAAATTTGACTCAATCTCGAGGATTTTTAAAAACAAAAATATAATTCACATTAGGTAATATATGGCTTTGTCCATGTCCATAATGAAATACATTCTGCGAGATGAAGAAAATATTAAGATTTTCGTGGTGACTGCCTTTAGTAAAAAGATCTTAAATTGTATTGTTCAAAGATTCACGCAGAAGATCATCGATAATTATGAGCCTAGAACGGTCATTATCGCTAGAATAATCAGTCGGTTGCGGTAAGCCTTCTCCAAATTATATGGTTTTACCGCATTCAGAATAACCTGTCTGGGATTCTGAATAGTAGAAAAGAATACGTTCAAAATGTGTGTCACACATGACATCGATGTAGGTGAAGAATTTTTTGACCAAAAAGGTTTTCCCGCATCTGCTTGGCCCGCAAACTATAGCTGTGAAAGGATGTTGCCAACGAGGGTATATTTTTTATACTGATATATAATTCACTATAGTTCATCATTTATAGTAATATCACATAGTTTAACAAAAAGTGTTTTTCTGAAAACTAATCAGCTTGTAAGCGCGGTCGGTGTAAACCATGCTTTTAGGCTTATTAGAGCCTGGTTCGCATGTCGAAAATCAGCTAGTTCCCGGCAGTTGCGTTCCCGGATTGCCTGAATTAGCTTATCGCCAGGCGATCTCATGCGTTAGGCTACCCGCGCCGGCCGATGCTGTGAAAATATAATTTCTATTTGCCTCAAACACTTAATACATTACAAAAATAACAGAAAGATAAAGAAAACGAGCCTAGTGTTTATGGTGTTTTCAATCACTCAAAAATTGTACTACTTGAACAGCACAAAGCCTTTACAACCTGCTTTCGAGGCCCCATCGCAAGATGCTATCTTATCTTACCCTCTTGATATATTTCCATTTAAAATGCAGACACATGCCCTCTAGAATACTACTACATACATACACACCGACACACACGTACATAATGTTTTTCTATAGAAGAATTATTATAAAACATATGAAAAACATACTTTTAAATTAAATATGTGGACAGAAGGTACGAAAAAACTTTTTGACTGTCATTAGTCTTTTTTAAATATTTTACACAGATTATTTTTTATTTAATTTGTAACTCTCCATACTTTTCATGCGTTCGTCGATGCGAACAACAATGTTGACGAGGTTCTGAAATGTAGGAGCTTGAAGAACAATGCCAGAAATATAGAGTTTCTCGTTTTTTCCTTGAGTCTCGCTATTTGTTGGTGTGGCTGCTGCTGTTGTCATTGCTGCATTTTGTACAATCATTTCGATTTAAATAGCTTTTGCATTGCACGAAGTTGTGAAGAAAAAGTGAGATCAACCAATTATTATCAGTAAAGAATGGAAGTTGGAGTTATTTTTGCTGCATCGATCCTCCAAGTAGGAACAAATGAGATCGAATTATCTTGCACTTGAAGCTATTCATCACGATTGAAAGAAATTCCATTAAATTTATTGTCCAAGAATCGTATAACTGGTTCAAACGATCCTTCGGTTAGAATTTCCAAACCAAGGATAACCCTTTTCGAAGAAGAGTTATTTAAATCGTATATTGTTACAAGAATCAGAGGCTGACGAGCTGAAAATTTTGCTCTTTTCACTGTTACACTTTCAGATGATGACATATCTGCAGGGAAAATTCGTTTTTTTGATACACTTTTCACTATCAAGTATTTTGAGGATAGATCTACGCTAGATGTAATTACGCTCGCTATTCTTTCTCCTTTTTAACTTCAATTGAAAAATGTGCGCTCCAGCACTTCTTGATAACATCATGGTGATGTGTGATAGTACAGAAGATTTGGTAGATTGGCAGTTACGCCTCATTTTCAAATTCATGGTACGTTTTGTTAATGCCGCGAGTGTTGGTCAAGTGTTAAGAATGGTCGGCACCGACATTACCCTCCGCGATGGAGGGTCGATGGTCCATCGCTGCTTAGTCGATTCGAATGAAAAAACTTCGAGAGATCTATAACGAAGGTGGGTAAAAATAATTATGATTATTTTAAATATATTTATTGCAACTGATGATTTTACATATAATAATAATATTAGTAATAAAGATACTAATAATTATATTATTATTTTTCAGTACCAGAGGAAGAAGTAGTAGCATCAACCCCAGCAGCAGCTGCAATAACTGGAGATTCTGTTAATCGATCCAGTCAGATCTTGGATCGAGATGGTGATGTGGCGATGATTGATATATCAACGTCAAATTCACCAGCAACAGTGCCGTGTGATGCAGCAACATCTTCGACTCCCCATGTCATCGTCATTGATGACAACACGGTTGTCAATTATGTTTCTTTGCCATTATCGTCAGCAGCAACAGCAGCAACAGCAGCACCAGTTTCAGAAATGGGGCGAAATGCGTCATTAATTGATAATAGTGGCAACCTCTTGGGGCAATCTATTGAAATGAGAACGAAAATGGGGATGAAAGTGAAAACGCTAACGGCGACAGTGGTACTGAAAATGAAGACGGTAGTGACAGTGAACACAAAAACTGTGGCAATAGTGAAAACGACAGTGATAATGGAAATGATGGTGAAAACGACAATGACAGTAACAACGACGGTGAAGATGAAATAACAGTGACTTTACTATGTACGACGACGATGACTTGGAAGAAACCCTCTACGAAGAGGTAGTTGACGGTGGAGGATAGTGATGATGAGCAAAGGACGGAGCATACTTCAAATTTGAGGAATTAGAACGTGGAATCGGTATGTCGTTCAAAATATGTAAATATATACCTATGTTATATATATATTTTTTTTCTTCGAAAACTCGGAAAGATGTAAAGCAACTTTCTGGGGTTTCGCCGAAGACAAGAGACAAGCTTAGGTTAAAAGGTTCAACGGAATATTTGTTTTGTATGGACGTGACATTATCGACTCTCGAAAGCCAGAGGATCCTCGATTAGGCTAGCATTGAGATTTTCATAATTCGAATAGGTGGGGTCGGTGTCGAGGCTGAACAACAAACTGAGAGCCCGAAAAAATAGGGCAGACGACGCGGATAGTCGACAGCCAGCCACCAAAGAAATAGGACGAGAGGATGGAACGTAACCGACACGGCGCAGCAGTCACACGCAAGTCACGAGAGGCAGTACCGGCTGGCCACCACCGCAACAAGCGGCCATGCTTCATTGACCAATCAGGGGGTGCCATGTTCCACTGTGGATGCAATGCCTCGGCGTCACTATCAGCGGCGAGTAGCGGTACTGAGCCGACCGCTGAGTTAGACCGAACCAACCCTGTAACACCACATCGTTAAGCTCCACCAACAGCGTCAAAGGCAGCGGGCAACAGACTCGACCAATCCTGTATCACGGTGTGGCTGGACGACGCTACACTGGCAAATGCCAGTAAACGACCATGTTCGAGACAGCGTTTAGGGACCAATGAGAGGCCCAGTAGCCCAGGAGACGGACCCAATAAGCAGGAAGCAGAGGTTCGAAAACACACATTGGCCGAGACTATCAAGCAAGCTCTCTCAGCTTCAACGAACCAATCGACGATGTTGACACGAAAATGCTAACGGTCGAGAAGAAAGGAACGGAAGGAAGCGGAAAGGAACAACGAACTTGTCACTTGTGTTCTTGGCTTGGCGGCAGTGTTGTCGGATGGCCCGACACAATATTCGCGAGGCTTTAAAGGAATATTTTTTAAATAAAAATTAAGGATGGACCAGAATAGAGAGGATAACGCAAGATGGCTTCCAGGTAGGTGGTCTACCTTCCAACCTCCTCAGTGTTTGTAGTCCCGGCACACGACGCCAACGCGGTGGGACAATAGAGACCGCGTGTGATTAAAGTTAGACTCAGTGCACTGACGGCTATCCGAGACATCCTCGACACCCGGAGGTTGAGGCACGCCCGTAGTGCGAACGCGGGTATCTCGGGCGGCCATTTTGAATTATGGAGGGTCTGTTGAGGTTTTAAAAGAAACACGCATTATTCATCATCATTCTCGGAATAATTCTCTCTTGCTCACGTGATTCCACTCTGCTTTCTGTCTCGTGTCAAATATTAGTGAGCCAGTCGACCTGTCAAGCCGAACAGGATAGGAACCAGCGGGGCTCGGATAGGGTAAACCTATCTGGCGCCTTTTGAAGAGAAAAAATAATCAACGAGCTTCGTGGGTTGTTCGTGGGTCAAAAGAGCGTGACCCATTAACTCAGTTTACTCGATTTACCATCCTGGGCCATCCCCGGTCCAGTCGTGGTCAACAGTAGGAAGACTTCAAAGATGGAAAAGCTCGTTATAATATATATATATATTTCGGTTTCGATTTCTTTAGAATCGAAACGAAGGGCCTCTGACAAAGCCACCGAACGCGTCCTAGGATTGCGGATAGAGGATCCCTGTACCAAAGGTTTCTGCTGAATATGGTTACAATTAATTATAAGCCACCGCAAAAAATGGTCCATGGATGGTCCCGATAGAACAACCCCCAGGCGGAGCTCTATAAGGACGGATAAATCCTTTCCCTAGCACCCAGAAAAACCCCGATCTTTAGAACGTTTCGTGATAGTTTTTGCAAAATCAACACGCCTACCTCTTTAAAAATGGATGTGTACCCGGAGCGCTTCCCCAAACGCAGCATCAACAAGCTGCAGATGAAGATGAGGAAGCAACATTAAGACCAACTGCGGAAATCAAACACTTTCTGAGAGATGATAGCGATTTTAGGACAATTCTTCAGTTTATTGAGCTACGAGAGCATTGACTGCTTCAAATTGAAGGCTAAAACCGACGAAGACAAGCAGATTTGATGGGCATGACAAAATTCGTCCTGTATTCAGTGTGGTATTGACTACATAACATCTGGTAGGCCGTTCACGAAAAGGGTTCGAAAGTTCGCTCAAGAACTAAGGATCTTCAATCATACACTGAACAAGTCAAAGCTGCTGCTTGTCAAGCAGCATATTGTTGAAAAAGTATGAGTGTTATCTGACGCAAGGAAGGGAACACAGAACAAGAAGAGATAGATCAGGGAGAATTAACTGTTACTCTCTGACCCATCTCGCCTCTTCAGTGATCACCCTGTTTCTGTCAAAAATCCGCCCAAGCCCAACGAGGCAGAGACTTTTTGGAGAGGGGTATACAAGATTCCAAAAACACTGGAGTTGAAAGAAGATACTGGTAATATCATCCGCCTCCTGGAGTTTTGCGAAAACATCATAACATCTGGGGAGGAATGTTCTTCAATCACTGCCGAAGAGGTGCGAAAAGCACTTAGAGGCACTAAGACCTTTTCGGCTGCAGGACCAGATGGTATCAATAACTTTTGGTGGCAGAAGCTTACTTCTGCACACCATCATTTGTCCCAGAGACAGGCAGGATTGTCCGAAAAACTGAGACTGTGTGGCAAACGATGCACGACCAACGTGGCTTGAAAAAAGGTGTTGCGGGATGTATAGAGAACTTGCTTATTGACAGGTGCATCTGTAAAGACGCCGGAACCCATCAGCGCGTCCTGTCAATGGCCTGGATTGACTACCGGAAAGCTTTCGATTGAACATCTCATAGACTTATCATCTGTTTGTTGGAAAGCCTGAAGGAGCATCCATTTATAGTGAAATGCATGAAGAGATTGCTGCCCCTTTGGAAAACTAGTTTTAATATCTCATCTGGAAATTATCGTGTGACAACGATCAACGTTACCTTTTAGAAGGGCGTCTTTCAGGGTGATACTATGAGCCCCTTGCTTTTTGGCATCACATTTCTGCCTCTACCTCTCGCACTACGCAATTCTTCTGGATACCTCTGTGGCAACACTAACCATCGCGAGCACAAGGTCACTCATGTATTTTATGTGGATGACCTGGAGATCAATGCTACTGGTAAAAGCAAACTTCAACCTGCTATAAATATCGTCAATATGCTTGCCGTCCTCATTTTACTCTACTAGTATATGCATAAAAGCTTGCACATCGATTCGTCTGTTCCGCGATTATACATCTCACGCCGTCAAGGTGGATGCTGACTTCTGAATCTCTAACGTCCATAACCGAATTGTTGTAAGTACAGCTTACATCGTTGCCAAGGAACTCGCGATATGGATGCGGAAAGCTGTCATCCATGGGTCGCATCGTGTTCTCAAGACGCTTGAGGGTTTCGCCGGCCTATCGTCGTGATTTCATCATGCCGCTCATCTCACTGTCCGGAGGCGTCGCTATGAGTGTGAGAGCACCTATCACAAGGACTCTACGCGTACCGAATATTTTGGGTACAGTCGTTGCAGCTTCATTTTAAGGTCTTGATACCTTCCCTCCTTTTCTTTCTCCTTGGCAGTGATGTTGTGTTCGAAAGGAGCCGAGAATTTGATCACGAATATACTTCGATTCTCGAAGTCTTGGAGAAAAATGTCAGGCCTCAAATGTGCAACGGAGACTGCTGTCCCAAAATCGTGGTTCCAGAAAATTTGGCACTTCTCGTTTTGGACAATTGACTCTATCTGCCTTGCAGCGTTCGGCAGGGCAGGGTAGCCACCGACACCACAAGAGCGACAAAGATGGTTATAAAGCACTCTTAGGGCCGCATTGTGTCTGTAGATGTACGTCGTTCCTGCGCAAGTCGAACATCCCGACAGTATGTGTTCTAGGCACTCAACGATGTAAGCTGTACTCAAAACAATTCGGTTATGAAGATACTGGAGATTCAGAAGTCCACGTCCGCCTTGACGGAGTGAAATGTATAATCGCAGAACTGACGAATTGATATGCAAACTTTTATGCATATGCATGATCTTACGTGTGGTGAAATCAAGGGCCTTAAGTTCGTTCTACGTCCATTGAACCACCTCAAACGAGCAGAGTGGAACCGGGACGGCAAGCATGTTAGTCGCAGATACCTTGTTCAACACCGACAGATTGGATGACCAAATCTGTCGAAGAAGCATTGCAAGGTTGAAAATTTATCCTTTTTGGTAACAAATTTAACAGTTTTGTTGAAGATTCGTTTTTTTTTTTGCTCGAAGTTAACTTTTTATGAGAGTTTTCATCTGAAAATTTAACTATTCCATTTTCAGTTGAAACTCTATCATGTATGTCGTATGAATTAAACAATGCATCTATTTGATAGAAAATTCATATTCTTTGATAAAAAGTCCTCTTTTTGTGTTGAAAATTACTCTTGTTTGTTGAAAGATCAATTTTTTGGTTGATAATTCAACTATCTTGTTAAAAATTCATATATTTTGTTAAAAAGTCGTCTTTTTGGGTAGTGAATTATTCTTGTTTGTTGAAAGCTTAACTTTTTTCAACTATCTTGTTAAAAATTCATATATTCTGTTAAAAAGTCGTCTTTTTGGGTAGTGAATTGTTCTTGTTTGTTGAAAGTTTAACTTTTTGGTTGATAATTCAACTATCTTCTTAAAAATTCATATATTTTGTTTAAAAGTCGTCCTTTTGGCTAGTGAATTATTTTTGTTTGTTGAAAGTTTACCTGTTTGGTTGATAATTCAACTATCTTGTTAAAAATTCATAACTTTTGTTTGAATGTCGTCCTTGTGGGCAGTGAATTATTCTTGTTTGTTGAAGGATTAATTTTTTGGTTGATAATTCAACTCTCTTGTTGGAAATTCATCTGTTTGTATTGAAAATTATATTTTTTGTTGAAAATTTATTTTTTATTATTGAAAAATCACTTCCAGTCCACTGTAACACAGTCAATACTTCTTTCTTTCTTTAGGCATCTTTTAACAAATTCCATTAACTGGAATGGTCGAACAAGGTTTAGATTCATTGTGTTTGATCTGAAAAAAATTCAAAATTTCATTAAATTCAGCTATACGATTAAATATTCTTTTTATTGAATAAAAAAATTATTTCACCATCAAGGACCAAAAAAACCCAAGTACAGATGTTATAAACGAAGTTTTTTAGTATGTCGAGCAACCAATAAAAAATTGAGGTTATAGTACAAAAAAGGTACAGCATTAAGTCTATACGTACCTTTATAGCATACTAAAAAAAAGAGTGGGATATTTTTGTACAATTGATCCCAATTCTGGTTCCCAATTCTCAATCTATTTAACCCTTTCACGCAAAGGAGAACAATAAATGATCTTCAAATTGTCGATGCTTTCTCGAGGTTCACCATCAGAAATCTTAGAGAGCTACAGTGGATAATTCTAGTTTTATATGAACACCTCACCCCGGTCTAAAAACTTTGCGTGAATGAATAACGAGGTGAATTGAGAATAACATAACGTTACCGGTTCACCTGTTTACTGAACGTCACTTTTACAAAGTTTTCTTCCTTCCATCCGTTCGTTGCCAAATAATCGAATGGAAGACTAATCGAATACATTCTAGATTAGCGCGGCAAATTCAAATCTAAATAATTATTATCTCTAAACTGATTAAGAAAATACCTAAAATAATTATTACTAACTTGATCATTTTATATTTATTAACTAATTGAATGCGTCCCTGAACATACATTTTTATTTTTCATTTATTGAATAAAAAAGATTCTAACTATTTTTTTTAAATTAAAATGAAACAGTTTTTGATTATATTTTAAAGACTAAAAATTAGGTAGAAATAAAATTTCTTTGCCTTGTAAATATAATAATATAATTATTCGAAAATATGTCTCAACCTTATAAAAACACTTGGAATCTTTTAAAATATCCTATAACCTTACAGGTCCTGTAAAATCCTTCTGTATCTTCCAAAATTCTTTAAAACAGCATGCAAAATTTTTGAATTCCTTCCAATTATTAAAACCGTCGGAAATCCATTGAAATTGTTTAAATCTCTTGAAAATGCATTGGAATCTCTTAAAATAACCTCAAATATTTCAAATCCTTCGAAGTCCTATTTAATTACTGGAATCCATTAACAATTTATTTGTATTCTTTTGAAATAAGCTAAAATACCTCAAAACTGTTTGAATCTTTTGAAATATTCTAAAGATCTTCAAAATGTCAAGAAATTTGAAAAAATACTTTAAAATATTTCAAATCCTTCAATTATTCAATTGTCAATTGATCCTCAGGGCCAATTAAATAAAAACTTTTAAAAAATCGAAAAAAATTCATCGAATTAAGTAGAAGTGAGGATTATGTATGTTATTAAGAATTTATGTTTTTTTGATCCAGGTAATCAAACGTTTTACCTTATATTGTGCTTTATTTGAGCTTTAGTCTTTTCAACGGGATTGTCATTAATTTTTTAAGATCTAGACTACCAGGAAGGACCTTTGGAATAACGTCCACCTCAATACTTTTAAATCATTGTAATATGATGTTACGAGCTTTTGTAACCTTGTAACTTTTACAATTAAAAAAGTCATTCTATGCAATATTTTCAATTTATTCCTTGTCTTATATTCAAATAAATTGATAATATTTATTATATTTATTAGTATTAAATGATTGCATGTTTATTCACCAGTTTCCTCTATTTAAAATAATGCAACCTTGTTTCCCTTTTCTATTTTTTCTATCAAATTTCAAAAGTGCAAGAAAATTTAAATAATGAAGAATTCTCATAAGCATGAAGTTGCAAGCAATTAAAACAATACTCCCTGTGCATTATTTTAGTTCGTTAGTACGTACCACTTTTCAATTTGAAGTTAGCAAAGTAAAATAGTATGAACGATGGCATAAAAACAGGATGGTTTGGTATTATAACAGGACATTAAAAAAGTGATGCTCAATTGAAATGGAACCATAGTTTTTAAAGTGTGATGAAGAGTCACAAATTTTGTTTTTTATTTGAAAACAAGGTTTTTAGTTATCCATAATTTCTCTAATCTCATCAGTTTTTTAATTGTATATCTTTATATATCATTACTTGTCTTAGCAATTGTGTAAGAAAATGATCACATCACTATTACACTAATAAAATTCGTTGCTGAACACTGCAGGTGAATTTAATTAAATTTCTCGACGTTTTTTTTTTTTGCAAAACACATCTTTTGTAACGAAATTGAGTAGTTGCTGTTAATATTGGAAAACGACTGACTAAAAAATTATTTATAAGTATGTAGACAAGATATTATTTTCTAAATGAAATTAAATTTAGTATACCAGCATACAGTAAATTTAGTATATGCATATACTGAATTTATTATACACGTACATAAAATTTAGTATACGCGTATACTAAATTCAGTATACATGCATACGAAATTTAGTACACGCATATACTAAATTCAGTATACACGTTCCGTTTCACGTGGGTTTCGTATTCATCATCTGTAAACTTAATCAGATGAAAAATGAAATTAAAGAACAAAGTTTTTATTTTCAAATAATCATATGGTTAAGCTACATTTACGTTAATAAATTGAACATACCTTTTAAGGAGAAGACTTCGCAGATCCTCGCAGAAAGAAACAGAAACTCTTAGCATTACAAATAACTCAAAAAAATGCCACTGGCCACGTTGCCCAACTCGCGTAAATCAAAACGCGCTTGCGCAGCTGAATATAGTAAACACATGTATGAATTTTAGTATACAGAAACTATGAAATTCATATACGTGAGAGAAACTTACTGTCCACTTGATAAATTTAGTATACATATAACTTCATAAAAGAAATTTAGTATACGTAACTATACTAAACTTACAAAGTGTCATGAATTTAGCAAACATATAGGAAATTTAATATGCCCGTGTATACTAAAATTGCAAACATCCATAACAGTGTATACTAATACAGTGTTTGAAAAATTTCAGTCGATTAGCAATTATTTCCTGACAAGTGAAATGTTAAATAGAAACATTAATTTAGATAATTTTAGAATACTCAACTTTGAATGGCTATTACTCCCTGGAAATAAATTCCGGAAAATCTGCAAAAAATATAGGAATTTCTTTCATCCTTTCTATACACAAAGGTAAAATTTAGAGTCAGAAATAATCATTTGGTATTAAGTTAATAACGAAAGAGTAGTGAAGTGTCATTTCCCAAACTGAAGAACATACGGAGATGATTCTTGAAGCAAATTTCACATTTTTGACTTCTGAAAATGGTGTATGACTATATGTAGTGTTAATGAGAAACACGTGCGCTTGAATGTTTGAAAAATTATTTTCTGCTTCGGAAAATACAAAGGTCTTTCCGATTATCGAAGGAACCGCACTCGCATCAGGAGACCTTACCTGGGCTACTACTATTCTACAACTACGAATTTCTCTCACATAATCAATAATCAATATGCGGAAAGCTTTTTGTATTTTCCGAAGGAGAAAATAATTTTTTAAACATTTAAGCGCAACTTTTCGCTCATTGACACTACGTATACCATTTTCAGAAGCCAAAAATATGCAATATACTTCAATAAACATTAACTTAATAAGAAATGACTATTATTTTTGCATATTTTTTGTAATGTCTTTTCAGGGAGTAATAGCCATTCAAAGTTGAGTATTTTGAAATGATTGTAAGATAATGGTACTTTTTACACTTTTCATTCGTCAGGGAATAATTGCTAATCGACTGAAAATTTCAAAACCCTGGATCAGCATAGGGGAAACTTTCATATGGAACATGTACTTTGTCCCATATTTTTAGAATTTTTTTCTGCTAAGTTTTTCAATATAATCTCTACAAAAATTAAGGTATCTACATTTTTTGGACAGATAGTAAGAGCGTCGATGGTGGTCCAGGAGTGAACTCACCCAGACGTGACATGCCTCTCGGGAAGATGTCGATGGTCCGACGACCAACTCCCTTTCATTTCGTTCATCCTAACTGTTTCGCTGTCACGTAATTCGTAATTCGTGATTTCATAATTCCCTAATTCCTACACGTTCTGACGCATTATGATCTTCACGAGCGCGTAATTCTTTGGGATATTAGCAACAACCAATCCAAAACGTCTGGTGTAATGCTCCTTTAAGATCGCTTTGAGCAGAAGCCTTTGTTTGAACAGAACAATAAGCGAAACATTTCGGTTTCCTCACGGTCAGCTAAACTAATTTTGTTCGGGAAATCACTTGTTTTTGCATTTGAGTGTAACGCACTATTACTTTCTGCTAATGAAAAACGAAATAATATTTCTATATCGCTCTATTACTTCCAAACATTGCAATTAAGCTGGCTGAATAAAAAGGTTGATGGTACAAAAGTTATAGCTATGCAGGAAGTTGCAATGGAAACAGTTATTTATTGAATTTGATTTTCTTCTGAACTGTTTTTTTATTTTTTCGAATTACTATTTGCCAAAATCATTTATTTGTCCGATTTATCTATTAGGGTAATTCAGTAAGGGACCGTGCATAAATTATGTGTAGAGGCTCTTGGGTGGCCGTTCTCTAGAAAAACCACATAAGTCGACTTATAGACTTTGACAAAGGCGAATTTTTTCGAAAACAGTTGAATTTTCAACAACAAAATTTATTGTTAACCAAGAAAGGCAACTTCCCAACCTGAAAAGATGCACTTTTGACCAAATGGTCGAATATGCCAACAAAGAAGATTAAAATTCAACCAAAAAGACGAATTTTCTAGAAGACAGTTGAAGAATGACCAAATGGTCGAACCTTTTAACAAACAAGATTGAAATTGAATAAAAAATTAACAAACAAAATTCGTTAAGAATTCATCCTTTTTGATTAAAAATTTAAATATTTTGTTGAAATTCAACAATGTTGTTCAAAAGTCATCATTCTTGGCTTAAAATGCAACTGTCTGTTCAAAAATTAATCTGTTTTGATGAGAAATTACTTTTGTGTTGAACATTCAACTATTTTGTACAAAATTCTTATTCTCGGCTCGGAAATTCAACAATTAGGTAAAAAATTTACCTATTTGTTTGAAACTTGGACTACTTTGTTAAAAATTAATTTTTTTAGTTAAAGATTCATAGTTTGGGTTGAAATTTTTTTGTTTTTGTTTGAAAACCTAATTCTTTTGTTGAAAATTCGATCTCTTCATGAAAATACATTTTTAACTAAAAATTTAACAATTCCATTTTTGGTTGAAAATTAATCCTCTTCGATGAAATTTTAACTATTTCGTGGGAAATTTGCGTATTTTGTTAAAACTTCTTCATTTTTTGGTTGGAAATTCATTTTTTAATAAAAATTTAAATATTTGATTGAAAATTCAACTTTTTGGTGGAACATCAACCTTTTTGCCAAAAATTCATATTTTTGTGTTCAAACTTCAACTGTTTTGTGGAAAATTCGTCATTTGGTTTTAAACTTCAATTTTGGTTTAAAATTGATGTAATTCTTGAGAATTCGTTTCATTGATAGAAAACTAATTTCCTTCGTTGAAATTTAATCTTTTTAGTTCAAAATTCAAAATTTTGGATGACATTTTTTTTTTTTTTTGATGACTGAAAAATCTTTCTTGATTAAAAATCCAAATATTGTTGAAAATTCGTCAATTTTATTTGAAAATTTTTCTCTTTTAGCAAAAATTTCATCTTTTTTGTTTAAAAATGCTACTCTTTGGTCAGGAATTCAACTATTTTGTTGAAAATTTGTCTTTTTTTGGTCAATTCAACTGTTGTTGATTTAAAATAAAAATCTTTTTTTCAAATATCAACTATTACATTTTTTATTGAGAATTCATCTTTTTCGGGTTGAAAATTCAACCACTTCTTTGAAAGTTTAACCACATTATTAATTCATAAGAGGCATATTTTACTCCCCTCTCCCAATCATATTTTTTTCTTTGAATGGTCCATAAATAAATTCACGAAAAAAAAATCTGCAAACATTATTCAAAATAGAGGGAGGGGGGAAGGGTAACAACTTCGGACACCAACAAAGGGGGGTGCGTGGTTTAAAACTTCAAATATTAAACCTGATTAAGTTTTTAATTTCAAATATTAAACTGGAATAAAAACTTATTACGAAAACAAAAAGTCACTTAACTTCATATTTTTCAATAAATCCAGGTTGAAAATTAATTCGCTGAATTTATTCACCCTCGAGAGGCCGACGGCAAGTTTTACATGACCACGTGATTAGCAATTTCACTCTGATATAATCATTACAATGTGGAAGCAACGATTAAATCGCATCTTAATGAAAGGGTGTTACAGAAGAAAATACGAACATGCCAGAAGCGACAACGAACCTTTCCCGTCGACAAACCTATAATTATTAATTTAAAAATAAGGAAAAAGCTATGAATGTACAGTTTAAATAATGCATGTTTTATTCATTATTATTTCTTTATTTTCATATTTTTAACACATTCAGAAACATTAAAAACTTCAAATTGCGACAACAATTCCCAAAAAAAATGTACAAAAATTAATTTAAATTGTTTTATAAGACTAAAAATTAAATCGCAGTACTGGCCCTGTTAATGCTCCTTGAAAAATCTCGTGAGTTCCAAAAGTCTGAGAGATGAAACAATAGCGGAACGGGGTTACACGGTCGATAATCTATAAAGCATTTCATCGAGTGCCGCCCTCCTGTCTCGGGGCCTGAGCGTTCTCTCATTACAAGTCCAACATATGAGGCCCCTAAACGATCGAAAGCGATTTTTTTTCGCGGCCTGGACTCGCGATGGAGAAAGAGGATAGAGCGAGATGGAATAAGAATTCGAAGGAAGAGGAAGAGTTTCCTCTTAAGAGGGGTCTGACTGGCCCCGAAAGTGTCAGAGGGCGCGCGGTGGAATGCCGACTTGTATCGGGACCGAACGTCCTCCGACACGTAAGAAACACACCTGGTCCCAGCGTTGGACCATGTAGGGCCCCGTAAGTCCCAAATGAGTGAGAACGGGTGGGGGAAGACCGGATGTAAGAGTGAGAGGTCACACCTTTGCTGATCAGCCTCCTAATTGCGATAATTGATAATTATCGTCGACCAGCCTCTCGGCCATCAAACTCACCAATTGGCTCTTTGAATCTTTATTACCCCTTTTCTTCCAACTGACGAGCCGAAAAAATATCGCCACATTTAAAGCGATTAAATTATAAGGTCCTGAGGATTTTACGATGCTATGATTTGGGGTGTTTCAACTTGGAAGTAATAAAGGAGAAAAGGTAGAAGATAGCAACCCTTTCTGGCCTTTATAATATTTTCCAATTGAAAGAAAATTTACCCCGGCATTCATGTGTACATACTGTAAAACTTACAAACCTTAAAATACCCCTACATAAATTGAATCTACCCCTGAAATTTAAAAACTCTATGATACAAAATTTTAATCCCCCTTTCTTCGTCACAAATCGTCACACAAAACTTAAACCTCTCAGGGTGATGTCACAAATACGGACACCCCCTCTCCACCCTATTTCAAGGTGGAAATGTCTTATTCGATTTAATTTTATAAATGCCTGAAATAAAACACATAATATAAATGAAATATATTAAAGACACAATATTTTAACAGACTTTATAGGCCAAAATGCTCTCAAAACAGGAGAAATAAAGTGATTTATACGAAAATTGGGGAATAATAGTGAAATTAATTCTTCAGAATAAAAATAATGTATAGTTACTCTATGATCCATATTGAATTAAATTCGAAACGCTTAAGATTTTAAGTCGAAATATTTCACATTTTCAACCATAAAAAATTAATTTTCTACCAGAAAAGATGAATTTTCAACGAAATAGTTGAATTTTCAACAAAATAATTTGAAATTTTTAACAATATTTTTAACCTTTTGACCACATACTTGAATTTCCAAGAAAATAGTTTAATTAAAAAAAATTGATTATCAACCAAAGAGTTGCATTTACGCAATTAAATAGTTGAACTTTCAAGCGAAAAGGACGAATTGTTCACAAAATATAGTTGAATTTCCAACCAAATATATAGTTGACTTTTAACCTGCAAAGATGAATTGTTAAACAGCTGGTTGAATATTTCACCAAAGAGATGAATTTTCAATTGAAATGCTGAATCTCGAAACAAAAACAAAAATGGATTTTAAACAAAAAAGTTTAACTTTCAATCAAATAGTTGAATTTTCAATCAAAACAATTATTTCTTATCAAAAAATATAATATCTGAACCAAATTTGTTGAATTTTGAAGCCAAAAGGGCACATTCTTTTCAAAACAGTTGAATTTTGTACCCGAAAATATGAATTTTCAATTAAAAGGTTGACTTTTAATCAAATGGTTGAATTTTATACTAAAATAATAGAATTTTCAACACAAAAGGACAAATTTGCAACATTACAGCTGAATTTTTAAGCCAAAAAGACGATTTTTCTTCAAAACAGTAGAATTTTCAACAAAAATGTCAATTTTTAACCAAAAATGTGATAGTTAAACTTGCAGTTCAAAAAACGTATTTCAACCAAAAAAAAACAACGAATTTGCAACAAAATAGGTACATTTTCAACTAAAGAGATGAATCTTTAAAAAATAAAATCAGTTTTTATCAAAGTTGTTCAACTTTCAACCAAGTGATAAAATTTCCAATCAATAAAATGAATTTTTTAAATCAGTAGTTTAATTTTTAATCAAGTAATTGATTTTTCAGCCAAAAAAGATGAACTCTCAATGACAGATTTAATAGCTTGATTTGTTAACCAAACGTAAGCAATTTTCAACTAAAACTAGAATGGTTGAAATTTCAGTTGAAAAAATTAATTTGCAACTACAATTAAAAACAATTTTCAATAAAATAGTTCAATCTTTAAATAAACAAAATGAATGTTTAACAAAATAGTTCAACTTTTAATCACGTAGTTCAATTTTTAACCAAAAGAGACAAATTCTCAAAGAAAAATTTATTAGTTTAAGTTTCAACTAGAAACGAACAATCCTCAACCAAAAATAAATTAATTAAATCGTCAGAAAAAAAATTAATTTTCTACCAAAAGAAAAACAAATTTTCAGTGAACTATTTCAATCCTAGGCCAATAAAATGAATTTTCAACAAAGTAGTTAAATTTTCGAACAAAAAAGGTAAATTCTCCAACAAAAATGTAATAGTTGAATTTTTAACTAAAAACGATCAATTTTTAACCAAAACTGTAACAGTTAAATTTTCAGTTAAAAAAATTGAGTTTCAACCAAAAAGAAAACAAATTTTTAATAAAATCTTAGATCAATAACATAAATTTGTAACAAAGTAGTTCATCTTTTAACCAATTAATTGCATTTTCAAAGAAAAATTTGATAGTTGAATTTTCGACTAAAAACAATCAATTTTTATACAAAAATGGATTAGTTACATTTTCATTTAAGAAAAACCGTATTTTCGACAAAATAGTTAAATCTTCAACACAGTAGTAGAATTTTTAAACAAAAATATAATAGCAGATTTTTCAAGTAAAAAGAATGAACTTTCAACGATGAATAGTTAGATTTCCTTATTGGGTTCTATAAATTCAGTTCGCATTTAATAGAAAAACCGAAAAAAGGGGAAGTTTTTTGAAAAGAGGGGGAAAAGAGGAATTTTTTTAAAACAGGGTAACGACGGGAATAGGGAAAAGAGTGTGAAGTCTGTATTTAATCAGATGGTTTACTTATAAAATAAAATATCTAACATTTATTTTTGTAAAAATTAAAAAAATTATCATTCACATTTATATTTTTCCATCTGTGATGCGCCATTCTGCGTTAACCCCTTCCCCCACCCTATGTTAGAAGCCGTCACAAAACGTACCCCCCTTCCCCTCTGACAGTGTGACGTAGTTTTTAAATGGCCCCTATTCAAGTATTGCTTAAGGTATTCAGTTGGTAGAAGAAGTGTACATTTCACTTAAGAGCGATAATGACAACGATAATAATAATTACAAAGACAAAGCGAAAGGGGCTTCCTATTCATTGGAGAAAAAAAATCTTTGAAAAGTTTTCGAAGCGGTACCTTTGAGGGTGTTCACATTGCTTGGATGACAATCAAAAGAATGGAAGAATGAGTCGGAGACAAGTTGCATCTTCAATAAAGGTGGAGGCCCCTTTAAATTCTTGTCACCTTTCGACTCCTTCGAAAACCGGCGACACAGGACGCCGAAATATGTTTGGCAATATCTCACAACACGCCTAAAGCAGCACAATAATGCACCTACGCTGAATATGCACCTGTCATACTCACTGTCATTCGAAGATGCCACATAAAAGAAAATACGATTTCTTTCCCTAAAAAGTCGCGTAATCCTCATTCTGGCCTCTTTTTATTTATTAGGGCCATTTTAAATCTTCATATGGAATTTAATAGTCGGGCATTTGACGACTTTGAATACCACACATTTTTTATAGATTGTAGGGTTCAAAGGTGAACGAAGGAAATAATATAAAAAAATGAATAGGGAGGCTTTGTAAATTACAATCATCCTTCAACTAGGATTAGCATTTCAGAACAAAATAAAAACTAATTATTCTAGAATTGTCGAACTGGTTTAGAATCTCTAAACATATGTTTGAAGAATTTTTACTTTTTAAATTTATCCGAAGACCCCACATAATAGAAAATATGATTTCTTTCCCTAAAACGTCACGTAATCCTCATTCTGGCCTCTTTCCATTTATTAAGGCCATTTTAAATCTTCATATAAAATTTACTCTTCAGAGATTTGACGACTTTAAATACCACACATTTTTTATGTAGATTGTAGGGTTCAGCTCGGTTCAGAAGTAAACGAAAAAAATAATAAAATGAAATGAATAGGAAAGCTTTGTAAATTTCAATCATCCTTCAACTAGGATTAGCATTTCAGAACAAAATAAAATCTAATTATTCTAGACTTGTCGAACTGGTTTAGAATCTCTAAACATATTTTTGAAGAATGTCGACACTCACTTTCTAAAATTATGTATTCAAATCGACACAAGAATTCTGAAAAGATGCAGACACTTCACACTCTGTACAAATTTAAGGAAAAGTTTTCAGCTCTACCATATAAGCCTGTAAAAAATGCTTTGTCAGCTACGACCCTAACATTTTATATTAAGAAGGGGAACTTACACCCTTCGGAATTTTTTTTGATTCGTACCCCTTCCAGTTAAAAGACATTACCAAACTTGCGAAATTCGGGAGGATTCCGATGCGCTTTTCAACAAGTACAAGGAAAGTGAAAAATTTGTTTAAATAATAGACAAAAGTTGTACATTCCTGTAATTTTCGTTGTAATTTATTGTATTTATTGGCTGGTCCCTGTGAATTTACAGCATCATTCCCAGTACAATCTTATAATATTTTACCTTATGTGAAATCTTTTATTGAGTTGTAAAGATTTGTAAATTTCCACAATAATAACTTACGTAAAATTAAAAGTGTTTTTATGACGTCAAAAGACCGTTTTCTGTTTTCTTTAGGTTTTATTTTATTTTTTTACTCGCATTTGCCGGAGTATATGGTGGGTGGGTAAGCACAAAACGTAAAGGGGCGGGGGTGCAGATATGATGAGCAATATAGAAATAAAGAGGTAAATGAGAAAGGGGTGAGAGGTAAAATTTATGGATGATTGGGAGGGATACACAGGGAGCCTATATAAAGAAAGGGTAGGGATATACAAAAAGAGGTGAAGGAGAAAGGAGGGTGTGAAAGGAGTAGGTTTATTGAAGAGAGAGGTATTGGGAGAGAAGGATATAGTGGTGCGGAATAGAGGAGAGATGCGTGGGAGATGGGTGAGAGCTATATGTCTATATGAATATAAAATAGAGGAGTATAGGTGCGAAAGGTACTAGAAGGGGATAAAATGTATATGCTTACGAAGGGATGATAAAAAAGGAGAGGATGGAAGGATTACGGAATGACGTGAGGGCAAAAGGAGGGAGTAAAAGGGGGTTTATAAAGAGAGGTGAAAAATATTGGGATCGATGTGATGGGTAGACGGAAATATAGCAGTGGGTTTGGCTGGAAGGGAAGTTTTATACGAGTGTGTGAGGAGTATATGCAACTGTGAAGAGTGATCTTTATAAGAATAGAAGTTGTTGTAGGGGTGGATGAGAAAGAATGATAAAAAAAGTACTTTCGCATAGGAAACTTTTCTTGATGGAAGTTTGTTGCCCAACTATTTTTGGTTATTAATATTGGAAGAATTTCAATAAGGGCTGAAAATATCCCACGCAAGTTTGAATAGACTTTTATTGACACCCCCGACAAGAATGTTTGGGTCTTCAACAATGGCAATTACATCAATTTGTAAGGATGTTTTCCTTACGGAAGTGGAATTCAAGCATGTTTCCTCTCTTGACAGAATGACCGCAACGTCCGCAAGATCCTCCACTTCCTCGTGGGAAAAGTTGTCGATGACCACTGGTCCGATTGTTACCAATAGTCAATACCAAAGGTGAATTTATTTTTTCCGCAAGAGGGGTTTCTGACTCGTGTAATATATGTATCGGCCTCTTTGACAAAACTGTTTAGCTATTTACCATTTACGATTTTACGACTCCTCGTTTCACGTTTGGCGTGGGATAGCTCATTCCTTACTCGTTCTTCTTTTTTCTTTTCACCTATTAAAGAGGGATGCTCCTGACCAGATCAGATCGACTTTTCTTCTCCCGTCTCTTCCGAGGTCCAGGCGGCATCTTCCAAAGGAATCCAATGTTTTCCTGTTTTCCTTACGAGCACAGTACGACCTGACACGCTGCCCGCAGCGTTCCTCACAATATGTCCCTTCGTGCGGTTTCTTCCCCATTGTCAGGAAAGAAATAGATACGATTGGAGGCCAGGATTTGTATCTGAGTGTTTCGATATAATACCTTCAGTGGTCGAAGCTCCTTTCCTGCCAAGGACATTTATCCTATTTCTGAAATATAGAATTAGATCGACTTTTCCGACACATTTGTCAAAAAGTCAGTATGAGGAAAAGGAAAAGGGACTAAGTTACCTTAATGGGACAGTTCTATTTGATGAACGTGGGAGTATTCCTCTGGACTAATGCGGGATTAATGGAGAACTTTCGGAAATTTGAGATATTCAAGTTTTTTAAATACTAGGGAACATTGTGACAATGTTATTATGTTTTCAAACATGTTTTTAGTGCTTGTTCTTTTTTAAATGGAACAAGAAACTATTTAGAAAGTTTCACGTATATCATTCTAAAGGGCAATGATCCTAGATCTAAACAAGTGGTGCAACAATATTTCTCGAAAATCTTGTCATCAAGTTTTTTGAAAACCTGATTAGCTTTTCATTACTTAAAGTTGTTTTATATCTTAAATTTGGAAAATTAAATATTACACATGTTTTATGTTGGTGCTTTTCGCAGGAAATGAATATTTTCCAAAAAGAATTTTAATATAAAATCCTCAAGTTTCAAAGAAGATTGAAAATTTCTGAAAATTTGGTTACCGGTTATTAGCATTATTAAACAAAAATCATCATCAAAATTCCCAATTTTTAACAGTTTTAGGCTATGTTCGTATTTGACAATAAAAAGTTATTATTATTCTAAAAGATTAAAAATGTGTCTATAATTTACTCTTTTAGTTTTTTGTGCATTTTGTACTTCAAACAAAAATTACTACAACAATCTGTTATGTAGTGTTGGTGCTATTCGTCGGAAATTATTGGTATATTTAATAATTGAAAACAAATCAGATTTCAAAGAAGACTAAATATTTTTGAATAATTTTAGGTTATTCTCGCGTTCTTCTCCTAAAATTGGTATAGATTTCGAAGAAGATTTACAATTTTCGAACAATTTTTGCTTACATTAACATTTTTCACCAGAAATCGGTTATCTTAATAAAAGCAACATTTGGTTTAAGAGAATATTTACAATTTTAAACCATTTCTTGTGATTGTATGTTAAAGTTTTGCGTTCTTGATTGCCATTGTTAACAAAAAAACGTTTTATTCCAAGAATATTTACAATAATTGAATAATCATAAGGTATGTTTCAGTTTTTCACCAGAAACATTATTTTACACAAAAGTCATTTTCGTCAGAAATTTGTATTTTTGAACAAAAATAAAACAGTTTGACTGTCTATTTGTATAAAAATATTATATATTATTTCTGAAGCAAAATATTTATTTGTATATCAATTATTAAAAATATTCTCCTTGATTTTATGTTATATTTTATTAGATAATAGATACTATAAAATACAAAAATTTTTTCAATAATATAATTTTAAAATTTCGTGAGACAAATAAAATAATCACGCGCACAGAGTGCGTGTTTTCTTGCTTTTATAAATAATAATCTTCCATGGTTTCATTTTCTTAATTGAAGCTTCTGAAAAGTGAAAACATTGATAATTCGATAATATCGGATAGAAAATTCATACAATATGTCATTTCTGAACAAAAATGGTTTGAAATTGAAATATTTCAAATTATGTGCTTAAATATATTTGGAATGTTCACAAATATTTCAGTTTAAATTGTGAGCCTTTAATAGTTACCTAATCAATTATACATTGAAATGATCGAAAAAGAAAAAAAAAATATATATATATTTTAATTTATTAGCAATTAAAGATTGAAATTATCAATATAAAAACATTTGCACACAAAACCATTCAATTATTATTAAGGCTTGCAACGTGATACACTTTTTAAAAGACAAAATTTATAATTTCTCAAATATTTTAAATTACTCTGAAAATTTTCACTACCATTAAATTTGTTTAACTTCTCAATTTAATCAGTTCTGAAATAAAAGTTTTAGATTTTTCAATTCAATCAATTAAATTTTTTATTTTTTATTTTAAGAGTTTCCAATTTACATTAGTCACTTTTTGGAAAATATAAGAAAACTCTAGTGGTAAATTTTCTATTTAAAAATCTAATGTTCCAAATTATTTTTATAAGAAATAAAAGTTGAAGTTTTTCTTTTGTATCGTTCGAATATTCCCTGATGTTACGGAATAAAAATTTTTAACAGTAAATGAAAGAGTAATTCAAGCGCTGAGGAAGCTGCAGTTTATCCTCGAGTATATCGCGATATGATTTATTCATGACATAAAGATGCGATTGCTCTATAATTTTCGACGATCACTGTAATGTTTGAGAATCATTCTAATGAGGAAACTTCAGTGATTCAAGGACGAATTATATTTTACTGTTTCATTTTATTTCATTCGCCGTGATTTAATAATTTAATTGTTTATTTACTAGATTCAGATCACGTATTTGTTTTCAGTTGTTTAATAAATTTCTTAAAATATCTCCGTATTGGCAGATTTCAATGCATTGCCATTTATTAACGAAAAAATTACGTAATAATTTATATATTTTCTAAGTGTTTCTTACCAAGTCTATTTAATTAAAATTTCGCGCATTATAGGACAAAAAGTCTTGCTGCCATGGAATGTTCTATACATTTAAAAAAAGATTAAACATGTTTAAATGTAGCGTTTGGAAGCGGCTGATTTCAAATGTTATCTGATATATTATATCCTTATTTTTATAGTTCTATATTCGACCTTTTTTTAAATAAATAAATATACTTATTTAAAAATTTTAAAACTTTAATTTGTGTACTAATTATGAGTGATAATTTTATATTCAACGTTTGACTGCAGTTAAATCTTTTTTTGAACACAAAGGATTTTAAGAGGATCTCAAAAATTTCCTAAGGTTAATCAAATTGTTTTTTTCCTAATTTTAAACATTTCAATTTACCTAATATTGGATAATGTAATAGGCAGTGTTGAAATCTTCCCCAAAATATTTGTTTGAGTTTTTCTTTTTTATGTTATTTAATGAACACAAAATGCATAATGTTATAATAATGAATACCCAGTGTTCAGAGAGAGAGAGAGAGAGAGAGAGAGTTAACTGTAGTACTTTTTTTTTAAATAACATCAATACTCATATGTTGTGAACACATTTTAGTTTAAAAATGTTTAAATAAGTATGTATAGACATATTTCATTTTTATAGTTTTTATTTCTTTCTTTATTTAAAATAAAATTATAAATATATAATTTTTTCAAATTAAATTTAATTAATGATACTGAGCTCAATTTACAATTCATTCTATTTTTTTGTAGGAGAGAACTCCCTATAATAAATAATACAACCTGCAGTAAATAATCCATAATTGTAAATACTAATGTATGTAACATAATTAATTTAATTCATTTAACTAGTAAACAAACAAGCCCGCTGTGCGAGCCATTAATTTTTTTTGTCTTGCACAATTTTTAAATTAAAATATAAAATCAATCTTAATACCAAATTTTTTTTCTATCTTAGTATCTATTATCGAAAATAATAGAAAACAAAAGCAGGGACAATATTTTTGATAATCGATGAATTTTGATCAAAGTAGTTCTGTTTTCAACCAAGTAGTTGAATCAATAGTGTTGAGAAACATTCAGTAATAATTTTAATCGCCAAATAGAATTACATATTTGGAAATTTAGATTTACTAAATTAATAGTGCAAAAGTTACTAATCTTGATTGATAGATAAATACATATAACTTCATTTAATATGGTCAAGGGCTTATTAATAGAATCCTTTTATAATTTTAAAACAGTTGGTTGAAACATCAGGAACAGAATATTATTGCCTTTAATATTAAAGAAATATTTACAATTCAAATTTCTTTTTTAAAAATGAATTTTTGGAATCAAAGTTACTCATTTAAAAATTCCGATTTACAACGAGAAAATTCAAAATAACGAACTTAAAACAGCCATTTAAAGCCATTTTTTAACAGTCATATTCACGCAGTATGCAACTAATCAGATAGTCAAGAAAAATGCGTGGAGATTTTCGATAATTTCATTCCACCTATTTTTTAAGATGGGATTGTTAAGATGCTGTGTGCGTAACTTTATTGAAATTAGTTATTTAATGTATATTTGTGCTTTTAATTAATAATTATCTACTGCAGATTTGCATGAATATTTTCCCCTATTATATAAAACGAAAAGTTTTGCATTTTGTGAACTACACATTGCACAAACTAAAATAAATACATAAATTGTAAACCCTTAGAAGTCAAATGCACTACCTTAATTGAATTATGGATGAGAAATTCATAAAATTGAATTATTCAGACTTAGCATTATTTTTTGTCGTTTTCCAAAATTGAAGAGAAATATCTTCTTTAGTTGAACAAGCAGAAGGCAGATAAAAGCTGAATGGGGGAAAACGGAAATTTTATGACTTCATAGAATACTATTCACCTTAAAAGAGATTTCAATCGCAAATTAAATTTCCATATGCAATTTTCCGAGCAACTAATTTTGCATAAGTAGTAAGCGTACAATAAGCATATCGAGCGCACCCAGCTTTACGAAGAAGTAATCAATGGACAGTCCCTCATTCATAAAATCAGCCAGAGTGGATAATATACTCAAAATAAGAGTTCTACTTTTCCCACAAAAGACCTTTTTTACTCGCAAGATCAAACGAACCCCGAAATCTGTTTTCACGAAATACTCCCTGAATGAATAAGCCTTTTGTGGCTAAAAGGGCATTGCTAAATGTTTGTGTACGTACAAAATCGAGTTATTTCCCTTAGGAGGGAATTATCCCACTATTATCACATTGTTGACGCTCTTGATTTGCCAACAAACGGGAAAAAGATACAACCTCAGGCAGATAAATGTCAAAATAAGATTGTCTTAATTCGTGAAAAAACTTTACGCGTGCAGAAAAGGACCACCCAATGACGTTATATATCAAAAAATTAGGGGTTGGAAATATTTTCCGAAATATTCAAATTGAATGTTAATTTAACCAATACAAATAATAAGTATGAACTTTTGATTTCTGCTTTGATTTTTCTCCCTAAATAATTCATGTTTATTAAATCTGCAAAAACAGAAAAAACTGAAGTGTAAAGAGGGTGGTGCATGCTGGATAATACTTTTTTTCAAAGTATGAATAAGATTAATAAGCTTGAATTATTTCTGACGAGAAGTAATTTGATTATACTTTTTTTAAATTTATTTTTTTTGTTCATAACGTTTAAATTTCATTATATTTTTTAATATGCATCACAGCCCAAAATTCTCTCAGAACAGGGAAAATGGGGTGAGTTTTGATGATAAAAAGAAGATTTTTCTACAAAACACTCAAAGTTTCAATAAAAGTGTTAATTTTTAAGCAAGCAGTTAAATTTTAAACTGAAAACGAACAGTGTTTTACCAAAAATAAAATATTTAAATTTTCTGTTTAAAAAATTGATTTTCAGTTTAAAAAAAAATAATTTTTAATCAATCAATGAGTTTAATTTCCAATCACTTTAATCACAAAAAAGACACATTTACAAAAAAATGCATATATTTTGTACCAAATAGTTTAATTTTTAACTCGAAATAATACCTTGAAAAAATTAAATAGTTCAATTCTCAGTTTAAAAAAAAATAATTTTTAAACAAAATAAAGAATTCTTTAAAAAAATAGTGCAATATTTTACCAATAAAATGAATGATTAACAAAGTACTTCAATTTTCAACCAAATTTTTGAATTTTCAAGCCAAAAAGGAGAATTATCTACAAAATAAATAAATTTTCTACCCAAAAATATGAATTTTCGATCAAATAGTTGGAATTTCTACAAAAATTATAGAATTTCCAACCCAAAAAATAGAATTGTCAACTAAATGGTTGAATTTTTATGCCAAAAAGACTATTTTTTTTACAAAACAGTTGAATTTTTAACAAAAAGTTAGATTTCAACTAAGCTGTTGAATTTTAAACTAAAAACGATAAATTTTCAAATAAAAATAGAGCAGTTAAATTTAAAAATGAAAACATTGATTTTCGGCGAAAACAGCGAACAAATTTTTAACCAAAGAGATCGATCTTTAATAAATAAAATTAATTTTTAACAAAGTAGTTCAAGTTTCAACGCTGGAGTTGAATTTTCAATCAAGTAGGTTATTTTTCTACCAAAAAAGATGAATCTACAACAAAAAACATAAAATTAAAACCAAAAAGTTGAATTTTCAACTAAAAACAATCAATTTTCTACCAAAGGAATAGTTAAATTTCCAGTTAAAAAAATTAATTCTTTATAAAAATAGTTTTCAAAAAAATATTTCAATTTTTGACCAATAAAATGAATGTTTGACAAAGTAGTTCAACTTTCCACCAAGTAGTTGATTTTTCAATCAAAAATATGAATTTACAATAAAATATTTAATACTTGCATTTTTAACTAAAATAAATCAATTTTAAACCAAAAATGAAATAGTCAAATTCTTAGTTAAAAAAATAATTCTTTGAAAAAAACGAATATTCAACAAAATATTGAAGTCCCTAGGAAAAAATAATTCATTGAGTGCAAATCTTATACTAATAAAATGAATTTTCAACAAATTAGTTCTACCTCAAACTACGTAGTTGAATTTTCAGCCAAAAAGATTAATTTTCGATGACAAATTTATTAGTTGAATTTTCAATTAAAAACGATCCATTTTCAGTCATAAATGGATTAGTTAGATTTTCAGTTAAGAAAGTTTATTTTCAACTAAAAAAAAATGGAACAAAATGTTTAAACCTTTAACCAAATATTAAAACTTTTAACCAAAACGAGATAAATTCTGAACCAAAAATATAATAGTAGACTTTTCAATAAAAAAAGTCCTAACTTTCAAAAAAAAATAGTTCAATTTTCTCATTGAGTTCTATTAATGCAGTTTACATTTGAACGAAAAAACGTGAAAAAGCCGACATTTCTTGAAAACAGGCAGGAAGAGAGAAATTCTTTAAAAAAGAGGGAAAAGAGGTGAATATTTTTTCGAGGATTTAAAAAAATTGTTATTCACATTTAGATTATTTTCTGTATGTGATGTCACATTTTGCGTTGACCCCTCTAAGCCCCTACGTCACAAATCGTCACAACCCCTGTTACCCCCCCCCCCGGCCCCCTGGCAGTGTGACGTAGTTTTTTAACGGCCCCATACAATTGCTCGCAATCGTACGGGCACTTATAAAATTCAGATCATATGTGTTCGGTGCCGAACTAATTATCCGCAGAGATCATAAAGCACTCGTTTTTCTCAAGACGTGTAAGTTAATGAGTGAAAGATTGACGGGATGGATCATGGCGTTCTAAGATTATTGGTTGAGGAGAGAATACTGTGAAGGTAAAAATAACATAGTGGTAGATGTACTCAGTAGGATACAATCTCAAGAATCTGGTTATTCATTTGACTCAAATGAAGGGCAATTTTTCTTCTATACGCTAGCTAAGAAGCCATCATCATCGTGAACGATTAAAAAATCTCATAAATAAACAAAAAGAAGACCTATTCTACCAAAATGATTTCAGGAAATCCAAGAAGGAAAGACAAAAAAATTCAAAATTTACAATAACCTCATTTTCCTAATGACGAAAAATGTAAAGAAATTCTGCAATTCGTGAAAGATTAGCAAGCTGTGACTCTTGTTAGAAAAAATAAAGTCACTAATCAAACTTGCTATGCTGAAATGAGGACCTTTACCCCGAAAAGGCCGGGAGAAACCCTCTCAATAGATTTTTATGTACCATTGCCGGCATCCAGAGGAGGGTACAAATACATTTTATCCATAATAGATGCTTTTAGCAAATACGTTAAGCTTTAGCCAATTAGGTAAATCACAGCAAAAACATCGATAGAAACAATATTTAGTGATTATATTGAAAAATACGCAAGCCTAAAAAAATAGTTACAGATCATGGGACCCAATTTACCTATGATTTATGGCTTGATAAACTAACAGAAGAGGGAATGACAGCAGTATTCTCTTCAGTAAGAGATCCCCAAAGTAACATAGTCGAAAGAATACACAGAGAACTATCGAGATGCTTCAGAAAACTTATAAAAGATCGACACAACACATGGTGGAGTTTGATACGAATAACAGAAAATTGTATGAACAAAACACATCATGAGACTAACGAATCAACACCAAATGAACTCCAACTAAATATCAAGCCAAAAAGAGCCTGGGAAATTGGTCTAAACTATCTCCATCTGCAGCCGAAATGAGATATGAAATAAAACTAGAAATGAAACGCGAGAAAATAATCCAAAACGGTGAGAGAGCCGTGGCATTTAATCGAACACATAAAATTACTAAATTAAAAGTTTGTGATAAAGTACTTTTATAACTGCTAAACAGATCAGATAAAAGTAACAAAACATTGGCAAAATTTCTGCAACTTTGTTATGGACCCTACGAGATTAAAAAAAAAGATAAAACCAGGCACATTTATCCTATGGGATCCCCGAAAACAAGAGGATAAGTTAATGTATCCCTTACAGGATTGAAACAAGTACAGTTAAAGAAAAGAAGAGAAAAACGTCGCAAACCTTCAAAAATAATAAGGAACTTAGTAATGTAACAAAGAAAATTATAACCCAGATTGGTAAGTAATAGTAAAGCCGTACAAGCGAAAATGAAGCAAAAAACAAAAATTAAATATACTTTAAAAATAGGTTCAGAAATGGAACTCGACGAGTGTTCATATACATATAGTTAGGAATATAAATCTAAAGAAAAAAAATGACAATAAATTAGGTAAAATGTAAAAATTACAAAAATTTTGAAATAAAATAATTTAACATGTATTCAAGAAAAACATGCGATGGAAGTTTAAGAAAAGAAAGATAAGTTGTTAATTTGATAAGAGACAGAAAATAATCAAGATTATTAAAAACAAACAATAAAGTACAAATAAGGTAGAAAGAAAGAAAAGAAATGATAGTAAAAAAATTAATAAGAAGAATGAGAAAAGAAGAGAAAGAATACATATAAAAAATTATCCATAGACAGAAAATAAATAGAAGAAAACAAGCAAAGGTTAATATGAAAGAAAAATGAAAATAATAAGAAGTAGAAAAAAAAAATTTTACCAGTTTCAATTGAAAAAAATATCATAGAATATAGAATAATTATACCAATAGACATAAGATAAGTAATTAAAAGGTTCAGGAAGAAAACACATGTATATAGAAATGAAAAACAAGATAACGAAACAGTATTTGAAACTGCCAACGACGAATTATCTATACAAAAATAAACGACGACATTGTACTAAAATAAATGCGTAAATATTCAGTATAAAGTTCATTCTCGATCTAGCAGGATCGCGGAAAAGTAACTAAGAAATTAAAATATTTGGTTTAATTCTAGAAAGAAAAAGAAACCGTGGTGCAAAAACGATGAATGGAGTACCAAGTACAGGTAATTTAAAGTGTCTTATCGAGGAGAAACTCTCAGGCTCATTTGATGTAAATTATAGATTCATGTTCTCATTAAATGTTTTTGAAAAAGGAAATAATTTGGGAAATATTTAAAAATTAATTCAAATACAATTTAACTAGGCCACAAAGATCAAATGATTATAAGATCAATAAAACAAAATAAATCATGGGGAATTATAGTAGTATGAAAGAAATTATTGAGGACTACCTCAAACATTGGTTTGTTTTCTTTTGGTTTTATAATAAAGAAATTTGGGAAAAAAGGAACCGCCAACCATCAAGTTTATGAAATATAAAGGATGCCAAGCGTATGGAAGGTTGATAAAGGGAATCTTGGCTAAGTTGAATATATAAGAGGAAAGGAAGATAGTATTTCAAAAACAATGAAGCACACCAGTACGAACGTAAAAAAGCCAGGGACCAAAACAAAACAAAGTTAGCGCAAACCTCTCGCTTTGGGCTAGAAAAGAACGTCGTCTACGGGCTAAAAAAAGAGGAAAACTGCCAATAATCTTGAAAATAGAAGCTAAAAATTTAACCGGAGAAGAAATTATTCTGATAAAAACCAACACCGACACACGCTATGAAAATTAGTTTGAAGAAACAGTACAAGAGATGCGAAACACAATTAAAGAAATTAGTGATAAGTTGAAAGCGGCAAACAAACGACGTCGTCAGCTTAATTCCAAAACAAGCACCAAACAGAAAACTCACTCCAAAGAGGAACAGAAGACGAAAAACGATACAACAGCAAATAAACACGAAAAACTCTAATGGGGAAAAGAAATAGGGGGGCAAATGTAATTCCTTCTTCCGCAAACTAAAATAACTTTAAAAAAATAAAAACAATTTCCTTGAACAAAATTCTTCCTTTTCATACCCAACAAACGAGCAATTAACGAATAAATCAAGATCTTAATTTGGATTTATTCGTTTAGGGGAGCACAGTTAACCCACGCAATGTTTCAAACTAAAAATGTTAGCATATGAAAGCGCAGGAAACCTTTTCACATCCTCAGTGAAATCAATCAATAAGCTTAACTTAACTTGACCTTAACTTCCTCCATAACCTTCATACCTTAACCATCCACTCATAAATTTCCTATATCTCAATATTAATTAGTTTCAAAGCTAATCTAAACCACGAATCCCCTATAATGACTTCATTAAGCGAACTAATCTTTCACAAATGAAAACATTCCTTTGTTTAGGAGGGCACTGAAACGTTTCAGTATTAAATAATTATTTTATATTTATAAAATACACGGGTCCATATCATGTCACATGCGGCAAGTCTCTCTGCGGCATGTCACAACTGCGGCATCTCTACCTAGCGGCATCTCTCACTAGTGGAAATACACTTGAAAGCTTGCGAAAGAGAAACTAAATACGCTACTGAGCGACTTTTGAATTCATGTGCGAAAGAGTTATATAGGTTACACGTACTGCTACGTGAAACAGGTGCGGTTGCATGCGAAACCTGTTTGAAATGAGGAGATACGAGAAGCCGCGACGACGAGACCAGCGTTATTACCAAGGATAACACGTATCACGAGTCTGCGCTGAACGGTTCAAGGAAACACCGCGTTTGGCGTCCGGCTCGCGGCCCACGAAATCAGAGGAATTCTCAAAGAACTTAGCTTGGCGACGAGAAATTAGGATAGATACTAGTAGATGAAAAACTTTCATGTTTTCAGGGAAGGACTGATGTTTTTGAGCATGTAAGACCAATAACAGCGGATTGCGGCACGATGGTAGGTCTTGTCCCTACCTTAAAGGCCGGCTTCAGGTGTGCAATGCACTTCGTGCACTAGGTTTGACTGGAGGTTCTTTGGAACCACTATTTTCGAGGCATCGTAGTCGTCAATGATGTCCTTTAACAGCGGATTGTTCCGGTACTTAAGAAGCTCTACGGTTACCACTTTCCAACTATTTCACTTCCCGGGTGACTTCAACACAGCCTCACGTCTTCTGGCGTACAACTCATCCTCGACAGGCATCATGGTCGCGATATGGTCGATTTCTCCATCCTCGAACCCCCAGTCTATCTTGGTGCTAAGTTGATGCATTCGTCTTCATCTCATTTCACTTATTTAATAATCCAACAGACTTTCGACTAATTACAGGATACTTGAAACTATGCATAGTTTATTAATTGCAGTGACATGTTAGGTTATCATCATTATATATACCACCTATTGCACGTAGGTCTAGATTGCAGTTAGAAAGCTCGTTATTGGCATGTGTAGCATATCTAGAGGTGCTTTGCATTTTTTGCTTATAGTGTTTATTTCATCACACATTTTAAAAATCGGCGTGTTTCGCTTTGAGCTCTGAAGATAGAAAGGGGTCACAAAACGGCTGTCATATTGTCAGCAATTTTAAGAACTTTTTTTGGCACTTATCGATAGCATCACACAGGTATTTCGCTGAGGGTTACCAGATCACAGATCCGTATTCAAGATTCGATTGGATGAGGGCAAAGTATACAGAGGTTATTGCAAGCGGACTTTTAAATGAGCGCCATGTTGGAATTAGGAATCCCAATACCCTATTTGCCTCTCTAAGCATGTAGTCAATGTGTATGTTAAATCGCAGAGCATTATCTGAGTTCAAGCCAAGATCTAAAATGGAATTCACTTTTTCAAGAGTGCGCCCGTCTATTTAATAATTAAAATCAATAACATTACTTTTACGAGTAAATGGCATTACCTTGCATTTAGAAATATTGATGTCCAAAGAATTTTTAGCGCACCATTTCACAAAGATATTAAGATTTTCTTGTGATTTTAAACAGTCCTGCACATTATCAATAGGATAAAACAACTTAGTATCGTCAGCATAGAAAAGGATGTACGGTAATCATTGTTTCGACGTCATTGATATAAATTAAAGAATCAGTGGCGCAAGATTAGAGCCTTGCGGCACTCCTGAAGTAGGGGTAAAGCGGTTCAATGAATATCCGTTATATTGCACAATGTGTTCCCGACTTATAAGGTAAGAATTCCAAAGTCTAATGAATTTATCTGGTACCGCTAGATCTCTTATTCTATTTAATGTACGACTATGGTTTATGCAGTCGGAGGCCTTGGACATGTCCGTATATATAACATCAACCTGGTGATCATTTAAAGAAAAGTCTCGGTCATTTGAACTAAGATTAGTAAATTTCAGTTTGTAAGTCTACGTGGAACAATTCCGTGCTGAGAGGTAGATAGAACTGAAGTTAAATGTGACCAAAGCATATCACATATGCACATCTCCAATTCCTTTGAGAATTTTGATAGAATAGCTATAGGTCTATAATTAACATTTTTCGAATTATCACCTTTCTTAAAAATGGGACATATGCGCGCCTTTTTCCATTGATCAGGAAAAGAGCCAGTTTTCATCGCCAAGTTTATAATAAAATGCAGACTGTTATATCTGGAGGAATATATGTGTCAATTATTATACATGGAATACCATTAAGGATAACTTTTATTGCAGTTATGGTTACTTTGTCACGTAACTTATTGCTGAGCCTAAATCTAACTGGCCTGAGATTAATCTAGTTCTTAGGGCAATGAGCACACCCCCATTTCCTTGATCTAACCTGTCGTCTCTATAAACATCAAAAAGATTGGAATCAAAAAAGTCAGATGTGTTTACTTGAGGTTTGAGCCAAGTTTCAGAAAATATTTAAAAATCATAATTGGAGATATCAGGAGACATTATCAGTAACTTAAACTTAGTATTTATACCCCAAACGTTTTGATAATAGATTGCGCTATCATAATAAAGTTAAGTTTATCGTATGCGCCTGAGTAATACCTAAGATGTTGTTTTTGTTGTGTGTGAGGTAGTGGCTCTGTTTGGGCGCTCGTGTTTGGTAATTATCTTCGGCTCTCCGTGGTCAATGACCAATTTTAGGTTCTTCGCCCCAGCCACAAGCACGAAGTTGCTCCATAATTTTCTTTCAATTCGCTGCAGCTCTCTCGCTGGGCTGGCGTATGATCGGTTATGAGACTCATTGTGAAATGAGTTCTTTTAGCTGTTGTCTTTCCTCCACCTCCAATATTTGTGAAGCATGGATTGTGCTGCAATTTCGGTCTCGAAGATGATTTTGATAAGGCGTGGGGATCCGGAAGCCTGTAGATATTTTGCCTATCCTTGAGCATTTAATACTGCATCGACTGTGGACATTTGAGATTTTAGACAAAAAGTTACTGACAATATTATTTAGTTTCGTGTCAGGTTGGGGAACGTCAGGAGATTTCATAATATCGGGACATCCATGCAATATTAAATTTTCCTTACGTGAAATTCTTTCGAAAACCTCCATCAAATAACGCAAGTAATGAACAATGTAATGAGCGAGTTTTCAAGTTCCTGGACTTTTACTTCTAGGGTGTCAATACGATCTAGTGCTGTAATTAACTGAGTGCCATATGTGTTAAGTTACGCTGAAAGTGTATCTCTTCAGTGGTTCAATTCAGCAGATTGTCTCTCGATGCTTCTCTAGGAGGTCCGATGTAGTCTTTGTGTGTTTATTCATTAGTTTTTCTAGATCTACCTTCGTTACGTGACCACACTCAGTACAAGCCGAGGTATTAGTATACCTGAATACAGGGGAAGATGATCAGGGTTTATATTCACAACATTTCCTTTTCCCTGACTTTTGTCTGGTAGCCGGCCCGATGCATCCAGGATGGTAGAACACACCACATGGACAATGGAGAGAGTCCCCTGCAATATCTGAATTGCAGGGGTGTTTTCCCTAGACGTGGAAATTTTCCTAGAAAGTCAGCTATTTCTGGTATGCAATTACCCTAGGAATTGTATTTATCAGGAAAGATGAATTAAATGCCCAGGATAATTCTATATACGGGCAACCTGTTTTTCTAGGAAACTTTGCGCACCTAGGGATAAACCCTGACGTTCTAAGGGAAAATTAATGTCATACTTGTATTCAACGCACCAACATACATAAAGATGTAATGCTCTGACCTGTTTACAGACGATTTCAATGCGCAGGATTATATAATACCCGACAAAACTGATTTTCTAGTGAATTACTTGCGTCTAGGGGAAACCCCTAAGGATATGGGGGATACTAATGTCAGATTCGTACTCAGCACACCAAAATACATAAAGATATCATGCCTGACCTATTTATAGCCGATTTCAATACCAAGTGTAATTTACATCCAAAAAATCGGATTTTCTATAAAAAATTTCTGCGTCTAGTGGGAAATTCAAACGTGCTAAAGGAAACCTAATGCCATATTTGTACTGAGCGCACCAAAATGCATATAGATACCATACTCCTGCTACCTAGGATCAAGGAATTCATAAGGTAATAGTAAATGCGGGATGAGGCCCATGAGTATCCAAGATCGTTCGTTTCGGGCGTCTATCACTCTAACGGCACTCTTCTTCACACATTTCATATAAGCAATTTTTCTTCATACTTTCCTGTCCTGGCATACAATCTTTACTTCCTTTACATCCATACATATTTTCGTGCATGCTCTTGTATTTCAGTGGCTCTTGGTATATGTTCGCTGTCAACATGCCCAAACCATCTCATCAAATTTCTTTCGCTCTTGTAAAATAGTGTTTCCTCTACACCACATGCTTTGAGAACCTACATATTACTGACTTTGTCAATCAGCGTTCACCGTACATATTCCGCAGGAATTGCATGGCCACCGCATTAATTTTACTCCTATAACTTTTTTGGTACGTCCATCTGGACATTGTCCAGGTCTTGTTACCGTACATCACAGTGAGTGCAATCGATCTTCCGGTCAATGCTAAATAGACTTCCAAAATGCACGTATTTATCAACTTGTTCTATACTCTTACCATCTAAAGCAATGTTGCATACTGTTTTCTCATCTCTTCTTTTGTGCAAAATAATTTTTGTTTTATTTACATTAATCGTAAGACACATATTCTTCATGTTTCTATCCAGTCTGCTCAATATTTTCTACGAATCAACGAGTGATTCTGCCCTTAACTACCTTATCATCTGCAAACGCAAACCTACACACCTTTACTGTGCCGATATCTACACCTTCTTCGTCTAAAAGGACCATTCTTAGACATTGTCTATTTTGCCAACAGGACGTAACACATCCTTGCCTGACATCCTGCCCAGTATCAAACCAACCACTCAGTTGTACCTTTACACTCGCTTCAATACCTGCATATATTATTTTT
>JAABKJ010007545.1:1025193-1367319 GCA_011634705.1 Andricus grossulariae | reverse complement strand
TGACATCCTGCCCAGTATCAAACCAACCACTCAGTTGTACCTTTACACTCGCTTCAATACCTGCATATATTATTTTTTTTTTGTAGGAACCAGCCATTGACTTCATATTGTTTCAGAACTTCTAAAATTTTAATTATGCCCACCTTCTAAAATGCTTTTTTTTTTAGATCAATGAATGTACAGCAAACTTTTTGGTTTACTTTTATACTTTATTTGTCATATGTTTCAACCTAAGCATCTGATCCGAACATGATCCTCCTTGCATGAATTCACATTGAACTTCCCAAACCATTCCTTCTCTTATTGTTATAATTTTTCGAATAAGTATTTTTTTAAATATTTTTCTATTGCAGCCAGTAAACATTTTGGCTCTAATAGCATCCCCGCCAACAGCCTTGCCATTTTTTAACTTTTGAATTAGTCCTAATATTAGAACCACAAATTAATGCATATGTCGCCACCTTCAACGGGATTTTCTAACGTATGGTTTTCTATGTCCCAGTTATTATGCGCCATAACTTTACCTTTATATAAGTTCTTGAAAAAGTCACTAATACCGTAAATTTACTCTGCACGTATTGCATACGATTTCACCCTCGATATTCTTAATTTGAAGTAACTTTGTTTTAGTAGGGGAGAACTGGTACTTGTGGAACATCAATAACTGAGAAAACTCAATTCGAAAATATTAAATCAAATATAAGTTGTTGTTTCCTGTTTAAGTATGCTTCGCTTGGCTCCAGTAAACTTTGTCAAAAAGTTTAACATGAAAGGAATTTTTGATAACCTAAATATCATTAAGATAAATTTTGCAAGTCTGAAAGTAAATTATTTGGGTTTTCGGTATTTTAGTGTTTTCTCTTTCTAGGCATTATTATCACATGAATTCGAGGTTGGCGATATATTTCAATGATTTATGAAAGTCCTGCTGAACTCTTTTTTCATTGAAAATGTTGGCATGAACTTTGAGAATTATTAATGTTAAATTGAAAATGTTGAAATTCATTTATTTGCATTTTTTAACGTCTAATCATATGTTCAAACGTCGACAGAAAAAATCTACAACAACTTTTAGATTTTTTATATTCAAACTCCCAAATCGGTAGGAACCCTAACCCGAGAAGTCAGTTGGATTCAAAACAACATAAGCCCAAGTGACATATTATGGAGAATCGTGTTTTTTTTATTCGGCCGAGGTTTCGAGAAAAAATTCGGACTTGTGACAAAATCTGTTGAACTAGAGTAATACTACATGCTTACGGTAAGATACTTTTATTTGTTGTTTGTCGAAAATACGCGTCAGCTAGCCGACGTTTTTTGTTGGGTTGAAATCGTCAAGGACGCTCTACTACATTTGCAAAGGTAATCCATGATTGTTTGTAAACATTCAAAAATTGTAATTTGGGTGATATTCTGTGAAGTCTCATGAATCCATTGATATAACTTTCATGTGTGTTTGTTAACAGTTTCTGTAGAATGGTTAACAAACAAAAAGTTCGTTATGAATCTCGACGTCAAGGGCGCGAGCACATTGCGCGAAGCAGCAAAATAATCCCTGCAAAACAAAAACCCTTCGCTGCTGTGAGTTGAAATTAAATTCTTAATGATTTGTTTGGTTATTTCTTTCTAATTTCTGCTTAACAAAGCCTAATCTAAGAAAAAATTAGTTGAAAATGTTTAAAATATAATTGAACGTTGACAATTAAAAATGCAGAATTTATTGTTGCAAACGCTATTGTCATTCTTATTGTTTGAAGTTGATTTTGAAACATATTAATTAACAGAATACCAAGTAAAAAGTAAATTTCGAACATCAATCAGTGAATCTTCATCTTAAATTACTGTTGAACGAATTTCAAAACTAATTCGTTTTTTCCAAGTGTCATGCAAGGGCACGCACTCCTGTAAACATTTATCTACCACACACCAGCAGCGTCTCTTCGAGGAATTTTGCAATTTATCGAGCCAAGCACAAAAAATGTTTCTTGAAAATTTGATTTCCATCATATTGGTTTTAAAAAGGTACGGAACCAGCGATCCTGACTGAAGTTGGCGCCAGGTTACTGCGTTTTATTCAATCTTCGACGAAGAAGAAAATTCCCAACAACTTTGCAAGCAAACATTTAAGGAAGCTTTTGGAGTGACCGATGAAACATTAAGGGCGATGTTGAATCATAAGAAGATTGGACTGGCCCATTCTTTGGAGAACCGAGGAGGAAAATGCTACGAAAAGATGCTGGCTATCAAAATTAAGTCAACATCAGATGTCGTTCTTATCCTGGAATACAAGGGGGAATTAAAAGCTCATCACGAAAAAGCATCATGAGCAAGAACCCAAATGCAACTGGACCGTACGATGTGCGATTTTACTCATGTACATGTACCTGATACACCTGAAGCTGGTCAATGTCGACGAGCATAAGTTCCTCTCTAGTGACCACAGTTTTCCCGATTGCCACCGCGATTTAGCAATAATTCAAGAGAAGCGAAAGAAGACATTTTTTTGTTTTTGATGATCTGATGGCTGTGATCAAATTCGCACGCCAATGCTCATTTCAAGTGAAAAAGATAGACAAATTCATCGATTTTAAACATGCATCGAATCATTTTCTCAATGCCACGAAAATAGCCATCTCGAGCGCCGTCTGGATACAAATTGAGCAAGCTGGAAAAGTTATGGTGAAGAGATTTTTTACCGAGAGACCGTTCGAGAAATTTACTTTATGAAAACGAGGTTTGATTGTCATGATTTTATTGAGTGCGAGATTACGCATACCATCTATTTTAGAATTCTTAATCATTAAATTTGATAGAAAAAGCTGTCGAAGTTTTTTGAAAGTTTGAGCTCAATCTGATCCAACCAAAGGGATGGTCGCGAGAAAAAAAAGTTAATTTGACCAAAATGACTCAATTCATCACCGCAGAACATGTCGGATTTCACAACTCCATTCTTCAAATCGTGAATGTGTCAATGTTGCATTGAAAAAAAAAATCGATGTGGAAACATTTTAAATATAATATAGATGCATGCAACTCACTAATGAGTAATCAGTGATTAATTCAGATTTTCACTGCATTCTCACGTGTTATTTATATAATTTTCCAAAATTACGAAAGATTTTTATAAATTTCCATGACATTTTGAAATGTACAAGAATTTCTAGTATATCCATCAATGTTTACCGTTTCTGTAAGAGTGACAAAATACTTGATAGTTTTTAAAACTTATAGATTTTCATAATTTTCAAAATTATTAAAAATTCGAATAAGTTATTGACATTTTGATTTACGTCCAGAATTTTAATACGTTTCTCTAATTACATCATATATCTATGAATTTATTAAATCATGGATTTCCGTTATTTTCACAAATTTTTGAACATTCAATGAATCCCTGAAGTTCTTACAAATTTTCAAGATTTACATGAATTTTCGCAATTTTTATAAATTTGTAACAATAAAGTACTTATATACTACTTTACATAAATTTCCGCAGTACCTTTGCCCTGCGGAAAAGCAGCGAGAACTATCGGTTTCTTAATTTTAAGCCTCGACTTTCGAGGCTTCCCACAACGAGCTGGACGTCTCAAAAAATCAGAAAAAAAATCACAGACTCTCCCTGAGGAGCATCCCCTTTCTTCTGAGGTCCTAATTCTGATGAAATAGATTCTTTTTTCCTAATACTCTTTATACGGTAGCTACTCTCATTAAATCCCGAAATATGCGTGAAGGATTATTTCGCGAAACATGATCTAATTTCATTTTTTTAAAGTGTGTTTCAATCAAGTTACAAAACTGCACATTTTAGGCCATAAAAAAACTTTGTTTTTCGGCCAGTATCACATCAGCGCTATCGTAAACCATTTTTTTAGAACAAAAATACAAATATCGTTCAACTCGGAAGACTTTAAGCTTTTACATGAACCTAGCTAGAATTTTCTGCGATTTTTTTCGAACGAATTGCGAGAGATCAAAGTGAGGGTCGCGTAATTTTGACGCCAACTTTAGCTACAATTTATGTAAAGCATTGATGTTTTCAAAAGCTATAGACTATCAAAAAAAATTCTATTCTAAAGTAGCTTACTCCGTATGAAAACTTGTTCCAAGTATGCTTCTTCTAATTACTGAAATCTAAGATAACACTTTTAAGTTTTTAATTAAAAGGTAAAATCGCAATGAAATTTCGATGTTGTAAATGTTGTTCTAATTCAAATTTTAAATTACTATTACAATCATAATATGTATTTCCATAAGAAACGGCACCCTTTTTCCGGTATTAAATTGCGTATGGGCGCAAACAGCTGAATAAATTTCCGACATTTTAAGCCCAGAGGGATCCCCCCAAGTTAAAAAACGAGTCTTCAGGGTCCACTTTTAGTCCCTTCTGGGACATGAGTATAATGCAAACAGACAGAGCATAGATTAAAGTATGATTTCCCATATAATACCAAAAAACGCTAATTTAGATATGTGTTTACAAAACCGCAAATATCTCTTAAACTGCTATCGTCCTACGTGGTACCTTTTCTTGTGGAACGACACATATTATTGCAATTAATAAATAATCCAACTAATATTTTCATAATATTTCCCATAGTGAGAAATGTGCGACAGAACTTGCATTTAGACGCCGACAAAATGCTGAACGGCTATTTAATTCAAAAAACGAAAATCATGAATATTAACAAAAAATATAAAATTGTGGACACGTAATATGTGTTGGATTAGGGCTGGGTTCAAGTTGGCATAGACGTTAGCCAGGATTAGTACCCTCTTTGATGCACCTCAGCGACACGAATTTTGCGACGATTAAATCTTACGCCGAACCGACTGTTCAGAAGATCTTCATTCGATATTGGTACAATCTCGCAGGCATTGTTGCCCTTTACGAGTACCTTCACTCTTCTAAAGTCATCATTAGGATCTTCGCTAGGAGCCATTAATGGACACAAATCTCCAGCTATGATTAATCCAATGACGTAAAGTTGACCATTCTCCTCATCTGTCCCTACATTCCAAAAGCCTGGATCTAAAGTAACAGTTATATTTGGGTTTTCGAAACTTTCGTAATAATTAATATAAAGTTGAATTGGAATGGGATGAATTGCGGCATATTTATGTGACCAAGCGGATTCTGCAAAAAGAAAGTATCAGCAACAAGTTATTTATTACGTAATATATTACTTAGAATTGATTTATTAAGTCCCTAGGGCTGTTTAGCCCTGTAAAGAATGAATGATACAAAGATAAAAATATGAATAATACACGATAATAAAAGCTAGTGGCAAGGATAAGGGATATGATCAGAAAACTCGAGACTCAATTATTACATAAATGAGACAACCTATGAATTAAATTTAGAAAAAAAATTAATTTTCATAATACTGTGGTGCGGGAAAATTAACAATTTACCAGCCTGAAATTACGGGAGTAGAATCATCAATGTTAAACAAAAAATCCACGCTTAGCTTTTCGAAGTGATAAGGTGAAGGTGCATCCCTTATTGATTCTGGTACCTTATTTCAAAAAATTTCCTCACCATGAAGAATCTCTACAGCCTATAAGATTTGTGACGTGAAGATACTGTGTGAGTTTGTTATAAAAGATATTCAAAATCAGGTTGCCTATAAAAAATTGCTTTCACTTATTCACATTAAGGAATCCCACCCGTTGACGATATCACCCATAATTAAAGAGCTTTGAGTTTATGTTGGAAAGAATTCTTTGTTCCTTTTAGGCTGTTGGAGTATTCTGAAAGACTTTGTCGAGATTTCCAGGATTTTCTCCTTCCAGGAGAGGATTTGGTTAGCGGTGTATTCCAGATTTCTTACCGAGTCAATGAAAGCGATTTCAAGGCCATCAATCTTAATCTGAGGAAAGGACGCTGTACTCTAATGGTCTACCTCGAGATTTCCAGGATTTGCTCTTTCCAGGAGATAGTACTGTTAAGGATGTCTTTCAAATCCCTTACCGAGTCAAAGAAAGCGATGTGAAGGGCGCTAATGTATCAGAAGACGGGGAGAAGGATTAACCAATAATTATTGCTTAATTTTTTGAAGGGTTCCTGTCCGTATGCATAACGTGACTTTGTAGCTGGTGACAGGGCCTGAAGGTCTCATCGGACTATAGATTTGGAATAGGTGAACCAGAGCGACTGATTCGCCCGGTGTAGCTGCTCTGGGAAACCATGATGTGATCGCCGTGTCAAGAGCTAAATGGTACCAGGGTTAGCAAATCCTTGAACATCCTAACGTGTCCCTCTCAGTCAAAGGGGACGCGTCGCAGTCACAAAGGAGGTCTCTTAACGGAGACTTTGGGACACCAGATCGAATCCTATAGTACGTGGAAGATCCGCTTGCAGGGGGTGTTCTTTCTTTTCCTAGCTTTTCGTGGAACCAAAATGGATGGAGCACAAAAAATTAACACAGCGAATGAGGTCTCCGATCCGGAACTCCAATTTAACCCACCGCCAGAGCAGGACGACTCCTCAGGGGCCATCCTACCAGGAGAAGTGCAGTCTTTTAACATTGATAATAACAATCTTTTTGTCGTGACTTGAAGACAGGTTAACGGAGCTCTCCGTAAGGAGGAAAAGCCGCAGCGGAGCCCAGAGAAGGAAAGCCCGCTTAGAACGGCTTTCAAACAGTAGCCAAGAAACCTCAAAAATGACCATAGCTGCAAGAACATCATATGAAGCCACTCCTCAAACTCATTCTACGGGCAAGAGGAGGAAGGGCTCAAAATAAAAACTTTCTTAAACAGAGAGTCGAAACAGCAGAAGGCACAGTAAACACAGTACCTCACTTTCTAGCCCCCAAGGAGCTGGAAGGGCTGAGGGAGGACGTCTCCAAAGAGATCGACGCGTTATCACGCGAGGGGCGCGCCTTCAGATTCAACGACGTCTTCATCAGGGGGCCATCGTAGTGGTGGCTGCAGTCATCAGATGTCTGGGGACGGGTACCGTCGAGAATTCATCGGACATTCTGTGGCGCTTGAACTCCCAGAACTCCACTCTACGAACGAAGTCTTGGAAAGTATATTCCAACATACAGGGAACCAGACCGAAGGGGACGGGCTGGATTATAGGTGTAAGTCTCCCTGAAATTTCAAAGAGGGCCTTCACGGCTCTGGATTACCAACCTTGTCTAGGGGTGGGTAGGGTCACCTGCCAGGTGACTTATCTAGGCTACGCATGGGGGACAGGAGCGTCCGTAGGCGCTCAAAATCAGCCTATGAATGGCCAATTGATATCAATTAGCAGCAAAGGCGTCTCGGCGGTTTCAGTCAGGTGTACGTCAGTCCTGAGGTGTATATCGCCTAGGCTTGATTCCCTGGCGATGCTGAGAAGCCCCACGTCCTAGAGAGGTGGAGGCTCTAGTAGAGCACAGCTATGCTGTTACGCAAACTCTCATCAAACAGTGTGAGGGAGCACAAATATCAACGGCAAGGGAAGAGATTCAATTGAATACCTAGCAGGTACTGAGCTGGAGATTCTAAATTGTGGTAAAACTCCCAAACTCCTCATTAAAGCAGGAGTGAGGTTCTCGATTTGACTCTATGCTCGGGCGAACTGAGGAACAGGAAAGTGGGCTGAAGAGTCTCTGATGAGGAGTCTCTCTTGGATCAGAAAGAAATACACGTTGGGACTCATATAAAGAGAAACTCATAGGCAGGCTTATGGAAGTCCCCGCAATTTACGGTACCATAGATGAGTCTTCGGGCTGGAATGTCTATACAATGGCTCAGTATGAATACAATAAAACCATAAGAATTTTTAAGAAGGAATATATATTGAATTGCCAAAAAATTCGGAAGCTGGCCTCGTGCTCATAAGGCTCGATGATGGTGCGACGAAGAAGCAACGCTGAATCACCTGGTGGATGTCCACTTCACAAGTTTTCAGTGAACTCCAACCGAACGAGACGAGGAAGGATTAGAGAAGGCTGGAAGAAGGAGATGGCCGACTGGAATTTCGTCGCGAAGGTAGTTGATATTAAGAAGGTGGAATGGGCCGTTGGATCCTTCTGCCCCTTAAAATCAGCATGGAACAGTGGGGAAATTTGGCAAAAACAGCCTAAAAAATCTGTAATTGCGTCAAATTACAATTAGAAAATATAAAACTTGGTACAACGAAGGTTTAGGTATCGCTGAATACGAATCTGCTGCTGCAATTTCAAAACTCAAAATGCCGGCGGCAGTACAGACGACCAAAGTTGGTTAGTTTTTTTTTCAAACAAAAATTGAATTTATACCTGCACAGTTTTATGTGAATGAAATTTTGAAAAGTGTAAAAGGTATTATTTCATGTCTATGATATTGGTGATGATAAATCTGAAGTCAGATTTTGAACATTAAAAATAGCCTATCCAATATGGGTTTTCAAATTATAAAAAGTGTCAAAATGTTAATAAAAACAAGTAAAACTAATAAAAGTTTGCCTACGAAGAATTTTTGGATTGCTTATTACGAATCTTGGACCCGATTCTCAAAATTAAAAACGGCTGATCCAACATGGCGGACCAAAACTTAGAAAATGAATAGTTTTATGTAAAAACATGTACATCAGGATTATTTGTGGCTCCGATTTCGAATCTTAGGTCACATTTTATAATTTAAAATGGCCGATCGAATATGGTGGACGAAAAACTTGAAAAATGTATACATGCTTGTAAAAATCAGTAACCAGGGTTTTTTGGCCACCTATCACGAATCTTCCGCCAGATATTCAAAAATCAAAAGGGCTCATGATAAATTGTGGACTTAAAGTTTGAAAGGCTTATAAATGTTTATAACAAAGGCTTTTTTACTCATTTAAAATTAAAGTTGAATTCAAAATAAGATTGTGATCAGCGTCTCAAAAAACCCCGTGTACTGATTTTCACTCACATTTACAAAATTGTCAATTTTTTCGTTCGCCATATTTGATCGGCCATTTTGAATTATGAAAATATGGCCTAAGATTCGGAATCAGAGCTTCAAATAATCTCGAGGTACTGATTTTTACGAAAATTTATGAAATGTCCATGTTTATTATCTGTCAGATTGGATTGGCGATTTTGAGCTATGAAAATCTCTCCCAAGATACGAAATCAGAGCTCTGAACAAACCCGAGGTACTGATTTTCACAAAAATGTATAAAGTTTCAAGTTTTTTGTCCGTCACATTGGATTGGCTATTCTGAGTTTTGCAAATCTGACTTGAGATAGGTGATTAGCGTCACAGAAGAAAAACCGGGTACTGATTTTCAAGAACTTTCATACAGTTTTTAAGTTGTTCGGCCTCTATATTGAATCAAACATTTAGAATAACGAAAATCTGAATATAGATTCGTAACAAGCGATCCAAAAATTCCCCGTAAACCAACCTTCATAAGTTTTACTTATTTTCAATAACATTTATACACTGTTTCATTATTTGAACACTCATATTGGATTGGCAATTTTGAATTTTGAAAACCTGACTTCAGATTTGTCATCAGATATATCATAGTCGTAAAATAAAACATTTACGCATTTTAAAATTTGATTTAAATTAGACTGTGTAGGTGCGAAGTTCTTTTTTTATCGAAAAAGGCGAAACTACCCAACTTAGGTCGCTTGCGCTACCGCCGCCATTTTGGATTTCGTATTTCGGCAGCAGATTCGTATTCAGCGATATAAAAACCTTCAGTGTAACAAGTTTCATCATTTGTAATTGTAATTTGACACGGTTACGAATTTTTGACGCCGTTCTTACCACATTACTCCATTGTGCAGGGGCGAATGGCGTCTATCCAATGCACTTACAAAAGGGCACACCTTTCATACAGACTGCTCTGTAGAAACTGCGATATATACTAATGCGGTGAAATTAGAGCAGCAGTTGGCATAGGGAGGGTAATGCTGTCCGCGCCTTCTTGAAAACGCTTTAACTTCACCAAGACTTTTCGCGTTTGTATCCCAAACGGGAATAAGTGGAAAGTAAATGGTAACCCGTTCCTCCATGGGGACCTCTGGTATATAGATGGCTCCAAAGAAGAGGGGTAAGGATCGGAAGCAAGAATCTATGACAGCATGGGAAGGAGGGGGGTAGGGATCCCGCTCAAGCTGCATGTCATCGTCTTTCAGACGGAGGTCCGGGCTGCCCTTCGCTGTGCTGAGACATTATTAAAAGAAAATTATGCTTGTAGGCAGATTACAACCTTCTGGAATAGCTAAGCGACATTGCCTGCAATTGAACAACCAGGCATAATATTAGAGCTGGTTTGGGAATGCAAAAATGCATTAAACCAACTTGCAGGATGGAACAACCGGCCCAGCTGAACGATCCGAGGAAGATAGTGTCAATTATCCAGAACGAGAAGTGCCAAATTTTCGAGAACTACGATTTTCGGACAGCGGGCTCCATTGCACACTGAAGGCCTGGCATCTTTCTCGAGGACTTTGACAAAACAACTCGAGAAGGAAAAGGTGAAGGAAGTATCAAGACCTTAAAAGGCAGCTGCAGTGACTGTATCCAAAATATTCAATTAAAATAATTTATTTTGTGATCACTCCACTCAGAGATGCGAAACTATCACTGGTTCGTAACCTGAAAGCCAACCCGTGTGCCAAAAGTATGACAAGGCACTTGCGAAATGGATGCAAAATTTTGTGTGACAGTGTGATGTATATAGGTGTGATTAACCGCAATTCTGCTGGAAGCTTATGTCATTTTCATGGATGACAGTTGCTCCCCGTGGGACCCTGCGTTGGTTGTTTAACCTGTTTTTTCAGTTATATAACTTAGAATTCAACAGGCTCATTTAAATCAATAATACTTACCGACTGCTGCGGCTTAGATTTTTTTTCGGTATCTATAGTGCTTCCGTTGCCGATAAGATTATTTTGCGAAAAATCTATTATTATGTCTAAACCTGTTTGGGAGATTTTACGATCATTCTAATCCCAAAACAAACCAAAAATCGCGTAGACCCGTTTTTATAAAATCCCATTCTTATTTGATTCAGAAGCTTGGAAATTAGTTATTTCACAAAGTCTGAATTGTAAAAGGATTATTCGCTCATAGTAGAGTATTGTGGGACATAACTCCGAAACTTGTGTAGAGAAAATTCGGATTTTTTTTTTTTGACGGAAAATTTCAAACATTTCAACTCTTGCACAGGGTTTGGGCACTTACAATGGCCTGTAAAAATACCATTTTTAACAAACTAATTTTTTGCTCCTTATTTCACTAATTTTTCAAAATGGTATAGGGTTTCATTTTCAGTGAGATATTTAGATCCAGAAGCACTATTTTAGATGCTAAGGTACATGGTTCCAGTCAAAAAAATCAACTTATAACTAATGTTCATCAATCTCTTTTAAAAGATCCAAAATTAAGATTTCTGAAAATGAGCATACGCCATTTTTGTCTTCTTGGGCTCAAAATGATATTGATGCATTTCAGAAGCTTGAATAGAAAAAAAGCCTGGAGATGCAAGCTCTATTGGCTTCAAGTCGGTCGAAACCCACCGTGCCTTATTACGTATCACAGTTTACCAAAGTTTTTTTCGTTAATATATAAAAAACTTAATTAAATTCACACGTTTTTACTAAACAATTGTTTTTCCACAAACGACTTAATATTTATTTTGACTAATGAAAGCAGTAGTTTTCCATAAGTCTTTAGTGGCCCACTTTTATCTTATGGAATTAGTAGACTTTGTAGTGGAATTTCAATAATTTAAAGATTAGAAGTACATTTTGTGTTAGGAGGAAAAACATTAGATATTATTATATTTACCCGAATGATTAGTAAACGTCACTAAGGTGAAACACAGGAAACCAATAGCGGTCCACATTCATTCGAAATAAAGAAAACGCACATATGAAGAATTCCAATATGAGTGTAAATAATTTAAATTTTTCAAAATGTTGTAAATTATACTAGTCGCTATCTTTTTCGTAATGCGTGAATTATTACGCAATTGTGAATTACAAATTCAATATTTATTTTATTTTGAAAAAGAAGATTAAATTTGTCTTAAATCTTCATATAAAGTATCTCACTAAACCAAATTAAACAAGGCAATTATTTTTTTGTTTAAACTTGTTCTCGGGTTGAAAAGAATCCGATTTTCAATCATAGCCACGGACTAAATCAAACGACTGATGTAATAAGAACATAATTAGTTAAATTAATACGATGTATGAAATCATTTGCGATGATGTTTTAGATACAAAATTAGGAGCATGGTGTAGTTTGCCACACATCACTACTTTACAACCGAGCAATTCACGCCTACCCCGAAAGGGAAACGGCTTAATGATATAATAATAATAACTATACTTCAAGATAGCAATTTTGTCGCACAAGTTGATTGGTTTAGGTTTTTTTTAAATGTACTTCTAAAAAAGCCTCTAATCCCGAGTCGAAGTATTGTTGAATTGAGGCCAAAAAAGATTGATCAAAAAAAGTTATCCAGGTTCGAAGAAGTTTCAAGAAAATCAAAATTGAAGATCACGATATCCTAGTATAACAGACATTTTATTGCTAAATATCCGAAAAAAACAAACATTTTCTTTCGATTAATAATAATAAATTCAAGAAATATCAATGCTGAAAGGTTGAAAACAATTATTATCACGTTGAAATTGTAACTAAATTGTAACTAATTTTTTTTAATTTGTCAAAAAATGATATTTAAAAAAAAATCCTCTTACCACAATGTATATTTGATTTTTTAAGATTTTTTATGCAATAAATCCATTTTCAATAAAATTTTGATTATCTAGTTCTACACAGCATCCCTTCAATTGTTTAAACACGGGTTGATATCGACCCATTTCAACAAAAATAGGTAATTTCTTGTTTTGACAACCAAAAAGATTGGGGCGATCGTTCAACAAAAATCGAAAGTTGATTTTTCAGACCATCCTACAAAGCATTTTTCTTTGAGACGATTGCAATTTGAGAGTTTACAGATTTAAAAATGTAATTAACATAAAGGAAGAAAGTTCTTTAATAGCAGTTTTGTTGCCAGGAGTCTCATCACAAATATAATTTTTGAAAAGTTCACTTTCACGGCAAATGTCATTCTATTTTTTCGTTCGCGTCGTGACTTTGTTTTCCAACGTTAATTTGGTAAGTCCATTACTCTGAGAGCGCCTATAGTAATGAGTTCTGTAATATGCAACTTTCTTGGATCACCATTCCTCACTCCTTCACTCTCACTCTCTCTCACTCTTCTGGTCTTAGGCATCTTCGTCTTCAGGCCGTCGACGTGGGCCCTCTAAACCGATGATTGGTCGCGGGGAACAGGAGTCTGATAATGCACTCGCTTTCGGGCTCGCCTTACTTGCATGATTGCAAAAACAAGCGACACGAAAAACTCGGAGAGATAACACTGCGAGAAAGAGCGAGAAGGTGCGCGAGAGAGAAGGGTAAGGAGTGGTCCGAGGACCGAACGATCGGGCCTGCAGAACCGGAATTTTATACAGTGGCGTAACACGCTAAATAACATGGCGTGAATCTCATAACCAAATTACCCTCATTTCAAAAACTGAGAATTTATCGATATGCAAAAACTAGACTTCATTCCATTTTTTTTTGACAGTAATTGGTCGCTGGGATTTTCCTCGAAATTTTCCGGAGATTCTTCAAAAAATAGGGAGTTTTCCAAGAACTTATTTTCCGGAAAATTGATTTGATTGATTTTATAAGATTATACCGCAGTAATTTTTTGAACATTTGTGTTGTTTTCAAGGAAATTGTGTTATTTCTGGAAATTTTTCGAGAAAATTGATGGAGTATATCCCACAGAAAGTTTTTGACACGTTTCTAACGATTTATTGAATGAATCCCTAAAATACATTACCGGAGATTTTCATGGACATTTCTCGGGAAACTCTCTATAATGTATTCCCAGGAGTTTGTACCTGATATTAAGAAATAGTTATCAAACTAGGGCACTCAAAAACTATATATTTTTTTATTCATATATAATTCACAATCCAAAATTTTAGTTTTTTAGACCGTTTTCCTCCCTTAGATACCCTTCTAATTCTGCTTTTCACATACTCATTAGCAGTTATCTAAATACCGTCAAAGACGTTTTTGCTTCGCTTCTAAATAGACATTAAATTGTATTTTGCAAAAAAAAAAGTTCTAGATTTCATCCGAAGATATCCTTAATCAAGGTTACGGAACGTCCTTCGAGGCATTTATGGAGTATTCTATCTCGCCTCGGAACTAGCTTTATCTCTAAGATCCAAGCCTTTAGATGGTCAAGAGGGGAGCGTTATCGATAAAGGGGAGCCATTACTCAAGAGGAGCGTATAGGGCCACGTATGCTTGCGGCTCGCTGCGGCGATGGCCAGAACTTCAGATGACCTTGGCAAGGTTACCGCATCCTAACTACACACCGGCCCTTCCACCTTGCTCCAGCGTGCCCTTATTATTATTATAAAGCATTCGTCCTGATTCCTCGAGGCCAGGTGCCATTCATTCCACTCGCGATCGCTCTTCGAGTTTTCGTGCGACGCCTCCTCCCCGTATTTTTTGCACCTGGCTTGTTCCTGCACGGCATTCTTTTTTTTTTACCTGAAATCAAAACTCCGCTGGTTGGGCTCTATTATCTGATTCGTGAAACGAGGACAGTTTGGTTCTTCATTTTTTGTTAGATTTGCGGTGTCTTTGAAACAAGTTTTTCATTATTGGGTGAAAAGAAAGAACAGTCGACTTTCTGCTCTAAATAAAACTTAATACTCGAACTTGTTGACAAATTTGAACAATTATTATATAAAGAAAAGTAAGAGATGGCGATCCTACTACCAAAGGGTTCTATCTCTGATTTTAAAACTGTACAGGGCTATGGGAAATTGTCTAGTACACATAAGTATACTTACACAGCCGATTTTATGTTTCGAGATTACATTGAAAAATTCAAACAACATTTCAAAAGAAACAAAACAATTTTTGAGCGGACATTGAAAAGAAAGTATCATCAAAAGGCTGCTTGTTGAATAATTCCATATTTTAAGTACTAAATTGTATTGTACTCAAAAGCGTTAAATTAATCAAGAATGCGTGTTTTTAATTAATCAATCACTGCTGTACCTATAAGTTATAACACTGAAAATATGGCAATATGTCAGGAAATGTCTTAGTATTGAATGATCTTTTGAAACCTTTCAATTCCTTTTAAAACCTTTTATTCTTAATCAACTTCAAATTCTTACAAAATCTGTTTAATTCTTTTTAGTTACTTGCAATGCTTTTGGAAATGCTGTGAAATCTCTTGAAATATTTTTAAATACTTCGGCAAGCCCTAACATATTTTAGAATACTAAGCAATTCCTGAAAGTTCTTTGAAATCCGTTGAAACCTTTAAAAATGTTACGATATGCCTGGCAATATTTTGAAACCCATTGAAAACGCTTTAAATCTTTAAAAATCTCTCGAAGTCCCTTGAAATTCGTAGATATTCTGTGAAAGTCTTTTAAATCTTTTACAATTCTCTACAGTCCCTAGAAATTATTTGAAATCGCTTGAATTCTTGTTTTTAAATCCCCTGAAATCCCACAGCATGCTTTGTAATCTCTTAAATTGGTCTGAAATCCCTTGAAATCCTTTGCATTTTCTCGAAATCTGTTGAAGTCACTTGAAATAATTAGAAATCCCGGGAAATATTTCGAAATACTTTGGAAATGTTGAACATTTTTTTAACTTTTCAAAACCCAAAGATATGTTCTAAAATCTTTTGAAATTTTGTGAAGTTGTTAGAAATTTCGAAATCCTAATATTTGATTTACACTAAAAATTCAAATGATCAACCTCTCAGTATTAAAGAACTAACGGCAATGAATCATTGTTTTATTCCATGAAATTAAGTTTTTTTCTCTTATTAAAGTATAATAATTCAAGATCTGTATTCGAAAAAACAATAAAATATTTCTCTACCATAAAGATGACAAATTAAATTAATAGTAGTTGTAAATAAATTGAAAGTTGGCAGCAAATTTAATTTTTAAAATTTTAATGCAATAAGTGCAGCAATTTCAAGTCATTCAAAAGCCAATCAGGGTTTTTAACACAAAAATGCACTGCATGTCCAGAGGGAGTGTTATATATTTGATGAATTTTACTTATTTTCGACAAAATCATTTTATACACAGTTCTGATTCCTGAAGAGGCTTGACGTCGTCGAACGAAAGCTTGTTTTTTAATAAACATCACTATAAATAAAGACTAGTAGATCAAAACATCAATGTGATGTATGTAATATAAGGTTTTAGTACTATTTTTTGGGGTTGTAACAGAATTTAAGTCAGAATCAAATATCACAATGATTTTGGGTTTTTTAAGAGCAAATTAAAACGGTACGCATATTAGCTTTAAAATAGGATGCTCTAAAAATGATCCTCAATTTTGAAGGAACCCAAGTTTTTATAGTGGACGATTATGTTAGTATTGTAAGTGTTTAGCTACGTTGTTTTTCTTTGTTTTTTATTGAGCACATTAACAGGTGGCACCACAAACTTGTCCGTTTTGTGAAGTGGTTCGTCATCCTTAAATCGTCTGGTCAGATGCGGGGCGTCGCACAGTATGACGCCTTGTTTACAAATGAACTCAGTTTATCGATGTGTTTTCTCTATCTCGCTAATACAACAACTTGAGTTACATGAAAAATGGATTCGTTGACTTGAGTAAATCGTTTTCTACTGACCAAGAAAAAAAACTTAATGGATACACGAATCCTGATGTCAGTAGTACGCATACGGAAGAGAACGTTCATCCAGGTTTTTTTCTTATGCTTTGACTTCTTCACATTCAGACGATTCATTCTTGAATTATAAATTTATTTGAGACGTAAGAGTTTATTCCGTTAATAAAATTATATTAATTTTCTTGGCCTTTGTTTTGCATAATGAAAGATTTTATAGTCTTGTAATAATTTATAATTAAATCAATAAATATTTTTATTTCTGTTTCTAGATCGAAGACAAGCGAGACGAGTGATACGAATGAAGGCAATAGTGGTGGTGGTTTCGGGAAATGGTTGCGAGACCATCTCGGTGGAAGCTTAAAAGGTAGTCACGACATTAGCACGACCAATTCGACAAAATCAAATGGAACGGTCAAAATCCCAGCAAATGAAAAAAATGTCATGAGAAACACGTACACTTCTCAAAACTTGTATTGCAGCCTACCTCGGGAACATGGTAGACACTATCATAATGGTACTCGTAAGTCGGCCAGCGTTTCTCCGAAGTCGCAAGTCCACGATCGACCACGTACTAATAGTGCAAGCCTTTACGAGAAGTCCTTCTCTGGTGACCTTGGAAACTTGACGAGGGGAGGACCTGTCTACGGAAGTGAAGGGAAAAGCGTCAGGAAGCGTAACAAGGATCGCCGAAGACACTCCATGAACGATGTCCACGAGCAGAGTCGTCATCGTCGCAAAAGGTAGGAGAGTTTTTGAAAATTGTATTATCGTATAATTTTAACGTGGTATTTGCAAGGAACGACGATTTGACTCTCTAATTAAACAGAGGATTGGTATATAAAATTGTTTCTCGAAGGATACTTAAGTATCAATCTTCCTTAACAATTTAAATTACAATTTAGAGATTTCAGGATATGGTGCAAAGTTAGTATGGGGAAGATATCTTTAGGAACAACAAACAGATTAACAAGCTTAAATTTTACTAATGGCTTTAAATTCGGTTTCAATGCTTGTCCACTGGCGGATTGTTCGATTATAATTAAGGCTGATAGTGTATATTGTCTAATAACAGTAAAGAATACCTATACGGTATAGTATTAGTTAAGCATAAAAGGATTGCATAAAGAGAATAAGATGTAACCAAAGCGGTACCGTTAGTAACAATCTTCTCTTAAAGGCCCCCCTATTACAATGCAGAAAACACAGAAAGCCTTTTTGTCCTTCACATCCTCTAGATCCCGGAAAAGAAGGGCCTAGCATATCAGTAAAGTTCTTCCTCTCGGTCGATCCTGGGACCTCTGAACAGTCTGAACAGGAGACTTGTACCGGAAGAGTTTCATTGAAATACGTCCCTAGAATTCTGCGAGATATTCCAGGAACGTAGCTTAACGACAATGCGCCCTTGTAAATAAATCTAGAATATCGACGTCTCTCTTTCCTGCTTCGCGAGAACGCCCCTGGGAGCCAGACTTGTCATCGCTAGGATGATTTAACACAGCAAGAATCTGGCGAGGCCCCATATAGCGAATGATGCCCGTACTCGTCTCTGGACTTGGGTCTTATGTCGCTTGTTAAGTGTCCATGCCTGGCAGGATCTCCGTAGATGTCCGCAAACGCGAAATACCGGCGTGCATTGCGAGACCTTCTCGACGCCGAGTCTCTGGTCTCTTCAGCTCGGGGTCCGCGGGTTGTTGGAGTCTGAATTTACGGCAGGGTCCGCGATAACCTTGATACGACCGACACGAACGCACCGGTCTCGAAGAAGCTGCCGCGAGAATATCGCCTCTGAGAGTGTATTGCGACTTGACGCCATCCTGTTCGAAAGCATTCGGATATTGGCGAGAATTTCAACCCAAGAGAGTTCCTGGTTCAGAGGACTGCTCAGCTCAAGTTAAGGTTCTCATAGCGGAAGAAATGAGAAGTTGTACGCCATCTCTTCTTTTCAGAAAAGATGACCCTGCAACCATGTACATACTTGTGACCAAAGGTCATCAATAGGTGTGCAGTGCGCACGTCTGAAATATAAATCTGCACACAAACTCAGAACAACAATGATCCTTGATACACAATAATTTTACCTATTGCTAGATTTAGGTTACATTGTTGATCAATCTAGTTCAATTTCTTTAATATTTATTGCATGCACTTTTGTGAATACTTCAGTGAACACCACGGTGCTAAACACGCATTAAGAATTATTTTTGTTTAGACTTATACTAAACATTTATTACTGAATAAACCAAACTGTAAAAAGAACTTTAAAAGATGTTTAAAAAAATGTTTTTCTTGCAAATTCAGGAGATTGACCCCGGAACGTGGGCGTTTGTACGTGCTTAAGTTCGAAACAGGGGTTAGGGTACGAGTAATGGGAAGTGGTACCGCGGGTAAAGCAAGATAGCCAGATTTGGAGTAGATGTCAGCTTGTTATCCACGAATTTGTTGACATGGGCTGTCCTCTACCCTTATTCTTCGTGCACTTCTTCCTGGTAAATGGAACCAACGCTGGGTCTCTTCCCGTTTGCGATTCTGAGCCCTTCGTGCTTCCCCCTTCCCTTTCTCTTTACTCTTTACTCTTCCTTTTTCTCTCATCTCCTCTTTTCTCGCCGAGCTAAATATAGCCAACCTCATGCTATAAATAGAATAACCCCGAAGTTCAAAATGACCGGGATCAGCCTCAGCAAGATCATCAGCATCAACATCTCTTCCTTCGCCTTCTTTCTTCAGTTTCATCGTCCATTTCGCTTCTATTTTTTTTCATTTCCTTTTTTCGTTCTATCCTTTTTGCTCATCATCTCTTTTTCTTTATTATCCCTTTTCTCTTTAGTTCTTTTTATTTATTATCCTTCTTCTCTAGTTTCCTCTGCGTCCCTTCCCTCTTACCTCGAGCATGTCTTACCCACCTCTTTCTTTATCTCGACTCGAGTTGCCTCCTCCCCCTCTTCTTTACGCCTCCGCCAAATGTATGGACATCCTCCAGTCCTCCTCGATCCCGGAGTCGACCTCACCTTCGAGGTCGACTCCCTCGATAAGGGGCCAGTGACTTCCCCGAGTTGATGCCTGCAGTTGTATCCTGACGTCAACCTCAAGGTCGAGGAAGGAAAAAGGAACACAAGATACTTCTCGAGATATGAGAAAGCGGTGGAGAGAAAACAAGATGTTTCGTTTGATTGTTGTTTTGACGTTAGTACTCAAGGCATGAACAGAACGACAACCCAACTCAAATTAGGTACTTCTTCAAATCCGAAGATTCAACATGCACCTTCTCGATTGAATTTATAATGGAATGCAGTTTCTTTTCACCTCAAGTCTCTTAGGTAATAGGAATAAACTCTGCGAGAAATCAGAAATTATCTAGGATTATAATTATAAATAATTTTATCAACGTCTCTTTTTAAATTGTGATAAGAGAGGTTATCGTTTAGATTTTAAACGTGGGATACCAGGAGATATATGAAATATTACAAAAGCTTTCAAGAGTTACGAACCATTAGAGAAAATTACAAGGTGTTTTAAAAAATTGTAACTGATTAAACGAAATATAAATTCGTTAAGGTCATAAAAACCTAGAGAAAATTTAAGGAGAATCAAAAAATGACAAAGGATTTTGTATCATTATGTAAGATGTTGCATAATGTTTTTCGTAGTATTTTCAAGGAAGAGTTTACACTCGGTTATAAAGGTTACCTCTTCCTCATTGTACTCTCACAGAGAAGTATCATTTCTCAGTAGGCACTAGAAGATTATTTATCAAAATCCCTGCATTCTCCAGTCATCCGTTGATAACTCCATAAACCCATTAACTTTGCCTCTTTAGGTATCACAATAACTACCACCACAATAACAATCCCAAACATACTATATTCGTATAATCCATCTTCCAAGGAATCAGATACAACTCTCTGGATTTCATACCTAATCTTCTATTGTGCAATCCACCTTAAGTCATCTCATCTACCCCTTCGATTCTTCTTCGCCTTTCCATGGACCTCCAACAATGAGGAGTGGATAAGAATGGTTGGACAGAGACGAAATATAGTAATCCACCCTCGACAGGAGCGGACCAAGGGATTAATGATAGTGACATCCTGCTCGTGGCCAGATGAGGCTCTTCGTCTTACTCGAGGTGAAGAAAGGAAAGGAGGGGGTTGGAGGTAGGGAACATTGACCTTAGATTCGATTCACGTCCTTGAAAATACACCTAACATGATGGCGTCCTTTATGCAACGATCACCACAATCGCTACCTATGCTATCAATGTTGAATATGTGTAACGCGTCGCGTTCTATTTGACGACTGCCGATTCGCCACGCATGTATTCTCGGATGAATGTGGTTTCTTCTGGTTGTGTGAGACTGTGCATACATGTGCTGTCAGACGTTAAGCCAGTTAGTCCAGTTTCCATCGGTATCGACGCCTTCGAGTTGAATTCAGAAGAGTCGAGTCAATCTTACTTTCGTAATTTCTGAGAAATGAAGAATAGAAGCAGGAAGGCTAGGAAAAAGTAACTGTAGATCAATTTTTTATCCTTGATTATAGAATGATTGGGTGCATTAAAGTAATTCAAAGTAAATAACGATAACTTAACAAGTATCACTTAGATTTTGAAATGAGTTGTAGCAAAAAAAAACCTTGGAAATGTTGAGCACTGAGCATCACCATGTAAAGTACAGTTATAAAGAAAATTTAACATTGTTTTTAAGTGATTGAACATGAAGCTTGACTCATGAATTCAGTTGTAACTGATGAGCTCTGTGACATGAAAAAATGTCTTACATTTTAATTATGAGATTCCAAGAGATGATATCCCGTATTACTGCACATTATCAATATGTTACAATCATTCGAAACAAGTTTGTACCCCATTTAAATCATGCTTTGATCTGCCAAACCAACTCGTTACAAATCACGTAATTTATTAGGTGGTATTAACAAACTCATTCGCTTAATCATGAAATCATGACTGTATATAGGTGGCTTTGAGCTAATTGCATCAATTAAGGAATATGAGTTCTATGCAATAATCCCCTTGAATTAATCTTGATCATATTTGCGACCTCTACTTAGAAGACAAATATATTCTACAGGATTTAATTGTTGAACAGGAATAAATACCATCGTATCTATGAAGTATTTTACTATAGAATATATTATACAGTGACTTATTACATAAGGAGATCAAGATCTGATCATCGTCGACAAAAGCTATCAAATTTTCAGAAGTTTTTTTGTGCAGAGTTCAACAATACCGTTTTTCAAATCCATTCAGGTTGACATCTTACGATCCTTCCAATCTGCCGCTCCGATATCCCCCTGTAGTCGTTGCCATCTATCATCATCAGAATTTGATGATCATTGACAGCTTGACAGTTTATTTTGATATCACGCTCGGTTAAATTTCAAGTTCAAAGTCAGGCGCTTTTGCTTGTTGCTTATTCTAGAGGGCATCGAACTAAGGAACGATACATTCCGTTTCTCTTTCTACCCATTCCTATATAACTCTCGGTTCATGTAATCGAATTGGAACTCCATTGTCATCGTGTCCAAATGAAAAGGGCGACGGGGGGAGTTGACAGCAGTCCGGTTTCCTCGATAATTCTATTTAACCAGTCGTTGTTGCTGGATCTTCATTAAAACAGAAGAGAAGATTAAATTGTTCATAAAAAATCAAAGGACTAAAAGCTTTGAAACTCTTATTCAGCCTGGCCACTGATCGGGAAAACCGGGAATTAACCTGGAATTTTGACCACCAGGAAAAGGCCCGGAAATGTTTGGAAAACTGGAAAACCGGAAATTTTTTAGATTTGTTTTTACTTTTGCAATAAATATCATCTCGTTCTTCGCAAAAAAACGTGTTTGGATTTGTGCTCAGTCTTACTAACCATTCCTGTTAAAATATCGAGGATCATTTTTTATTTAAGATTTTTAAGTTAATGTTTTATTCAAAAATGAATGTTCCTTTTATACTATATTTTTAAGAATTTAAAGCTTTTCTTGATAAATCGTTCAAATACTAAAGTTCCTTTTATATTTGAGAACGAAAACTATCTATAAATTTAGTTACTAATAACAATTGACATAATAAAGGTATAATTTAGAGATAGTCTAAATGTTTCGCAAATAAATTGAAAACCCGCTTTTCGAGAAAACACGATTTGAAGTTGGAGTTCCATAAGCTAACGTCATATATATTTTGCCTTCGAATATAAAATTGACAGTTCCGGTCATTTCGGCAACATAAAAGTATAATGTCCCCAAATAGAGCATAGATTGAATTATTCCTCTCGAAATTCCAAAATCTATATTTTAGATCCTGGGTCACAAAACCGCGAATATCTCCTAATTTACGGTCGACAAAATGGACCATTCTCTTACGGGACATCTCAATCTATATTCTGAAATAACATCCATTGCATCATTGCACAGAATTTTCCCTGCTGTTTACTAAATCACATACTTTAAACTTTTTCCCTTATTCCCCTTATTCCCCTTATTAATCTCTTTTCTCATTTTTTAAAGAATCCTTCTTTTTTCCACTATTTTCAAAATAACTCCCCCTTATTCTTGTTTGTTCGCCTAAATGAGAATTGATTTGGTAGAAACCAATAAGAAAATCCAACCATTTTTGGTTGAAAGTTAATTCTTTTTAATTGAAAAGTTTACTATCATATTTCTGGTCCAGAATGCACTCTTATAATTAAAAATTGTACTGTTTGGTTCAAAATTTAATTATTTTGTTGAAAATTCAAATATTTTCTTAGAAACTCATATTTTTTGGTCGAAAATTCAACTGTTTAGTTGAAGTTTAATCCATTTTGTTTGAAAACTGATCATTTGCTTAAAGATCCATCTTCGTAGGTTGAAAATTTAAATATTTGGTGAAAAGTGGAATTGTTTATGTTTGAAGTTTAATCTTTTTTCTTTGAAAATTCGATCATTTGGTTGAATCTTCGTAGGTCGAAAATTCAACTCTTTTGTTGTAAATTCTCCCTCTTAGGTTGAAAATTCTACTATTTTGTTGGAAATGCAATATATTTTGACTTACAATCTTAGCAATATGGTACCTATATTAATGTTATTTGAAAGAATTTATTCTCCTATTACTCCCATATTTTCTCAAAAGCCACCATATTTTCCCTGGTTTAAGAGCGACTTTGGATTGTAAAGTCTGAAATGACTTTTACAATAATTCGCATTATATATTTTGCCTTTTAAAATTTAATTTTTGACCGAGACACACGGGAAATAGCCTGGAATTTTTTATTGAAGTTTGAGTGGCCACCCTGTTATTGTTTGATTTGAAGCATATAATTCCAGTTTTTTTATGCAATTTCGTAACTACAAAACTTGAAACTTCATCTCTCAGAATGTTAAAATTGTAACTTGAAATGCAGGAATGTCCATGTCACCAAACTGAAAAACATGTAGATAGAATGACATGTAAAAAGGGCAGATTCAATATTGACAGTCGAACCTGACATGGGCGGTGAGGATCTTCTGAGTGTACGGGGTTACCGTGTATCCCTGAGATGAAAAAGGAGAAAGTGTACAGTTGCAGATATGGCTGTACATATAGGCGGAGGAGGGTATGTGCGGGACAGCGCATATGAGGGTCTGTACCCAATGCAACCGGGGATCCTTGAACCTACAGGAATGCTGGCAACCCACGCGGCCTTAAGTACCCCACTCTTCCTTTTCACCCGATCTAATCTTCGCAGGGCCACGTGTATACGCCAGGGCTAACCCTATTGGTTGAATAAGCTCATATTCTCGTCACCTTTCTTAACTTATTTACGCTGTATGCACAGTGCGCACGTAACCTTCAAAGTGTTTGCGCTGCCTGCAATCCTCTGGAGAATCCATTCCTAGGCCAAGGCTGATTGCTTATTATAATTATTTAAATAATTTTAGTAGAATTATAATTGTTCAGGCTTGTCAGAGGTTCGAGATTTTTATAGTATGTTATTCGTGCTAATTCTAATCCCAAAAACACTACGTGTGAACAAATTCCGCCATTATTGGGTGACCAGGCCAAGAATTTTCTATCCAGTCCGATCCAATCACTTAAAATGTCACAAATTTCATATCGATATAATGCAATTTAAAATAAGTTCGATGTCAACTTTTTTTAAATTTTATGTTCAATTGTTGAGTTTTTCAATTATGAAATCATTCAGTTCATGATGCCTAATTCTAAAATCTTCTACTTTAAAAATTGTCCATTTCAGTTCTTCAACAGCACCACCAATTTAGAACTATTGGGAAGAAATTGGAATTTCAATTCAATATTAACAAGAAATCTTATAGTTAATAACTAATTTAAGAAATTAGTATGTATAATATTTTTGATTAAAAAGAATTGGCGTTCACTGTTCTTTTTTACTAACATTGCTCTAATATTTTTGAGATAATCAATAGTTTGCGTGTCAGGTGGCGCTGTTGTCAAGGTCAAAGAGTTACCCTATGGGCGTATTAAAAATTGAAAAATAATGGATTTTACAATACGATTCCAGTCTAAATTGTGAAATGATGGGCACATGGGTCCAGCCAGACTTTTTGCGATTTAAATTGTTTTTTTTTTTTGTTTTTTTTAGTATACTTCTGATTGAGCTAGCAACTTGAAACTCCCTGACTTTTCCTAAAATTTCATTGGCTATCATTTAAAAAGGATACATGCCATACAAGGATAATTACAAGGATATTTATTTGAATATACTTCGGTTAGGCACATGTGGTCTGGCTAGGCCCCTATATATTTTATGTGTGAATATATAAAATATAATACATTTTGAACATTTTGCCGCGTTTTTTTTTTAGTTTCTCTTGGTATTTTTCCATTCAAACTGCCTTTTATATTCTCTTAGCATTTTGCATACACATACGTGAACGTTATAAGGTAAACCCTTACTTCTGCTTCCATTCCCATCACATCACTCACTTCCCAGACCCTCATTTTCATTCACTTCCACTACTTCCCTTTCCACACTGCCCAACCCTTGATTAACCCTGTCTTCCACCCCTCCCTTACCTAACTACTTCCTCATCTACTTTCCCTCCTCAACTCCCCTACATTCATTCCCCGTGCATCGCACCCCCGCACTTTCACACCTCCTTCTTTTCTCTTACACTCCCTTCTCCTCCTTCCCAACCCCTCACACCCTACACTTCCAATCCCACCACTTCCCTTACTTCTCCTTTCTCTACTTCCTCTAATTCCATTCCACTTCACTTACTTCTTCCTCCTGTACATCTTAATCCGTCACATTCTTTACATCTCTCACTTCTCCTACTTTATACTTCCTCATTTTCCTTACTTCTCCTTTCTTTACTTCTCCTTTCTCTACTTCCCCATCCCTCACTTCCCACACTTACACTCACTTATCCTACTTCCCAACCGCTCACATTCGGCATTTCCAATCCCATCACTTCCCATATTTCTCCATCCTCTATTTCCCCTAATCCCATTCCCATACTTCTCTTACTTCTTCCCTTCCTTTTCTTACTTCTTCCTCATCCATATAAATTCCATTTATAAGAATAATATAGATCGAAATAAAGCGTAAAAAGGAATCAAAACAAAAATTTGTTCACCTGAGTAGGTAATTAAACATATGCGAAAGCCATTAGGAATAAACAAATTAAAAATATATATATATAGCTGTATTCTATATAAATCCATTTCAATACACCTTTAAAAACGCAATATTTTCATATTTCCATACATTTGTATGGAAATATTCGGGGGTCTGGCCAGACCGCATGTGCCAAACCTAAGGTTATCGGAACATGTGCCAAGCGGTAAGTTAAAAAAATATAAATAAACGTCTGATTGAAACTTGATAAACTATTTTTAATGTTAAAAAAAACTTTAATTTAATAGATTCACAATAATTAAACGTTTTCATTCAATTTAAAATCCTTACCTATACAAATATTGTTACAGTCTAAAATATTCAATTTTCAACCCATTCAATTTAAAATATTTTATTACAAAAAAAATCTGTTTTTTAAATTATCTATTTAGTAATTATTGACTGTTAATTAAAAATGAACATTTGACCAATTCCATTTTGGTATTTTAATATATCATTCTATGGTCAAAATAAAAGAAAACACATATTTCACGGTTTTTAATCATACTTTTTTTATTCGTTGGTATCATTCTAAGATTACCTACGAATTCTCAAAAATGGACAAAATGATGGCTGTGTTTTTTAAATTCTTGAAAGTGGACATAAATAGGAATATATTACAATACGTATATTTTCAATTTCGTTCTAGTAGACCACTGCTTCACATTGAAAAAATTATTTTTGAGAAATCGAATTTGCCCATTTTCCTCGGAAACAACGAAAGGTAAAAACATGTTCACAATGAAGTTTACACATCTAGAAAAGTTTTAAAAATTATACCTCTTCCTCTGTTGTCATATCTTGTATCGTTTACGAGAAAAAAAATTATATTAAAAAAAAAAAAATTTCCGGCCTCAAAAATGTTTAAGCCACCATAAAACTGATAGGATTCCTTTCTTATATAAGCAGAAACTACAAAAAAATTAGATAAAATACAACAGGTGGTTTTATTTTTTAACAAAGAATTCTAAACTTGGGGTTCTTGAGAAAATCCACTTTCAAGAATTAAAAAAAAAACAGCCGCTGATTGTAAAAAATAAAATGTGCGATCAAACTTTGAAATACATGTCCCTTTATTTTCAATCTAGAATTATATATTCAAATACAAAGTAATTCTGACACCATGCATCACCCAAAATTGTCTTGTAATTTTCCCTGACTTAAAATGGAATTGGTTATTTATAAGTCAAATATTAAAAACTAAACAATTTGAAACTAAATTGTTTGAAATAGCCTTTAATCAATTAATGTAATTGCGAATTTATTTCGTCCTGATTAATATCTAAAATCCTAAAATCAGTTGTGATTGAAACAGTTTTTATGATAATTAGAACAAAATTATAGACTGCAGACGTTTTTTTTTTTAAGTCTTTTTGTTGAAAATTCGATTATAGCGCATTTCTTCAATTTTCAATTAATATCTTCCATACTAAGATATTCCACTTTAAGTGTCCAAAATCATTAATGTTAAATATAATAATTCCCGGTAGCGATTTCTCTATTTTTCGCATTTCGTACTTAATCGCAGTTTTCCTACCACGAATCTTGATTAGTATAACATTTTTATTAATCAGTAAGATCAGTTATGATTTAAAACTCTACTTTAAAGTTAAGATTGATATATTTATATTGCAAGGCATCTGCGTGATTTTAAGTCAATATAAGACGTTTTGATTATTTCTCGAATATGATTATTTGAATAAACAATCCACAAGAGAATCTTCCAAACTCAGAGGGCGTGTTACCTCTTCCCTTAGTTTAAACTTATAAGTATGAGTCGCTGAAAAAAAAATGCGGAAAAAATTACAAATAACCATTATTTATAACATTTGATTTAATTACACATTTCTATATAATTTTATAATTGAAACAAACACGTAATAATTTTAATATGAAATAATTTAAAAGTCGGTTGTCTCTTGACTTTATATGAGATTGGCCCATGAATCGCGACTTGTGCGAAAATTGCTATAAATAAATTCTACAACAAAAATAATAAGAAAATTTACAAATAAAAAAATACACTGAGAAAAATGGTTAGCTGGGCCAAATACTTATCAGGAGAGGACGCGAGATGAACATCGCCGATTCGACTGGGTCTTTGCAGGATGAAAGGACATCAAAATCAATTAGTGGCGTATTATTTCTTTCGATCCCATGGGCCTTAGTTTCCGAGATATCGAGGTTTGAGTATTTGCGCTCGAGCGCTCAGCAGAGAGGGGACCCCTGGACTTGGCGCTTACTCGCAGTCCGACACTAATTTTGTGATAAACGGAAACTCCACAGGGTTTCTATATCATTTCTATAGAGTTTTTTGACGTAGATTTCGAATCTTAATACGAAAATATTCCATCACGTCAAATTTATTTGAAAAAGTTGGAAAAGTTGTTAAACACTATATAGTCCAGCGCATAGTGACTATTTTTCAAGCGAATCATGCAAAAAATTTTGAAGATGGCAGTCATCTGCACAAATAGTTTTTAATGTTAATTATAATTAACATTAAAAAATTAAATTTTCGGTAAAACTATGCAAGATACGGAAAAATTGTGAAAAGTGCAATTGGTCATCTCAAAAATATCTACAAATTTTTATAAAACCATTTTGCTATCAGACACATAGTTTTTTTCAGTCGGGAAAAATGTTACTGAAAATAAAAAAATTCAATTTTACGGTCAAACTAGGCAAGATACGAAAAAACGTTTGAAAATAACATTATTCGCCTGAAAAAAGATCAATAAAAATCAATACTTTCGATATAGCACTAAATCTAACCAAAAATTTAATTATTTCTATACTGTATGATAAAAAATTTACCTCAGAAAAATAGAAGTACAGTCAAACTCGGATTTAACGTCGATTTTGGGGCTGTCCTTGGACCTGACCTACCCTAACTAAACCGGATTTAGCTACGTTTTGTCACGCCGTCGTGAACCCCGCACACCCCGCGCAGCACCTGACAAGCCTACACGCGGCGCGGCGTCAATTCTCGGAATCCGTGAATTCGGGAACGTTAAATCCGAGTTCGACTGTAATTATAACTAAAATTTACTCGTAGAACAGATATTTTTGTGCAGGTAAAAATACGAGATTCATCGTTTGCGTTCATTTGTTATCAGATGTAACGTCAGATGTCAAAACATATGTAGGAGAAACCTGTACAAACAAGTACGAGGTGGATAGAAAAACTTTCGAAGAAATGAAATTGCAGGAAAATGTGGAGAAAGTATTATGTACCAAATTAAAGCTGGAAAATTTCTTTCAAAAAGAGCAGTACTATCACATAAATTATATTAGCAATTTGTCCTATATTTTATATTTTTTAACATGTTTGAATTTTATTCAGATATGGTACTCTTCTGGTACAAAGTCAATATTGACATTTTAAGTCTTTGCGATCAGTTTTTGAAGGACATTTTGCCTAAAAACGTAACTGTATCGTTAAAATTTAATGTGCTTTAGTTGAAGATTTAAATAGTTTGTTGAAAATTCTTATTTTTTGGTGAAAAATTCAACTGTTTTGTGGAAAATTTATGTTATTTGTTGAGAATTCATCTTTTTGGTTAAAAATGTAACTATCTGGTTGCAAATTCAGCTGTTTGGTTAAAAGCTCGTATTTTTGGCTTGAAAATTCATCATTTTGGACAGCCCCTAATCAGCCATTAAGACAATTTGTAGCCAATTGGTGAAAAAGTTAAAAAAATATTTTTAAGGAAAAAGTAAAGAAATAGTGGCATTGGCAGACAATTGTGAGAAAATAGTGTCTTTAGTGTAATTTTTTTCGAAATTGTAGTAAAATAGAGTCATCATTCAAAAAACTGTAAAATAGTGTGAATAGTGTGGTGAGTCCGAGGCCTGTAAATAATAAATTTTTTTAAAAATTATTTCTGTTAAATTTAATTGATTATTGCCTTACTCAGACCTAAAAGTTGGGAATAAGTTGGAAAATTCAGAAAACCCGCGAATTTCTGACTGTATTCTAAGATAAAATTACTAGAAACACTAATAAATTATTCACACAATGTATGTAAACATTTAATTACCAGTAGGAAGTGATATGTTATGTACTAGAAACAATTTGTATTCTAAAAACATCAAAAAATCATAATTAGCGTCAAAAACTAACAAACCCCAAATTTTCAGTAATGGGATTTTTTGGACCCTATAAAACAGACTTATAGTGGTGATATTTGAAAACTAATTATTCATTTGTATTAGGGTGGCCCAAAAATATACATTTTGGAATTTTCAACCCGCGTAGTCGCTAACTCGTTCTCTCTTGTAAACAAAGAAATGCCTATTTTTTATTTTGAAACAAAATGATTTTATTAAGTTGTGTGCAAACGTATGAAGCGTAAAACGTATACTTTTTTTTACTTCCTCGATTTTGTTCAAGAAATTGTAAGTCAATTTATTTACCCTTTTATAAACTTGTTCTCTTCTCAGTAAAGATACATTTTTTCAAATTTTAATAAATCAACAAAGTTATAATAAAATGTGGGACATCTCGAAAGTCGCATAATATTGCAATATTTGTAGACTCGTAGCGAGCCTTAGATATGATTGTTTAACTTGAAATTTGCAAGAAGCATTTTCGACGATATTGAGAACAGATATATAAAAAAAAGTTAATCATTTTTTAATTCATAGTTTTCAAGCAATTACAAAAATGAGTTAAAAACAAAAATTTCAGCCCAACAGCAGCTTCACTCGTAAACTGCAGAATTATATAGCAGAGTAATAACACTAAAACTGTCGTCTGGTTGAAACCTTAGGGCTCGCTTTAGGGTCTCTTGAAACTTTTCTATTTTAATTTGTCCCTCAAGAGAAAACTTTAAAATACTACACGACGTACTAAAAATCATTTTGTTGATGTATTTCTTTTTTTCCACGGGAGAACGATTTGGCGACTGCGTCGGTCGAAAATCCCAAACTGTATATTTTTGGGCCACCCTAATTTGTATTCTATAACAAATTGTGAAGAGAAATGTTGAGTTTCAACTCGATTCACCTAATATTGACGATTCTGAATAAAATGTCTAAAAACGTTTTTTTTCTTATTGGAAATACATGTTAGGCTTCATGGGGCTTGCGGAATATCTTAATATCATTAGAAAAACGCATATATTATTTTGCGGATTCGCACAAATTTGGGGTCGAAATGCATGAAAATAAAAAAATAAAATTTTGGAAAAACCTATTCCACGTGGACTTCGGCTAAACGTCCCAGTCCCCCCATAGATAGTCGTGGACTCTGGCCATACCCCCCCCCCCTAAACCGCTCACGTGGTATATGGATGGCCCTTAGCCCAATTTTTCCCTGCATTGTAATAAAAATCGAATAACTCATTAATTTATAATTAAAGTTAATGGTTAGATTTCAAAAATTCGAAAACGAGTATGTTTTGAGGTCTGACGTTGCATTTGATAAGGAAATGAACACAAGCAATGAATCTCGTATTTTAAGCCCAAATGATTTATAAAAAATATTCTTGACTCATCCATAAATTACGTCACGCACGTTAAATGAAAGGGAGTGAGGTGAAAAAGAAAAAGTATAACGATACGACATTTATGAATGACGCCGTATAGCACACAAAAGTTTAATTTCAGTATCCTTATAATCTGTGTAAAATTGAAAACAGATTAATATCCTGTGGTTTCAGGGGCCCAAAATTTGTTGGAAAAATTCATCGTTCTCAGAATATTTGAAAAAACGTATGTGTTGATTTTTTTTCGTATTCTACCCAATTTTGAATGTGAAAAAATTTTCAGATACTCAAACAAATTTCAGGATAGTTTCCAGAGCTTTAAATTTTTTTATTTCAGGTCCGCAAAAATGAGATTTTCTTCTACATACTAAAATAAAAAATCCATCGTAACTTCTAGAAATAGGGTGTGTTTTTTAGCTTGCGAAAAAATAGGTATTAACATTTACGATTTTTCCTATATACTGAGAAAAATGAATTTTTAAAACTTATCATGGTCCCGCGAAAACTCAGGATATTCATCAATCTATTTCAAAATGTACACAGGTTATAAAAGAGTAAAAATACAAGTTTTCCATGCTATAGGTTGTTTTTGATTTCAAACTTTATTTTCTCGATCCATCCTATTCTCAACATTATCATAATTACCAAACATATGTAACGAAGATAAAATAGGCGAGGACAAGAGCAGCAATAATGACCCTCATTTTGTCCAGGTAGAAGAAACTGTCTTTTTTATTATTACTTCAATTATAACTGCCGAATTTTTTAAAGAAAGCTAGCTTATATAGTACGCAGTGACTATTCATCCATATCTCATTATTTACCAAAGATCATAGGTATACCTATATCCTATAATCACTGTGCATTGCACAATGAAAAAACATCTACGTAGAAAGATGTGAATGTAATTGTAATTTTCAATTTAGTAGTAGTATAAACATTTATTCTTCAGCCTGTTGGCCCTAAAAAATTGACTTGCTTACACTTTCCTATTTTACACAATTTTTCTTAAACTAAGCCTTAAAACTAACATCCTTCCATACCTTATCTCTCGGATCGCACGCTCTTATGAACTTGCCTTCCTCGCTTCGCCTCGCTTGCATGTCCCTACTCTCTCGCCTCCGCATCTACTACCTAATGCTTATCTACTATTTACAATGTTTACATACTACTTATATCTACTTCCTCTCCTATTTACAATCTTTCCTTCTCCATTCCTCTTCCTCCTTCCTTCTCTCAGGTACGCATAAAATATCTAGTTTCCTTACGTGCATAGTTTCTTGTAGTTCTCTTATCTTAAGATCATTCACTCCTTTAGCATTCCAAACACCAAGTCTCCATTCATTGCCTGAAACTCGACCTTTACGTTTACCGTGTGTATGCATTTCGTTAACCAAGTTTCAGTCCATTCCGAGACTATTTTATTGTTTGTATTATTCATGGTTTAAATTGTACACCCAACTACCACCTTTATGCGTGTCTTTTGTTTTGCGAGTCGAAAATCATGTCCGAGATAAGAAGTGATTCGTTGTGCGGTGAAGAGTCATTGTTGTGACGTCAGTCCCACCAAAACTTCTGTTACTGGAGGAGGGAGGGGAGCGAGGAAAGGAAACCGAGAGTTGCAATTGGTTGATGTTTTATGCTGAGAAGGTCACCAGTCTTCAGCAGCGTTGTATTAGATAGGACTTCATATGTTCCCATCTGTCAATTTCTGGCCTACCTCTAGGCAGGGAACCAAAATAAGAGTCACACGGTTAGAAATCATTCATGAAATCGTCTGTATTCAGAGCCACAATTTATGAAAATAATAAAACTTTCAAATTTTATATTTTTCTTCTTTCAGAAATTCTGGAAGACACGACCTTCCCGTTCAAAAACACGCCCGCAACTGGTTTTGAGAACAAAGGGTACCCATGTGTCAAGGGTCAGTTTACAATAACGTCTTTGTTTTAAGTTAACTATTGGAAATATTGAGCGCTTTAAGTGGATTTTTCTGAGATATTCTCGAAACTGTGGGGGTCTTGATTTATTCTGAGCAAATTAATTAGAAAAATATTAAAATATTATTATAAAATTCAGTGAGTCTTTAAATTTATCCCTGGAACCTGTCGAAATGTCCAAAAACGCCAGGATTTTTAAAACAGAAAAGAAAAGTTTCAACTTCCTTTCGAACCATTAAAATCAATCGAGAATTCCCTCGAATTCAAAAAGAAAAATAATTTAGAATCACTATAAGTTAATATTAATATATTATTATTAATTTTTTGATACATAAATACGTCAAGGCCTCCCTCCCCACAAGCGTTATTTGAATTTTTTAAAACTTTATGAATTATATTTGATCGCAAGATTAATATGAATTGGTATGAGGTGCTTAGCTTGCTTAAATATTTTCTATCCAAATTTTCAGGTTACACTTGATTTACACGGTCAGAAATCATTTATTAATGTATTCAGAGCCGCAATTTATAAAAATAATCAAACTTTCGAATTTTATATTTTTTGTCTTTCCCAAATTCTGGAGGACACACGACAAACATCTCAGTTTGGCAGATTTTCCTATCATGAGAAGCAGAATTTTGTGTGATCCTGTAGCGTTGGCACAATTCATGATTGTGACTCTTTCTTTATTTCCTTTGAACCCAGACGCGCATTTTTCCTCCGCAAATGCAAGCGTTTTGGCTGGCAGTGATTTATGGAGAATTCCAGTCTCGTCCGCATTATACACGTTGTCCAAGGAGTATCCATTGTCAACAAGAAATTGTCTAATTTCAGACTGGGCGATGTCAGCTGATTTAGTGTCTGCAGATAATTTTTCTTCCGCCAGTCTTATTTCTCACATCTCATGTCTGGCTTTGAACTTTGCTAACCAGCTCACGCTGGCTTTAAATTTTTTCGCATGTATACCCAATTTAAAGCTTTGATCATTTTCTTCCTGATTTTCCTTATCAGACTCTGTCGACTCACTTTCTTTTTGCTCAGCCTTTTTCTTGCTGTGCGCCTTTTTTTCCATTTTTGTAAGTTCTTCGTTCATCAATAAAGCCTTCTCTCGGATCATCGGTCCATTTATCATCATATCCTGGCTTCTTTCCTGTTTTATCCACTCAATGAGCGCGCATTTCATTAAACGATGTTGCCCTTCGATTAGCCTATAACATTTTTTCCAACAATTTTTTCGGTTTGCCTTCAAGTACATATCTTTTTTTTAGTATGTAAGTTACTGCTGCTTGATCTATATTGTATTTCTTTGCAGCATCAACTTTGAGCATGCCCGCTTCAACGTCTTGTACCAAACGACACTTTTCTTTTATAGATAGTCTGACGTATTTTTTCTTCCTGTTGTCCTTTTGAGTTTTACCTAGAATTATCCGTATAATTACAATATCCCATCACTAACAAACGTTATCAAAGTATGAAATAATTCATTTATTTTGAAGATCTGCCTTCCACGTTTGACAATTGACAATTGTCGCGTTTCGTTCTGGTCTGTAATATAAGGAGACGGGGTGGGGACTTTGACCCGCTCACGTAACATTTTCAATTAATGAATTTCCTGTACCGTCAACTTTGTATATCAAAATTTCTAAATAACCAATTTTACCTCATTATATAATTTATTTTTAAACATAAACGTTACTGACCGAAGAGAGAACATAAATTATAAATGATTGTTTAATAATTGGAAATAATTGTGTTCTTGAAATTTCGCTACCTCACTATAACTTATAAACTTTCAAAAGATAAGAAAAATTCAATTATGGGCAAAAACTTAATGTGTGGAAAAATAATATGGAAGATTTTGAGACCATTTTTTCAATTTTTCAGGTTTTAGACAAGTTTTAGGTAAACTGAATTTTGCAGGGTTTCAAGAGAACGAAAAAAAATGTCTTGAGATTCATAGGAAAATTTTAACTGATTCTTTTGTAATGAATTCTAAGAGCAAATTCAAAGATTACAAACGATTTTTCAATCTATACCTCAAATTTTTAAAACGCGTGTAAAAGAGATTAAACGCAAATTTTGCAATTTTGCTATATCTCATAATTTTATCAGAAATTTGAGTAAGTTTAAAAGATATTCGGAAGTTTTGAAATGGCTAGAAAAAATTTAAAGGTGTAAAGATTTTCCAAGAATTTTGTAAGGTTTCGCGAAAACAGAAAAAAAATTTAAGTTCCTAGGAAACATGAAAATAATTTTTTATTTCGAAAAATTAATTTTAGGAAATGATTTAAAAAGATTCCAAAACATTTCAACAGATTTAAAAAATTGTCATTGAAGAATCTGAAAGATTTTGAGGCATTTGTTTTAATTTTGCGAAATTGAAAAAAAAATCAAGAAAAATTAGAATAATTTTCTTAGTATTCATGTGAAAATTTTAAATTATTTTTTATTTTCAAAACTGATCTTCAAGAGAAAATTTAAAAAGGTTTTTAAATATGTATATCGAACGATTTCCTCAAATTTCGAAAAAGAGTGTAGAAGATTTGAGAACAAAATGTTTTAATTTGGTAAGAATGAAAAATAAAAAAATAAAATCGAATAAATTCAAGAAATATTTAGTAGAATTGGAGAGGTTCGAAAATAATTTTAAACTTTCCAAGATTTCTAGAAATGCAGATTTCAAAAGATTTCAAAACTAAACTTTAGAAGGTTTAAAAGACGTTTAAAAGGTTTCAAGAGGATAAACGAGTTTTCTTAAAATTCCAGAGAAAACTAAAAAAATCATAAAGTCGCTTTTTTAAATTTTGAATGATTTTTCAACATTTTAAGAAAAATTCAGGTCACTTAGTAATATTTTAATATTTTCAAGACTTTAGGACTTTTTAAATCTATCAGGAATATCTAAAAGCTCGGAATCATTTTTGACAATTTCTCAAATATTTCTTGATTCCTTCCAAACTTCTAAAAGTCCTAAAAATCTTTCAAAAAACTAGAAGTTTTCCGAATATTTTGTATAATTTCAAAAAATAAAAAGCTTCTTTAAAATCTTCTAGATTCTTTTTTGACATATCTCAAATATTGAAACCTCTTTTTTCAATGTTCTCAAGAATCTTATAAAAATTATATTTATATAAACATAAGAACAAACTGATACTACATACTTATTTTCTTTTTCGCAATCCTCAAAATTGTGAATTGGGTGGATTCCAAAGGAAATGTTCACCATCTTTTACATGAGATGAGATCAAAAAGGTCGAAAATAATGTTACGTAATATGTGAACACTCCCTTAAATTGTAATTTGAATGGCACGAAACTTAGTTATTTTCCTGACTGATAATTAATAAACTGATTGAAAATTTAACCTTACCTTTCACGCCAATCTCCATTTTTTCGAAGATGCACTTAAGAACACTCACATGCGCATATATGTAGATATGCTAACGGATCGCGACCTTTTCCAATGCCTATGTACCGCAATGCGGTACATAGCATGTATTATTATTGATAGTACATATTTATTGATTTCAAATCGAGCGCGGTTTTCGGCACATGCGCAGTTGAAAAAGTTTGCTTAGAGCAAGCGCAGCGATACAAAGCCCGGTAGCCAATGAACGTCGCTTGATGAAAAGAACTTGCCCACTTGCAGTAGAGGTGGGGCACCCCCAGCCTGGAAATTGAAGAATCCCTACGTTTCAAGGACGTTGAAATGTCGGAGACTTTACTGTACAATGATAACTTAATACATGTGATGTGGAACGAAGAAGCCAGCCTTAGGACCGAAAATGAGTTTACGAGAAAAAGCAAATCCAAACGAAAAATTCAATTTTGATTGTGGAGCAATGGGGATTTTTTCATTTGATAGAGGAAATCTTCATTTTTCAAAAACAATAAAAACCGGAACATCAATTTTTTGCGTCTAAGGCTGGCCTTTTTCTCGTTTTTCGCTAAAATTCGAACTGAATTAATAGAACCCAATAAGCAAATATAACTACTTTTATAGTTGAAAGTTCATTCTTTTTGGTAGCAAAGTCTACTATTATATTTTTGGTTGAAATATAATCAATTACTTATTTCGTTGAGATTTCATCCTTTCTATTTGAAAATCCAACTACTTGGTTAGAAGATTTACAAATTTATTAAAAATCAATTTCTTCTTGGTAAACATTCATTATTTTAGTTGATATATCATCTTGATAGTTGAAAATTTGATATTACGGGCTACGTGGCAAGATACTGCCAGGCGTGATGCCAGGGCTTTGTTGTGCTAGGCTAGAAAAAAATCAAGACGGGATATAGACCGGGGCTGGTCTTTCTGACTAATGATGGGGCGAAAGTGAATCTTGCCATGTTAAGCGTTAACCATGGACATGCAAGGCCGTTTGGCAGGCGGCAAAGCTAATAGCAAAGCGGAGAAAGATTCAGGTGACTCGTCGGCTGCTAATAACGAAAGGTCACTGTCAGTGGAGCTGTCTGATGACGGTTCTGGAGTTTTTTCCGGTGTGGCGACTTTGGACGAAGTCTGGTACCACTTGCCCGGAGTGAGAGGAAAAGATCCCTCCGGAGTAGTAGGTACGAAATAGTCAAAGGGTTCTAACGAATTCGAGTTTGAGCCCTTAGAAGGTTCTGGAGCAACGGGGCCTGAAGGCCGAGAGTGTGATACGACGGACTGTATTCCTTTGCCCGGGGTCGATGGAAGCTTTCGAGCGTGAATTGGAGCGAGGACATAAACTCCAAGAAAAATCAAGGGGCCCCGAGGGAGAGCGGCTGGCTGAGCATGGACGGTTTGAGCGACCGGAGCGGAAGACGAAAACAACTCAGCTGGGGATGGAAGACCCCCAAGAGGTGGTCAAACGAGGCGGTGAAATATTCTACGAGCGGAGAGGAAAAGATTGTACGGGGTTCCCCGAAGAAGGTAGGGAGCCGCGATTTCCGTATGACCTGGATCCCCCGAAGATATCCTGCTTTGTGGGGGTCTGAATTACCAGGTAATCCTGGTAGAACCTCCCGCAAGGTGCCGGGTTCTGGCTTTTTGTTGATCGACGGCAGTAGGCGCCGGCGCGGCGACAGCCGGTACAGGCACGACGATGGCCGGCACTATTTCGACGGCGACCGGCACCGGTACGGCGAGGACTGGTCTGGGTGTAGCGGCGACAGGTGCTGGAACGACGGAGGCCGGTACCGGCACGACGGCAGCCGGTACTAAAGCGACGGCTGCGGACGCTGCTGAGTCGGCGTTGATGATAGCCTGAAGCTCGCGCTGAAGTTGCCGGAGACGGGCAGCGAGACAACCGCGGCAACGTTTAGGCCCTCCTTTAGGCATGGAGCAGACTGGCCGTTCCTTCCAACGATGATCAAACTCACGATGTGAGTGTAGTCCCGACGTACGAGGCTTGGCCTGAAGGGCCTGGCCTATCAAACTCGGGATATAGTTAATATTGAGATTAATATTATTATGTTATTGTCAATATTAAAGAAAACAAAAATGCATTGATTACTTAGTTTCTTTCTGTTATAAAAAAAATGGTTTATAAATAATAATTAAGCTGTTGGCTGAAACTTAAATGAGATACTTAATCACTGATCTATAAAAATATACATTTTTGGTTTAACTAAGCTGAAAACCTCTATTTAATGAACAAAATATTTGAAAGTAATTATCATCCCCTACATATAGCCCTGAATATTTGTACAAAATAAATGCTACTATTTACTATTCATTTTAATTCATTTCTGTGTAAGACGCATCCGACGGTTGAGCTCACTGGCTGGCAAGAGTTGAGAGGAGGAGCCGATTGTCACGTGTCGGCTACGTGCAACTTAAGAAATTTCGGACCATTGCGAGAGAAGAAAGCGGTTGTGACGGGTGTGAGTCATTCAAGAGGGTTAGCAAGCTCATCGCGTCAGCAGCTTGATACATGCAATTTGTCACGTAGGCTATCTCTCAACTTTCCGGATGGAAAATTTGAGTGATTGCACGTTCGACAGATTGGCGTCTCACAGCGGTTCTCTATGGAACTATGGGTCCGTGCCGAAACAGGTGATCGTAAGCGATAGGGTCTCCTGGCGCTATCTGAATCTTTCTCTTCGGACAGGGAATCCTGTACGTGGGCAAACGGGGTGGCCCGGGTGCGATTACTTACCGGTTGAAGGGGATCTTCGGCTGTCCTGATGCAGCTGGGGTGCGTAGCTGCAACGATACCGTTTGTGCATGGTTCCTCCTCCCTGTCGAGGGCTTCGACAGCGTCTTCTCGCTGCTCCCCGTCAACGCTTCCGACTGATTCGTCCATACTATCGCCGACGCTTTCAGCTAGTTTCTGTGAAAGCGACTGTGCGTCGGCATCCTGCTCACGCAGTTCCTCGGCTCGACCATCCGTTCGTGCACCTTGACGGCGACTGATGCTTCCGCTGTCGCTTCCGTCACCGCCCGTGCCGGCGCCGGTGTTAATACACTGCCATGTACCTTTCGCGCCACATTGTCCTTCCATACCCAGTATATCTCGCCAGCGATGTGGTCGAGGATCTGGCATGGATCTAGTCGATGTAGGCGGGCTTCGTGCTCGCGTCGCTGCTGTTCGTCTGTCGGACGGTCGATTTCGGAATCCTCCTCGACCTTTCATTCACCTGGGCGGAGAATCGTCCTACCCATAAGAAGATGGCTAGGCGTCGTCCCGGTGGCGGCATTCGTTCGTCTTCTCAAACCGATGAGTAACTCAGGCAAGTGTTGGTCCCATAAACGTTGATTTTCTTGGTGGAGGCGCAGTCGTAACCCTTTCTTTACTTCCTGGTTACGCCGTTTGGTGGGGTTTGCGCGTGGATGGTAGACCGGTGTGGTCCACAATTCGCAATCCCAGCGCTGATTGGCCTCCGCTCAGACATGGCCAGTTAATTGCGGCCCGTTGTCGCTGAGCACTCTCCGGGGATATATAGCCATAACGGCTCAAAACTTCATCTTCCATCTTCTTCGTTATTCAAGGTGCGTCGGAGATTCGAAACGGAAAAGCTTCCACCCAACTAATTAAATACAAGGCAACAGTATCCCATGCCTTTCGGGTAGGCCGCGGGCGTTGGTTGTCCGGCTGGCGTCCACGCACCGGTTTGCTCTAGAGCATATTGTTTCGTCTGTACCTGGGTAGCCGGCGAGGGCGGCGTCATGCTACTCCGAGATCACTCGTGTGCGTAACATGGCCGGCACTTGGAGCCACCATTTTTCATCCGCCGGATCTCGGTGCCAGAACCCATGGTTTGTCAAGCGATTTCGTTCAAGAAACTTGTATTCTTCTTGAGGATGATGATCCTTGTCCTGGAGGGTGCGCCGTATGGCGTCTCTTGTGATCGTTGGATCCTCTTGCTGTGAGGCAACGATCTCCTCGAAAAGCGGTTGTCGGGCCAAGGCACTCGGAATTGGCACGGCAGGTGCCGAATCTGCTTGGTTCTTCATGACCGTATGCGGCAACATTGGCTCTAAATCGGGCTCACCGGGAGAATATTTCTTGGGGTTGTGATGTCTGGACAATGCATCCGGCAGCTCTTTCTGTTTTCCCGGCACGTGCTCCACGTTGCGCTAGAAACGGCTGAGAGACAACAATGGCCGGTATCTTTTTATTGCGCATAAAATTGCCAGGCGGCCCGTTCTCGTCAGTTTCCCGGGACCGCAGCGACTTGCCGGGCACGTATTGCCAGACAGTCTCGGTGATAATGTTGCCTCGGGCAATAGTGGCGTTGCAAGGCGGTCGAACGTTTGACGTCGGTGCTGCCGCGTCAGGGCTCTCACTGGGCTGTTTCGTGGCAGCCACGGTCTTGCGCTGAAAATTTTCTCGTGCTGGTTTGAGAGGGGCGTTCTCAGCTTCATCGGATTTGACCTCTGCGGCCCGTTCAAAATAATACTAGTTGATTCAGAGTTAAACTCTTTTATTGAAGAACCTTTTTTGTAGTTCCATAATTTTAGTTGAAACTTCATCTTCTTGTTTCAAAATTTATCTTTTTGGTAGAAGACTTTTATTATTTTAGATTGAGATTGATCTTCTCAGTTGGAAATCTGACCATTTTGTTTGAAATTCGCTTTTTCGATGGATAATTTAATTTTTGAACCGTAAATGTAACCCTTTCAGTAACATATTTATCGCTCTAGTAGGAAATTTATCTCTTTTGGTTAATTCTCTTTAAGCTAATTTGGTTGATTTTCTTTGATTAATTCTTTTCGATTGAAATCTTGATTCAATAGATCAATATTCAAACTACCAGCTAAAATGCTCAGTATAGAGTTTTTAAAATGAAACATACACGTAAAATTGTGAAGTTTTATTATCCTGAAGTTATTCAAATTTACACACTTATTGTTGAAAATTTCGAAGTTGAAAACTATTCTAGATACATATCAAAAGCTAAATTTCAAAGGCTTTCAATCTCTAAAACCCCATCTCGTTCGCAGCCGGATTTTCAATAAAAGCGCTTGCATACGCCTGTAAATTTGGTCAGAGGAGTGAAAAACTGCAAAAAGACTCATAAGCGCAGCCGCTTTCTGACAGACAAGTTCATTTGCTAAGAAAATCGGGTATTTTCAAAACAGCTGATTCCAGATGCACACCGCTTGAAAGGAAAAGAATTGTCTTAAAAAATTCACTTAAAAATGAACTAAATTTTTTAACTAAAATATTCAAATTTTGTATTTCATAGATACAAATGTTATTCTAAGGAAACTTACTTTTTGGCAACATAGCTGCAAATCCTTTTATCAATTTCTTCTGCCATTTTCGATTGATGTGCTGTCGAATCGCAAACTTTTTTTACCAATTCTTTCGGTAATGATTTCAATTTTTTATCCTTTGGGCACCATTTCGATTTTTCAAGAACGTTATTGTCGTGATACCATAAGTACTTACTGGTATAATAGTCATTTAATGTTTTTGCCTCATTCCACTTATCTTTTATATGGCAAACTGATTTGTACTGTTTTGAATAAAGGACAGCGCTAATAGGTTCCGGTAAATACACGACATCCTCCTTAAAAATACTACCCAAAATGTTTCCAGAATAACCTGTTCATTAGAAAATTAAAGCATGAGTGATAAAATATTTACCTGTATGTTAAAAGATCACAAATCCGAATGAGTTCGTTAAAGCCCAAGGAGCTTCAACAAAAGAGAATTCACAATCACCAAGAGATTCTGTGACTTATAGTATAAATTTGCATGATTTGAAATATATTCTATCTATGTCTATGTCTATTTGGCTTCGACAAAGAAAGCAGATGGTAGAAATTATAGACTTTTTTCCAATAATTTAAAATTTATATTTATTATACTCACAAATAATAAACAGAGACAACAGAGGAATTGAGAACTGAATTTTTTGCTCTTTCCTTCTTAAATAAAAGCGAGAATTAATTCATACACAGAGCAAAATAATTTTTTTCCTAAGAATTGGCTCCCTGTTTTTTAAAAGCGTTTATAAACCTGCTTGAAGCTACGTATCAGACGAAAAAGAATCCGCGAATAAACCATGCATTATGTTCTATGTCGCAGTTATGTTGCCCTATAGCTTCAGCTCCTAATAATTCTTTGAAAGAGTCTTTCAAAGCGTCTACTATCCCGTCTATATCATATAGCATTACACCTTTGCTGTTTCTCATGCTGACAAACTCTGTACTTTTACTTTCCTTTATCTCTTTAAATAGAAGTTTCATGCTTCCTTCAAAGTAGTTTTGTTTTTTCTTCTCTTTTTCTGTTCTGATTTTATCACGCAACACCAGACTTTCTTCCCACCACCGCCGTACCACACACTTCGGTCGCAGTTTTAACAATGATATCCCATGACAAAGTCCACGCGCCCTCTATATATTTATTGCTTCTAAGTGCCACCCAAGTTGCCCTATCTATGCATTTGTTTATCTTATTCTGAAAATCTGTTCGCACTTCCGGTTTCTGTAAATTTTCAATCTTGATTCGCGTTTGTTTTTTTTGTCTCCTTCTCCACCCCCGCCCTAAGTTTATTTTGAAGACTAGAATAAAAAATAAAACTTTCAGAAAAATCTGTATGAGGTGTAATATACATGTGTGTGAAGCAAATATGCACTACCGCTACTGAAATGTAATATACATTGGTCAAGTAAATTTAATATACATGTGTATTAAATTTAATTTACAGGTCGGTGAAACTTATGCGCGAAAACTTAAAACGCGCTCATTTCTTTAACCGGGCGTCATGGGGGTGGAAAAGTGTTACACGGACGTAGGGTTGGATCATATGGACCCGCTTATTAGATATGAATTATACCAGTACTTTATTAATAAAAAAGGTAACATGCAGCTCTAGCTACTGAGAAGAATGGCAACGTCGCACGCATAGTAACCGAACTTCAAGCAAAATAACATGTGCCGGGTTTCATAGACTCAACCCCCATGACGCCGGGTTGAAAGTTACCCATCATATAGGAATTCTGAATTTGAAAAATTCATAGAAAACTTTGTTATTAATGTATGCGATCGGAGCAGACGTGTATCTGTTATAAAGACGAAATGTCTGCCCCGAACGCATACATAAATAGCAATGTTTTCTATTAATTTTACAAATAAAAATTTTCCATTTGATGGGTAATTTTTAAATGGTTTATTTTCAAGATCAATATTTGTACTACCTGCTAACATACTCAATATGGAGTGTTTGAAATGAAGCATACACATAAAATTGTAAACTTTTATTATTGTGAAGTCATTCATATTGGCACACTTATTGTTGAAAATTTCAAAATTAAATTGTTTTAGATACATGTCAAGAATCAAATTTTGAAGGACTTCTATCTCTAAAATCCCTTACCGTCTGCAGCCGGATATTTAACAGAAGCGCTCGTGTTCGCCTGAAAATTTGGTCAGAGGAGTGAAAAACTGCAGAAAAACTCCTGAGCGCAGCCAGTTTCTGACAGACGAGTTCATTTAAAAATAAAATTAGGTACTGACAAATCAATTGTGTTCGGATAGCCCTTACGCTTAGCTATAGCGCTAGAAAGGAATAGAATTGTTTTTAAGAATTCACTTAAAAAATAAACTGTAAACTTTTAAAGTAAATATTCAAAGTTTGGGTTTCATAGATGCAAATGTGATTTCAAGGAAACTTACTTTTTGAAAATCAAGCTGCAAATCTTTTTATCAATTTCTTCAGCCATTTTTGATTGATCTGCTTTCGAATCGCAAACTTTTTTGACCAATTCTTTCGTTAGTGATTTCAATTTTGCATCTTTTGGGCACCGTTTTGATGTTTCAAAAATGTTTTTGTCGTTTTTATTGAAGTACTCATTGTTATAATAGTCATTTAATGTTTTCGCCTCATTCCACTTATCTTTTATGTGGCAAACTGATTTGTACTGTTTTTTCAAATAAAGAACAGCGGTAATAGGTTCCGGTATCATGTCATCATCCTCGGATTCACTACACAAAATGTTGCCAGAATAACCTGTATTTATAAAATTAGGAATAATAATTGAAGAAAATTTTCTGAAGTTTACAAAATTATATAGTAATATTGATTGTAAAGCTATCTGACAATGAAGAAGCTAAAAAACTAATAATTTCAGTGATTTACATGTTTAATAAATTTTTACTTCTTGCAATTGAACAATAAAAAAATCTCATATCAATATATAGAGTTCCTGACAATAAAACAAAAATCCAACAATCAAATTTGGATAACCACCACGAAATGCTCCTATTGCAATTCCTAGAAACAAAAACAAAATTTGTTTCCTTGGGCAAAAATAAAAAAGAGGAAAGAAAAATGAGAAGAAATCAACCAAATCCCCTTCCTTCTCTTCTTTATTATTTCTTTGGTCTTTATTATTTTTATTATTATCAAATCACAATATAAAAGCACTCATAATATTTACAAACTTTTCGGTGCTCATATAGCTCCCTTATCAAGGTAAAAAATACTAGAATAACTTTTCTTTAGTTTTCTCCAAATCGGTTTTCAAACTGATAGACAACCTATTTTGTTTTTTAATATAAAACATTTTCATGAATTCTCTCTTTCTCTCATTACTTTCACTATGTAAAATTTCGACATTAGCCTAGTCAAACTCATGGTCAACATCAACGAACCCTTTCGTATGTCTAGCAAGAACACTCTTATAGCAACGTCCCAAACGAACATCACTTTTGTGTTCCTTCATCCTATTATTAAGAAGTCTGCCAGTCTGTCCCACGTAAGTCATCTTACAGATCTTGCATGTGATCTTGTAAACACCACCTTTTTCAAATGTATCTAAAGGATCTTTACAGAAAGTTATTATTACATCCATTTTCAATGGTACACGAAAATATCGTTTCCCAAGAACAACCCTGATATAATTTGAATGAATGCTGATAAGTGCAATATTACAGTTTGTATGAAGAAATCAGACTATATAAGGGATATGGAGGACTTACTTTCCAATCGTGATAACTTTGATTTATTGAGTGAAAATCTGTTAAAACAATTAAGAGACACTTTCAGGATTCTAGACAATTGGAGAATAAAAGAACTTTTAGGAAAGGATATAAGATGGACTGATATTAATACCGAAGAGACAGTTCTTGCAAGATGTTATGGTTTGAGAAAGATTCATAAGGCTATCCTTTGAGAATGGTTATTTCAACTATTAATACTCCCACGAAATGTTTAGAGTAAAAATTTAATTTGATACTCAAAGACTCCATTACAACTTCAAAATACAATATTAAAAACAGCTGGGAATTCAAAAAAATTATTATTGAAACAACTGTTCCTGATGAGCATGTGAAGATTTCTTTGGATCTCGTTGTAATGTTTCCAAGTATACGCCTTGAATTAGTTGAACAGGCAATTTTGAATGAATGGGACAATATAAAAACACTTATTTGATCAAGTCAAAAAGATTTTATCAAAAGAATAGCTTTTATTAGCAGAAATAGTTATGAAATATTTGGAGGCCTTTGCTTTCAAGAAGCTAGATTTTTTTTTACTCTTTTACTTTTGATATGTTCATGACACCTTATTATGTCTTCCTATAGCAAAGTTGCAGGCAGTTATTGATGTTTTTAATGGTTTTAATTCAAAACCTAAATTTACCCATGAAATCGACAAAAATAACAAAATCATTTTTTTGGACATAGAAGTAATTAAAGTTCAGGATGGTAATATTATTACCAATTGGTATAGGAAGAGTACATATTCAGGTAGAATTTTAAATTTCTTTTCGGCTCATCCTTTTCGAAACAAAATTGCAGTGAGCAAAAACTTAGTTGACAGAGCTCTAGGTTTGTCCCACATTTCATTTCACATAGAGAATTTGAATATTGTTCTAATTTTTCTTACCATGATAAGGGTGCTGTTTGAGCACCGACATGTTTGTAAATATTATAAATGCTTTCATATTGTGATTTGATAATAATAAAAATAAAAAAGAGAAGAAAGGGGATTTGGTTTTTTGCCTTCTCATTTTTCTTTCCTCTTTGTTATTTTAGTCCAAGGGAACAACATTTTTCTTGTTTTTAGGAATTGCAATAGGAGTATTTTGTTGTGGTTGTCCAAATATGATCGTTGGATTTTTGTTTTATTTGCAGGAATTCTATACATTGACTTGAGTGTTGGACGTTAAATATTATTTTGAATTTGATTACTAATTTAAAATTCTCAAATTTCAATCTCATATAAAATATTTTTTTCTGTGTTTTAACAGATGTTATATTAAATTTACAAAAGAAATAATTAAAAAGACTTATAGTATGAAATTGCCTGATTTGAAATGGATTCAGTCTATGTCTCAGTCTATTTGGCTTCGACAAATAAAGCAGATGAAAGAAATGGAAAAAGTATGAATTTTTTTGCAAGAATTTCAAATTTATATGGCTCATACTTACAAATAATGAGCAGAGACAACAGAGGAATTAAGAAATTCATTTTTTGCTGTTTTCTTCTTCAGTAAAAGTGAGAATTAATTCGCAAACAGAGCGACCTAATCTTTTTCCCCAAAAATTGACATCCTGTTTCTTAGGAACGATTATATACCTGCTTGAGTTAACCAATCAGAGGACGACAACCAGCATATAAACAATGATAAGACAAATGTGCGTCTTAATTTCTGATGAAATTACGAAACATTATGTCACTGATGAATACAATTTAGATGTGTCAACTGTAAAAGAGATATTTTTTCCTTTCAGAAGTCATGACATCAAAGTTTGTATAAATATTACACACATTCTTCTAACAATGAGCATGAAAAATAACATTGCCAGACACAATTGTTTGAAAAATTTATTATTATTTTTAATAATATTCATTTTTAAAAGTGGTAGAAGGTTGCGGGTTTATCTGAAACAATCAACTGTCAGTCCAATTTTCACTTGCAACGAGATAAAAGTTGATGAAATTCTACAAACATAATTGTTTAAACAAACTGTCATAGTCTATAACTATCTTCTCCTATAGTAATGCTAGATACTTGCGGTCTGTTCTAAAATTTTCTACTTTTGGTCCACTTTTTAATTAGAGTATAATTAGTTCACGTGAACAATAATAATTGTATAAACCATTTGTTAATTTATTTTATAACCAAAATCAAAAAATGATGGAAAATAAATGTATAGCTCTTTTTGGATAAACCACTTTCCTTTATTTATTTTTTTCATAGCTTGTGTCGTTTGTTCTAAAATTTATTTATTATTAAATGTTTAATGTAGCTTTTAAGGAATAAAACAAGAACTACGTACCCTATGAGAAAGTGATTTATGCAAAATTTGTAGGTCTATTTTGGGTGCACAATTCTTGTGCATATTTTTGATTTTGCATTATTTTTTGTACGATTATAATTTGAATTTTCGATTTTTCTAAAAAATTCAAAAAATTGTTAGGATAATCTTGTAGGGGTTTCAAAAAGGAACGTTTTTCCATTTTTGACTTTTTTCATATCGTGCGATGTTTGGTTTAAAATTTTCATTTTCGTTTGTTTTCTTGAACTTTGCAAATGCTGTAAACTCTGGTTTATATAACAAACCCCATCTCAGCAGCCTTCGAGTCAAGTGGCGAAAAAATATCAAAGTAAAAATAATCACCCTAGACACTTCGTTAAAACTTTGGTTCATATCCTTATCCCGACTGTAATTTTAAATAACACCAAAAAACAACCCGTGATACATATAAAGAACCACGGCTCAGCTGACTTCGAATCAAATGCATAATGATATTGCAAATTGAAGATGTTCAATATAAATAAATATTTTGATAAATATTCAATAACCTTCTCAAGACTGTATTTCATATCCTCATCCTCACAGTATTACTCAACAACGTCAAAGCCTCTGACTAAAGCAGTCAAAAATATAACAGGATTCATGGCATTCAACGAATTCATGGAATTCTACGATTTGAAAGCATTCTATGAATTCCGGGAATTCCATGAATTCTCATAATTCCACGAATACCTGAAAAAAATTGCAATAGTCTAATTAATATACCTATTTCTGGAATAATATTCAACAGCCCCAAGAAACCACCCCCAGTACCTTTAGCCAACATAGTCTCATCTGCATTCTACTAAAACTGCGAACAAATTTAAAGTTATTATTATATATATTATATATTCTTATATTATTATTACCTTTCTTATAAATTGAAGACGTGTATCGCTATTTGAGTCAAAAATTTAACTTTTGGTTGGAAATTTATCCTTATTAGTCAAAAATTCGATTGTTTGGTTCCAAATTCATGTATTTTGTTGAAAATTCGTTTTTCAATGGTAACGTATTCATTCTTTTGTTTTCAAAATAATAATTCTGGTCAATCAGGTTTTTTCTTTGTAAAAATTATTATAAGCATAGAGTCAAGAGACTCTATAAAGAATAAACAATGTTATCAATGCTAGGTATACACTGTTAGAAAAATCTGTACTAGATTTAGTATACATGTAATGGAAACAAGAATGTACAACATGAAATTAAATTTAATATAGCAGCGTACAGTAAATTTTTTATATGCATATACTGAATTTAGTATGCACGTACATGCATTTTAGTATACACGTATACTAAATTCAGTATACATGCATACGAAATTTGGTATACGCATATACTAAATTCAGTATACTGGTTTCATTTCGTGTGGGTTCCGTCTTCATTATCTGTAAAGATGATCAGAAGAAAAATGAAATTAAAGAACAAAGTTTTAATTTTAAAATAAGAATATGGCTAAGCTACATTTACGTTAATAAATTGAACATAACTATTAAAGAGAAGACTTCGCAGATCTGATTTGATTCGCGTTAATCAAAACGCGCTTGCGCAGCTGAATATAGTAAACAAGTATATTAATTTTAGTATACAGAAGATATGAAATTCATATGCGTGAAATAAACTTAGTGTACACTTAATAAATTTAGTATACATTTAACTTCATAAAAGAAATTTAGCATAGGTAAGTATACTAAAATTACAAAGTGTAATGAATTAAGTAAGCATATAGGAAATTTAATATGCCCGTGTATACTAAAATTGCAAACATTTCTAAGAGTGTAGGGTTTGCAACAGTTTTAGGGAAAATTATGACACTGGCCATAGATAATTTTTTATCAACAAATAAAAGGTCTAGACGATTTTCTCTTAAAAATAGCAATTTTTAACAACAATTCACGGAGAGAAGTTTTCATTCGATCAGAAGATTTTCTTTTTGCTTTCAAGCCATCTAACTTTTTTGTTTAAAATTCATTTTTTTTGTGCAAAATTCTACTATTTTGTTAATAACTTTTTTTTCTTTCGCTCAGTTCCACTTGTTGATAATTCGTCTTTTGATAGAAAATTCAGCTCTTTTGCTTGCAAACAAAATGTTTTTATTGAGATTTCAACTACTGGGTTGAAATATTTTTTGAAACATTTTTTGTTTCAAAATTCTCCTATTTGATTGAAAATTGATCCTTATTTATTGAAAATAAAATTAATTGGTTGAATTACTTTCTAAATTTTTTGATTCAACTACTTGGTTGAACGACTTTACATTTTCTAAGGTTCAACTCTGGTTGAAAATCACACTCTTTTATTAAACATAAAATTTTTTGCTGAAAATTAATATTTTCGGGTTGAGAATTCTTCTGTTTCGTTGGAAAATTGTCTTTTTTGATAGAAAAATATTGGACTATTCTATGAAAATTCTTTTTTTTTTTAGATAATTAATTTTTTTAATGAAAATTTTCTTTCTCTGTCGTCTTCTCACCTCTTTTTGATGGAAAATAAAAATCTTGGTTGGTTGAAAATTTCATTTTTTGTGAAAATTCAATCTTTTCTTGGTTAAAAAATAACTGTTTGGTTTAGAATTACTCTGGTTTGGTTCAAAATTCAACCACTTGATTGATAGTGGAAGTACTTCTTTTAACTGAATTAATTTTTTGAAAATTCGTTTTCTTTCAGTTAAAATTTTTTTTATCTGCAAATTTTTGTTGTTGTAGAAAATTGAGATATTTGAATTAAAAATTCATGCAGTTCATTGAAAATTCGTATTTTTTAGTGAAAAATTGGACTATCATATAAAATTTTCGTTTTTTTATTGATGAAATTTTATTTCTTTAACCGAAAATTGAAATTCTATACATTTAGTTAAAAATTCGACTATTTGGTTACATAATCATGTATTTTGTTGAAAATTCATTTTTTTTGTAGAAAATGTTTCTCCTTGATTGAAAATTTACCTTCTTGGTTGAAAATTAATTTATTCGGTGAAAAATTTTAATACTTGTTTGAAAATTCTTACTTTTCATCAGAAAATTAATTTTTTTTGTAATAAAAGTATTCTTTGAATGAAAATTCAATTTTTTGTGGAAGCTTCGTCTTCTGGTTAGAAAATTCATCTCGTTTGGTGCAAATTTAATTTCTATTGGTGAAAATTTTACTATTTTGTTTAAAAATCGTTTTCTTTTGCTTGATTTGTTTTTTCTTCGAAAATTTCATTTTTGGTTTTAAGTGTACAATTTTAGTTACAAATTGATGTTTTTTGTAGAAAATTCGTCTTTTAATGTAGAAAATTATTCTCCTTGGTTGAAAATTGACCTTTTTCGTTGAAAATTCTTTTCTTTGGTGTAAAATTTGACTTGTTTTTCAAGATTGAACTTTTTTGGTGAAAATTCGTTTTTTTTTTGTTGAAAATTAATCTCCTTGGATACAAATTTTCAACTGAAAATTTAACTATTCCTTTTTTGGTTGAATTGCTGATTTTTTTAGCTGAAAATTGAACTTCTTGGTTGAAAGTTGAATTGTTTTGTTGAAAACTAATTCTTTATGCTTGAAACTAGTTTTATTGAGAATTCACTTCCTTGGTACATAATTTAATTATCCCCAACTGTAAAGGTAACCATTTCAGATAAATATTTATCATTCTAGTGGGAAATTCATCTTTGGTTCAAAATTCAACTATTTTTCGTGCAAAGTTAATTCCTTTTGATTCTGAACTTTTATTATTCTGAAATTATTGAAATTTTCACTTTTATCTCTAAAAATTTCGAAGTTCAAAATGATTCCAGATACATAACAAAAGTTAAATTTTGAAGCATTATAATCTCTAAAATCCCCGACCGTCTGCAGCCGGATACTTAGTAGAAGCGCTCGCATTCTGAAAATTTTGCCAGAGGAGTGAAAAACTGCAGAAAAAAGCTCCTGAGCGTGGCTGGTTTCTGGCAGACGAGTTTATTCATAAAAAAAAAGGTTCTGAAATAATAAACTGTAAACTTTTACACTAAAATATTCAAAGTTTGGATAGCATAGATACAACTGTTATTTTCAGGAAACTCATCATGTGGAAACGACGCTGCAAATCTTTTCATCAATTTCTTCTGCCATTTTTGAGTGATCTGCTTTCGAATCGCAAACTTTTTTGACCAATTCTTTCGTTAATGATTCCAATTTTTCACCTCGAAATTACGAGCCTCCAATATAGTGATTTTACCACATTTTTGAATAAATAAACAAAAGGTGTTTTTATTTGAAAGGACAAACATGGACTAACGAAATACATTATGTATAAAGTCATATTTCCACGAGTAATTAAAAAAGGCGGATATTAACATAGAGACCCAAATGAAAATTGCGCCAGAGTAAATTGAATTTAAAAATTGAAATAACATTTTTATTTTCATTTTTAAAGTTTATATATGAATCTGTTATAAAATGGTTTGATCAATTTTATCTATATTCAACATTTCAGTTTTCAAATTGATTGAATTTTTAATACATTTATTTCTAAGCATGGACTCTAGGATTCTTCGTTTGTGAGTATTGTTATAAGAAGCTAGAATTTTAATTTTTTTAATCTCAAAATCAAAATAATGATTAAATTGCCATGGATGTTGTGACAAACCAGTATTTTGATTGTCTAATTCACAACCCCATTTATGTTCATAAATGCGAGTTTTTAGTCTCCTGCTAGTCTCACCGATATAAATTTTTCTGTAGCATTTACAATTTATCATATAAACTATACATTATTATTATATTTTTTAGAGAACACCTGAGGCGTTTCGAAAGACCTTCAACATATGGTAACGAGACCTTCAGTTCAGACTTTTTGTAATTTTCATTCCATTTTAAATTTTTAGACGAATTATTATAAATTTTATGTATTCTTCCTTTGATGATTTTTATAAATCTTCTATTACTAAATTCGAAACAATAGGAAATAATGGAGAACCCTTAGGGCAACCTGAAATTTGTATGAAAAATTCATTATTAAAAGAGAAAACTGTGTTGTTTAAGGAGGTACGGTCACGAACACACTTTTTTAACGGATTTGTTAAAACTTTCAGTATAGGTTCTTTGGAATGTTATCTAAATTTTGCAAAATTTAAAAAATATTGTCCTCTCCTGAGCTGAGATAATTAAGATCAAAGTAAAACCCTTATACACATAAAGCCTATCCCAAGCATAGGAAAATGTTACATTTCTAACTCTAACTCGTAAACTATTCTTACAGTTTTTTCCAAAAACTAATATATGTTAGAAGGGGGTTTCATGATGTATGAGAAACTTTCTTTTTCATAAATTCACCTTTAACTACTAATCGATTTGTCATTTTCAACAAATGTCACGTTTTCATTTGCAGTCAAAGAGCACAACTGTCAAAGCAGACACATATATAATATAATAATAATAAATAATAATTAAATGATAACATAATAATATAATATATAATATAATTATATGAGTGTTACATTTTTTTCTCTTGAATAGGTTGAAAGGTACTGTAATTCTCTGTTGGACAAATTTAATTTTTATTCTACTGAAAGAAATATTGTTGAAAAATATATGAAACAAGTAATCATAAATTAAAAAATTAGTTTTCGACAGATTAAAGTTGAAGAAAATTGAAAATCGAATTTTCAACTCTTAAAAATTCAATTGTTGAAAATTCAAGAAAAAACCTAATTTTGTATTTAAAAAAAGTGTCAAAAATGTTATATATTTACATAATTTTACATGCCAATTTAATAAATAAGCATTTCAATGTTTAACCATTTTTTTTCGTAAACGGTTCGCCATAGCCAAATAATTTTCTGGCAAATTAACAGTCACCGAATCGACTCTTAGTAGGGAATTTATGAGTTTTAAAAAATCCCAACCCTGAACATCTCCTTTTAAGTCTGTTAAAACTGAATTTTGAGATTCTTTAAATTGAAAATGTATGCTTGAAAATAAAGAAATAAAATGCCAACATTTTAAAGTAAAAAATTTCAGAATTACGCATTGTAAACGGAATGATTTTAGAAATGAAATAATTAACAATATTATCCTTAACATTGAAAAAAAGTTGAAATCGAACTTATTTTTAGTGGTATTTTATAATATCATGTGATTGGATAGATTTTTCATTTCAAAATTTGTAAAAATTCGGGTAAAAAAATAAATTCATGGTCATTTACTGGTCTAGCAGCTACCCTGTTTTTGTTTCTCCTGTGACATTTGATTTTTGGGCTCTAGGGGCCGTCCATAAACTATGTTGCCAAGTCGAGGGAGCCGGTTTCTGGAAACTAATCCTTTTTCTCGTATTTTCGCTTAAATGCGAACTGAATTAATAGAACTCAATAAGAAAATTCAAATACTTTTGGTTAAAAAGTATATAATTATATTTTTTATGACACATGCATTATTTCAGCCCTTTTCGACGCCTATGGAGCGGGGCTAAAGCTCTACTTTTTACGCCCTAGGAACTGAAAAATTACGTCAGAGGTGAATAATGAAAATTATACATCTATGAGCTCGCATTTTACAATTATCAGCCCACTCAACGTAAAAACTGTGAGGAAATTTTGGTTGCAGATAATATGATTTTGCGGTTATTTATGGAAATTTACCATATATAACTGATTGAATTACCGTAAATGACCGAAAGTTTTCATAAATTTTCGGAAATTTAAAAAAATGAATATTATGTAATTTATGGTAAGTTATCATATGTACCGGTAAAATTACCATAAATGACCATTTTTAAAATAAATTTCCGGAAATTAAAAAAAATTAATTTTAGATAACTTATGGTAAGTTACCATATTTACCTGTAAAATGTCCATAAATGACTGAAAATTTTCATAAATTTACAGAAATATATGGAAATAAAAAAATGATTATTGGGTAATTTAGGGCAAGTTACTATATTTACCGGTAAAATTTCCATAAATTACCGAACATTTTAATAAATGTCCGGAAATTTAAAAAAATGAATATGGGGTAATTCATGGCAAGTTACTATATTTACCGGTAAAATTACCATAAATTATCGAACATTTTCATAAATTTCCGGAAATTAAAAAAAATTAATTTTGGGTGATTTATGGCATGTTACCATATTTACCGGTAAAATTACCGAAAATTGTCATAAATTTCCGAAAATTTATGGAAATTTAAAAAATGAATATCAGGTAACTTATGGTAAGTTACTATATTTACCGGTAAAATTACCGAACATTTTTATAAAATTCCGGAAATTTCTGAAATGAATTTTGGGTAATTTGTGGTAAGTTACCATAGTTACCGGAAAAAGTACTACAAATCACCAAAAATGTCCGCAAATTTATAGACATTTAAATTGAATCCGGCAATTTTTTTATTGCATTTTTGATAATTTGGAATAAGTTAACATAAATTTCATGCTTCTTTATTCAAAATCTAATATGAACTGAAATCATGGCTGCATTTCGAAAAATGTCTGTAATCGTCCATTTGTTATAAAAAATATCGCATTCGCCAAGGGGGAGAGGCACTTTTTCTCCTCCTATGTGCATAATATACTATTTGGTTCGAACTGCACCTCGTTTGTTTAAAAATTGTATTATTTTGTTGAAAATGCAACTATTTTGTTGAAAAGCCATCTTATTTGGTAAAAAATGTAGCTACTTGGTTGATAGTTGAACTACTTTATTTAAAAATCCTTTTTTTATTGAAAAATAGTCTATTTCTTTAAAAATTTAACTATTCCACTTTTAGAAAGTTAATCTTCTTGGTAGAAAAAAAACATCTCTTGGGTTGCATTCCACAGCACTTTTAATCGAATATTGATCTTTTCTAGTTGAAAATTCATGTCTTTTGTTGAAAATTAATCTTCTTGGTTGAGAATTCGTCCTTTTTGGTTAAAAATGCAAGTGTTTGGTTGTAAATTATTCTGCTTTAGTTGAGAATTCAACTACTTTGTTGAAAATGCGTATTATTGTTGAATTCAACTGTTTTTTATTTTAAATACCGTATTGCCACGCATATAAGCCGCACCCTTTTTTGTTTGTTTGGAGCTTGAAAGTTAAACTACTTTGTTAAAACTTATTGTTTTATTGTTGAAAATGAACTTTTTCGTCAAAAATTCGACTTTACGGGTTGAAAGTTCAACTGCTTTCAATTGAATTTTAATCTTTTTTGTTTGAAAATGTTTCTTTATACGTTTAAAATTCACCTATTTCGATAGTCATCTTTTTTGGAAAGAAATGTAACTGTTTTGTTAAAAATTCGTCCGTTTGGATTAAAGATTCATTATTTATGGTAGAAAAGTCACTTTTTTTTGAAAATTCATCCGTTTTCGAAAAAATAGTCTTGTTGGCTTGAAAAATGAGCTATTTAGTTAAAAGTTTAACTATTTGGTTGAAAATTCATCTGTTTTATATTTAATTCAATATAGTATTAACATTAATTTTATTTAAAAGAATTTATTCCCCTATTTTCATGAAAAATCACTCTATTTCCAATGTTTTGAGAATATTTTGAGCTACGTTAATTTTCGAGATAGTGTGTTAGGGTTGTGAGACAAAACTACAGTCGTCAACGAGGTGTTAAAAATAGCCCAAAATTGGTAATGTAGTTTATGGACGGCCCCTTACTGGTTTCACACAAGTTTTTAGTAATCGCTTTTTGTACAACCTTCAGGTTGGGGTAAAGTATGTGCTCAAGATATATAGGCATCAGGCAGAGAAATCCATCAGGACCAGCAGTCTCCAAAGAATAAACAGTATTGTCGACATCAGTGTGTGCGTTAGTGCCAGATGCGAGGCACCGATTTGCGAATAAATCCAAAACTCCCTTGTAGGGATATTCTTCACTCCCTATGAATATGAGATGCTCCAGAGTATGCGGCAATCCATCATCATCAAATGCCTCCGTTGCTAAAATAATATGGTCAATATAATCCAACAGAATCAAATAAATATTTCTGTTTCCTATTCTTTTCAGACCTTCTTTAATCTTTTACCTAAAAGTTATTCAAGATTTTCTTTACGTTATCAGTAACTATTGGCCATCTGTGATTTTCCCAAAGTATTTTCTCATAAATTCTTTAATAATTTTTAGACGAGATACCGGGAATAAATTTTGTTTAAAAACCTGCAAACACCTAATTTCAATTTGTTTTCGTATCTTCACGACTTCGTTGACGCATGTGAGGATAAAAATACTCATGATAAAAAAATTAATTGTTTACATTGCGAGTGATACTGTCGTTTAAGAATTCATGTACTTTTTTACCAGGAAAACATTTAATTATGGGCTTTTGACGCTGTCAAAAGAGGTTATGTTCGTGTCACTTACCGAGGCAAAAGTAACCGCAAACAAGCGGACCATCGACATCAGCAATAAAAACAGTAATTCCGGTATTTTGGGATTTATATTTATGCACAGGGATCGTATCGTTTGATTTGATTGAGCAAATTAACTCAAATCCTCCCATATTCCCCGCCGGAGTGTTGTCAACGGGCGCCATGTTGTTTCAGTACAATTTCAAAAAATGGGAACGAAGTGGAATTGGAATATTGGATTTGAGAACCGGAAGTTTCTACTTTTAATAATAAAAAATAAAACTCGGCGGCAAATTATTCATTTTTAATTTTTAACTTATGGTTATAAGTTAGGCCGAGTCTAAACGTACGGACCTGGCAAGGGGAAAAGGGATCTGGAAAAGGGAAGCGAGCATGGCTTCTGTGCGTACGTATAGACTATAGACACTACCTATAAATTAAGAATGAGATTTTAAATAACCGTACTCACTTTTATTATAAATTTTTTAAGCGAGTATCTTATTGCCAACTTCAACCCCTAGTTCAGCTCCCTCCATTTTTCGGGACGACCAGATGCAGCCTTTTTTTAAATACGACGATTTTCAATCAAATTTAACATACGTATTAAAAATAATATAGTATGAATAATATGCAATAAAGGGCCGTCCAAACACTACGTTACCAATATGAGAGGGGTGGGGGGAGTTCGATCCAAAAACAATGCCAAGTAACAGGGTAGTGAGTGGGGGGGGGGGGGTCAAGTAACGTTACGATCTTATGTAACGTTCAGTATGTTTCCTGATGATAAATTTCAACAAAGTTGGCCAATTTTATAAAAAATAACCCTTTACCCCTCTTTTCCCCCCTTTTCCCACTTTTTGAAGAATTCTTCTTTATTTCCTTGTTTTCAAGAAACCTACCTTTTTTAAAAATTTCTTGCCTTAAATGCGAACTGAATTAATAGAACACAATAATAAAATTTAACTATTACTTACTTATACTTTATCAAAAATTCATTTTTTGGTTGAAGATTTATTTGTTTAGTTGAAAATTTAACTCTTCAAGTATTAGAAAATTAATCTTCTTGGTTAAAAAATCAAGTTTTGGGTTGAATGTGTTGAAGTATTTTGTTGAACACTCATTTATATTGTTCAAGATTCATCATTATTTAGTTTAAAATTCATTTTTTTGGTTGAAAATTTAACTATTTTGTTGAAAATTTGTTTTCATGTTTGTAAGGAATTAATTTGTTTAAATGTAAAGGTAATTATTCAATTTTTGGTTAAAAATTAATCATTTCTAGTTGACATTTCAAGTATTTATCTGAAAATTCATGTAATTTATTTAAAATTTGTCTTCTTTGGTAGCAAATTATTCTTTTTGGTTGAAAATTCATCATTTTCGGTTAAAACTTGTCAGGAGCTGCGCGGGGTGTGCGGGGTTCACGAAGGCGTGACAAAACAGGAACTGTTTACGTTCGAAGTTGAGCTAAATCCGGTTCAGTTAGGGTAGGTCAGGTCCAAGGACAGTCCCAAAACCGACGTTAAATCCGAGTTCGACTGTATTTGATAGAAAATTCATGCACCTTGTTTAAAATTCGTCTTCTTGGTTAGAAAATTAATCTTATTTGCTGAAAATTTATTTTTTTGGTTGAAAATTTTATTTATTCGGTTAAAAATTCATCTTCTTTGGTTGAATTGAACTGGTTCACAATTAGTTTTTTTGTATGTTGAAATTTGTTCTTTTTTTTTTGTTTAATTCAACTGGTTGAAAATTGGCCTTTTAGTAGAAAATTCATCTTTTATAGTAAAAAAGTCAACTTTCTTGGTTGAAAATGAACTTTCGTGTGGAAAATGTAACATTTCGGGTTGAATATTCAACTGTCTTCTAAAAAGTTCTTCTTTTTGTCTTGAAAATTCACCAGGCTTTGGTTGGATTTTAATCTATTTTTAAATTCGACTATTTGGTTGAAAATAAATCTTTGTAGGTTAAAAAATGTAAACTATTTTGATAAAGTTATATTTTTGGGTCAAAAATAAAAATTCATCTTTAATGCAGAAAAGTCATATTTCTTGGATCAAAATTTAACTATTGGATTAAATGTTCAAATATTTCGTTAAAATTGTTTGTTGCTTGAAACTTCAACTATTTGGTTGCTAATGCAACTATTTGGTTAAAAAATTGATTTGTTCGTTGAAACTGCCATTTTTTTGGTTTGAAATTCATCCCTTTTGGTAGAAAATCTTTTTTGGTTGAAAATTCAATATGTTTTGTCTTGAAATCTTAGGAATTTGAAGTGTTTCATATTAAATTCAATATGGTATTAACATTCATTTTACTTAAAGCTTTGAGAGAATTTTGGGCCACTTTGTTTTTCGTGTGGGGGGGGGGGGGAGGGCAAAACTATGGTCAATAAACTATGAGCAATAAAAAAATTCAGATTGTTTGTTGTCAAATCCCTATTCTTTATTTCTGATATTAATTGAAAAAAGCTTTGGATGAGGCTGACAGACTATTTTAGTGTAACATTTATAACAAAGATTTAAAATCTCTTAATAAGTATTAAGTAAAATTACACTTTCTGATCAAGTGTCTGTGCTTTTCAAAAATTTGTACAAATATTTAACATTTTAAATTCATGCAGAATAAAAAAACGACATAAAGTATGTTTTTTTTTAACTTGAAATAGAATAAGTATCTAATTAAATTTATTTTTTATTTCTATCATTGCACTCCAGCTTCTTAACGCACATTCCTATACCTATATCAAATTTTTATCGACTTATATCAAAGTATTTTCCAATGTACAGTTGTATATGTATATATATATAGTAAACGATCTATTTTCTCTTTTATTTCGGTGCTGTAAAATATGAAATTTTTTCCATTATTTAACGGCTTTTATCCAATCGATTTCGAGGGCCGATACTCCAGGTTGATTATCAGGAAGATAAGGTCCGTTGTCCACTTTAATGCCCATACTCGTTATTGCCGATATATCTAGAGGATACGCCTCTGGGGTTAATTGCTGCCCTCGATAGTAGGGTTTAAAATCCATCAATGGCAATTTTACAGATGCGAAGTCATTTTCAGGAGCCTAAAACAACCAAAAATAAAACTTTATGTTTCCCTATAAAAATAATACCTTTTTATATTTTAATGTAGTGTTTAAAAGTTATATGTTATAATAATATTTCTCGACTTAAAATATATATTGTTCAATTTTCACCTTCCGAATAAGTAAATTGTTTGCTGTGGAAAGGAATTGGAATTTGACCTAATTTAGTCATTGTTTTATTTACAATAAATTGGTGCAAGTCAGGGCACAAGTGCAATTTTTACAACAACAAAATTTACCTATTTTAAACTCTAAGCATTCAAAATGTAGAAATTTTGAATTTAAAGTTTGTAGAATTGTAAAATAAAAAAAGCTTTTAATATTATACAATTTAAAATTGAGAAATTAAATTAATGTTTCATGCCTATAAATAATACTGAAAACAAAATTAACCTATTTTTTAATTTGTTGAACAATAAATGATTTTCGTAAGTATTTAACATTAAATGTAACATATTAATATTTCAAATCAAATATATATCTTCCTGAAATTAGTCAAAATGATAAAAAGAAGTTTGATTTAAATAAGTGTAAATCCAGTACTATCAATTTTTTTGTACGAAAAAAAATTATCGTTATTTAATTTAATATTACAGTTTTTTATAATAAACCTAGATATGCTCGAAAAAATGCCCTGACTTTTCCTTGACCAATAAAATTCCCTGAAATTGCCAGGTTTTCCAGTCGAGTATAGACACCCTGAAGAATAGAAAGTGATTGTTGATTGACCTATTAATATTTTTGTATTCTCATGATGGGCATCCCCTAATATTTTAAATATTTTTATTATTAATCAAACAAATTTTAAATCATTTATGATTTTATTTTGAGAGGGAAGCAAATTTATTTGATAATTAATCATAATGAGGAAGCAAAGTGCTCATTACATGAGCACCATGTGCTTATAAATACAAACAAAGTGGAAACACCCGAGTTCGTATTCACAGCTGGTTTATTATTTAATAATTGTCAATGTAGTTAATGTTTTCCGCGCGCTGTATGAGTGCGTATACAATAATTCTTGTAAATAATAAACTTATTTTAAAAAAAAGTTTATTTACCGTGAAAACTTGTCCATAAATCACTGCATCTTTACAGAATCCTTTATGCTTCAGTAGCATTTTGTATTTTTGATTAATACCCTGTGCTCGACACTTGATTATAATATTCTGAAACTGCTTCAGATCAAAGTTTGTATCGCATCGAACTGCTGCAAAACCTGATCCATTCGGTTTTGGATTAAACAAAGTGAAGAGCACTGCTCTTTGAAAAATCTGCGTTTTCTGGATAACGAGAATGGCTTTCGACATTCCGCTAGGTTTTATTGTGTCAGAGTTCTCTGTCCAGCTATCCAGCTGATCCAATCGAGTAAAATCGAATAGTGTCAGAACGGTTCTGATGAAACCGAAAAATAAAAATACACCTTAATGAATATTTTCTCATTGAAGTAAAAAAAAATAGTTACAAAATTGTGAAAAAATTAAATTCACATTGTTAAAAATTGATACTCCTTGAGAAGGGATTATTTCTAAAATCAACTCACCCGCAGGCCGTGCCTACCATGTCATTCCTTCTGAAAGATATTATGAAACTGAGTCAACAATTTCGTGACATTTTGAAATCGATCCCTAAATCCTCAGCTTCGTGGTCTCCTCTTGCGTGTTCTAACGACATTTACGCGAGTCAAAGATACTCATTCTCAAAATATTCATGGAAAAAGTCTAGAATTCATTAATCAAGATACAATTAATTGTAACTGAGGAGATTTAAATGAACAACCCGATTTCCTTTATCACCTCTATCTAACTAGTTACTCAAGGTTCAACAAAACTCCTTCAAGGCAATGAACCCCGCAAATTCCTTCCTTCAATACGACCGATTGCTCGGAATGAAATGTTTGATCAATTTCCTCCTGTAATATATTGTCGTCCTATAATCGAGTGACAGCAGTGGGAGTCGCCTGTCTATTCTGCATGCTGACATAAAATAAAACTGAAGGAAGCGGGTCGATTCTTTTCTTCTATATATTTTTTGATGCCTTCTGATGCATTTTCATTTCCCAAAATGTTTGAAACGAGTTTTACTTAGATGAAATTATATTATTCCTTAAGCTCGTAGTTACTGTTTTTTAAAAACAGAAACAGGATTTAAAAAATAAAACCAGGGATAATATTTGAATGTGAAATTGTTGAAATTGAAACCCTCGAACTTGTTGTAACTTTACAATACAATTATGTATTATTTTAGATTTAGACAGTCAGATAAATTACAAAACCTAATTTTAGAGAAATATTTCATCTATATTTCATTCAAATTATTCATTTTACAAAAGAAGTTTAGAAACAAAGTTCTGAGGAAAGTTGTGGCTTCAGGAAGTTGCAACAATGGTCTCTATTTCCAGAACCAACACTCCTTTTTGCTTAATGGGTAAGTACACCCCTCCAAACATTTGCAAACCAAACATTGTTATGTTGGATGTGTTCAAGTGTTCCGCTTCCTTAACTTCGAAACCACGAGAGGAGGCTTTAGAGTTAAGCAGAGGGATAGATATAATTGAAAACGTTGTGCTTGACATTGCTGCCTACAAAATTAACATAAATTATTGAAAAATCACGACATTTATTTGTCGAATTCGGACAAAACATATTATTTTGGATAAGAAGTACTGTGAAAAGTTGAGAGTAAGTAATATCCTCATTGGAATAGTGACCATTGTGTCTCAGAACAATTTTATAGTTGCTATTTGCTCCCTATCCTCTGCAAGAGATTTCAATATTTTTTGTAGATGATAAATTTAAGCTGTTTAGCATTCTAACGCCAGCTTGTCCTGCTCCATTTGATAATGGATTTAAAAGTGTGAAGAAAACAGCTGTTTGAAACGTTCTGACCGTGTCCGAAGTTTCCATCCAATTGTCGACATTCTCAATAGTTGTGAAGTCGAACAAGGTCTTTTTGTGCTTAAGATTAATATTACCAATTGATTTTAACAAATCAAGGATACTTATTGAAATATTAAAATAATCATCCTGATTTTGATACTTCTAGAATAGAAAATTTAATACTGAGTTGGAATCTAATCTTCAGAGTCGTTGTGCAATAATTAAAATACCAATTATGTTGGTTAAATATTTTTGGATATTAGTTTGTTCTTTATAAAAATGGATCTTGTTTTAGAATTTTTCGTTACAGCTAAAAAGAATGTTTTTCTGTTCTTAAAGCCTTACTAAAGAAGACATTATAGGCGAGCGGGACACCCCCAAAAACACGCTTAGAAATAGCAGTATGTGACCACGCAGTACTAATCGCTAAGATAACTTTTACTTTATCTTTTCGAGGTCGCTGAATACGAATCTGAAATTATTTTTTCGATAAAATAGGTGGAACATTGAAAAAAATGACAATTTCGCGGAAAATTGAGAAAAACGAATTTTAGGTTTTTCGATGTTAATCTCGCTATATCTCAGTCAATTATTAATATATCTTAATGAAATTTTGTATGCTTATTACCCAACTAAAGAGCTAAACAACAAGCCCACTCCGATTATTCTGCGACAATTATTACTTTATCGGTGAATTTTCAAATGTGTATTATCACGAAATCCGAGTTTTGTCATACAAACGCAAAAGTTGAGTGACGAAGTTTCGAATTTCCAATAACTAACTATTGAGTATTAAAATATAATATGCAAAGAAGTTTTTGGGAAAGTTTCAGATCTAAATATTAAAAAGAAAAAAAGATATGCTGTTTCAAAATCAAGCATCGGGTCCGGCTGCACGGAGCGCGGTAGCGCGCAGCGACCGTGCGTCGCTGCCAGAACTATTCATGCGATTTATTATATCGCACTTTATTATTTTATTAATGTCGATAAAAGATAATTTATAAATTATCTGAATTGTTATTAAATCAGGTAAGTACATAATATATTCACTATAATCAATATTGTCTTAAATTAATACAATATTCCATGAACGTTGTTCCCACAACTAAGACTTAGAACTTGAAACAGTCTAATTGCTATTTCCATTGTTAAATGTATTTCAGAAAATTTATAAGAGTTTTTTAAACAACTATTTTTTAGACAGAGTATAAGTAATTTAATATTTTTGCATGCATTAATATTAAAAAAAATACATCGAAAGGTTGTATCAATTTTGGTATAAAAACATCTATTTGGAAAAATGATTAATTTTTTAATTACTTACTAGTTTGATTCTCGTTTGCGTTTTTGCGTTAATTAATATAATCAGAATAAATTATTGTGTAATACTTATTTAATTTAAAGCGATTATGCCTTCTCTAGGTAAAAAGCAATACTTCAATAGTAGTGATTTCATGTATTCTTCATGCGTAGCTACGAAAACATTTTAAGACAAACATAAACCAGAAAATTTAATTTCTTAGCTTTATTACTTTGAACGGATGCGTTCGACTAATAAAGATGCAAAAGTTATATAGTTTAGTAAATAAGTAAAAAAATTGTTTGAGTCGATCTAGGACTTAAATAACCTTATTTGGTTTTAAATAAAATTAAACGACTAATACTGTTAAATTATACAATTATGTATGTATTTTAGATTAAATCATTTTTGAATAGTTAATTTTAAGCTGAATTCAGAGTACTTTGTAAACTTTTTTGGCGTTGCTTTGTGTAAAAGAAAAATATTTGCTAAAAATTGGAACCAAGAAAACACTATCGTTCAAATTGGAATCACGCGACATGAAAGTTGACAGGGATTCTCAAATATTCAGGTCAATGCGAAATTGACTATAAACTAAGATTTTTGTAAAGAGGTTATGCCAAATTATATTTAAGTCCTTTTAGAGAGGTTACTTCTTCAATTAATATATTTTATGCAGAATAATCCAAATTTTTAAATGTTTTTGTGCATAAATTGAGAGTTTTTGAAAAAGTGAGATGATGTCACCATGTAGACGTGTACTTACGAAGTCTGGATTGCTTTTCAAATAATGTATTATCTAAAGATATTTTTGTGAGAATCCCGCCAAAAACTTTCACAAAAACCTCTTTTAACAACAATACACATATAATTGACATCGATGTGAATGATACAGGAGGGCTGGACTATCATATTGAGCACCATGTTCCACCTTCAAACCAGGTCACCCAAGCCTCCATGCATTTTGCACATCAAAATTTTTTAATAAAATGTACCTTCTCAATCCCTACCGTGGAAGCAAGAGAAGTAGGGGAAGCGAAGAGAATGCAATGATGGGAAGTGAAGGGGGAAGTAAGGAGAGGGATGGTTGGGGAAGATACAGTAGGGGCAGTGAGAGAAGGGGAATTTTGGGAGGGGTGGGAAATAGGAAAATGAGAAGAGGTAGTAGGGAGGGGAAGGTATGGGAGGGAGAGATTTAAACGACTTATGTAACATCTTAATAGGCTAAAAACCCTTTGACTAGTATTCTTAAGTCGACGTGTAGTTTTGTTTTTCACTGTTTATATAACTTAACTTAAACTTGCTTACTTAGTTAATGAATAATTGTAATGGTGTACAAGACCTATCACTTTTTTTTTTATATTTTTAAAAGTATCTCAACCTCATGGCCCCCACAAAGGGGTGGCTGGCCTGGCTGTAGCCAGGGGGCCCGGGACCGCTGGGCGCCCGCGGCTCATCAGATACTGTTTTTACAATATGAATCTTGAACTTTTGATATTTCCCTTGAATAAACATGCAAAATTTACGCTTTTTCGAGTTAAAAAAGAAGGCCGGGGGGGAACGGGGGCTGCAAAATTTTGAGGCCAGGGAGCCCTTGTCGGGATGTGGGGGCCATGCTCAACCTATTGCAAATTTTCTATTGTGAATTTGTTACACCAGCAATAAATATCAGATATGCTTCTTCTAAAAATTTATTTTTTATTCAATTCGTACTTAATATAATTTCAGAAACCCGGTCTCACAGTCACAGAGATAAACTTAGTTTTACTAGCGTAACTTAAAAAGTAAACTTCTCAATCTTGATTCGAAAATTTAAAATGTTACTTATACTTAGAATGCCAGAAGGAATAAGGACCGTTTTGTGAATATATATTTGACGATTGAATGTTGAAAGTTGTGGCTTTAGGAAGTTGCAACAATGGTCTTTATTATTAGATCCGACACTCCCGTCTGCTTAACGGGCAAATACACCCCTCCATACATTTGCAAGCCAAACATTGTTATGTTGGCGGTATGCAGGGATACCGCATTCTTAACTTCTTGACCACGAAAGTAAGCTTTGAAGTCCTTCAGGGGCAAAGATATAGTTGAAAACTTCGTCGTTGATATTGTTGCCTGTAAAATTAACATAAAGTAGTCATTTTCCGACACAGTTCTCAATCAAATAAAAAATTTATTTGAATATAATCTCTCTATATTATAAAAGGATGTTGCCACAGATGTTTCAAAAATTCTGAGGAGGCCCTCCTGAGCCCGGCCCCATAGCTTCCCACGCAGTCCCCCAGAGCCTCCCGAGAGGGACTTCAGAGCCTACCACGAGAGCTTCTGGAACCTCCTATGAGGTCCTTTATACCCCCCCCCCCCACGATTGCTTCTAAAGGATCCTACGAGGGCTTACAGAACATCCTACGAGTGCTGCTAGAACCTCCTACAAGGGTCTCCAGAACCTCCTACGAGTGCCTCCAAAACCTCGTACGAGGGCCTTCAGAGCCTTCTACGAGGACCTCCACAGCCTCCAGAACCTCCAACAAGAGCTTCCAGAGCCTCACTTTTCCATTTTTCCCTATCATTCCCTGCATATCAACCTTTTCCTTTTTAATTCATGAACCTATATTATTTTATTCCAATTTAATCCATTTAAGATATCTTACAATATCTTTTTAGAATTTTGGATAGAATTAAAATTTAAAAAATACGCTATTTATTAAGATACCTTACCTTACATTATACAAAAAGACCTTAATAGGGGGTAGGTGCGCATAACGCACAGGAGGGCTACACCCCCTTGTGTATATGTAAATTCAAGTTCGAATACAAAAATAATTATAATAACATGTCATGGTGTCGATCAGATCCGATATCCGAGCAATACTGGATCAATTAATTCACCCGAAATAAGTTGGGATTTCGTGTCGCAAACCAAACATTTTTTGAAAATGAAAAATAGTTACGGAGGAATAGGCGACGTCCATAAATTACGTCACGCTATTATTTTTTTAATTTTTACACCTCCCCCTTCCATTTAACATTGTGTCCACATCCACATACAAAAAATCCCCTGAGTGTATCCTTGCTTTAAATGCCGGATAGAAACCGGATAGACTCGGGGCTCTATCCGGACCTATCCGGGAAACTTCTGGGTCTTGTCAACGGGTTGTATTCGGGACTTGTATGGGACACAGGGAAATATTGACCCGAGTCTTTTCCAGTGCTAGCAGGGATGCAGATGGCACACAATTTCGTTATCCGGGCCTATCTGAGACTTATATGGGACGCTGGGAAAGATTTATCCGGGTACTATCCGGTCCTAGCCAAAATCTATTCGATACAGCAGCTCAAAACAGATAATGTAATGTAATGATAAAGTTGCACACAAAAAATACTTTTATACATTATCCCTGCACTTAATTTATTTTTGAAATTACACAATTGCACGCACATATATATATATATATATATTGTTTTTTGTTTTTTTTACACATTTAATGAATAGGTGGATTTAAAAAGGCGTAATTTAAATATTTAAATTTAAATTTTAATAATTTAAATTCTCATATGCAAAATTTAAAGAAAATTATTAAATTATTTTTGATTTCTGTTTGAATTCTGAAGCTCTAAAATTTGAAGGATTCATTATTTTCAGATTTATTATATCTAAAAAATATGTAAAAATTCAAAAAGATTTTATAGCATAAAAAATATAATTATTCTATTATAAGTAATATTATTTAGTAGTTGTCGGAAAGTAAAAACAAAAGCAGCTACTACAAATAATTTATTTGAAAATTTAAGTTAAACATATTCTTCCAAATAAAAAATACTTGAACCTGAAATATTCTATGTTCAAAGTTGAATGTAAACATTATACCGATAGTCGGGGATCCAAGAACATTTTTGTGTCCATTTTAAGTCCTGATGAAAACTTGATTGATTCTTATCCAGAATGTTCTCCTGACAAAAAGCAATTAATCTTATAGTTAAGACATTACACATACAATAAAAGCGTAGTTAATTGATGTATAAATGTAAATACATTTCACGAAAATTTTCAAGTGTACTGTGTACATTCATACGAATGATGTATAAAGCGAAAATATTTCAGCTTTTTGACATTACAGCTGAAATTTCTGGTTCCGCGTCCCGGATAGGTCCCAATAGACCCGGCAAAAACATAGTTTCTTGGACATGGTCCCTTTATTGATGCAAATACTCCCAGATTGGTCCCGGATAGACCCGGACAGACTTCCTTTTTCACTTCACAGGAAATCAATTTCTGGTTCCACATACTGCATAGATCCCCGATAGACCCGATTAAACATACTTTATCGTACTTGGTCTCATTATCGAAGCAAATACTACCGGATTTGTTCCGGACAGACTCGGACAACCTTCTTGACTTCACGGGAAATAAAATTCTGGTTCCATGTCCCGGATAGGTCCAGGATAGACGAGATTACATGTTACATTGTGGGACTTTATAATTTTCCGGTGCAAATACTATACCGGTCAGATCCCGTATACGTCAAGATAGACGCACTTTTTGACTTTACAGAAAATCAATTTCTGACTCCATGTCCCGGATAGGTCCCGTGTAGAATCAGATAGATTGACACTTAATGATTTCTTGTACCTGATTGGATCCTGAAAGACCCGGATCGACGCTAGTTTGGATTTAGAGGAAATCAATTTCTGTATCCATGCCCCGGATGCGACCCGGATATACCCGGCTAGAAGGAAAATGTCGACTTTGTCAAAATGAATTATTGGTTCCGTTTCCCCAATATAGCCCAGACAGTCCCAAATGATTCCCAGATAGAAAATAAGTAATCGGGCAGAGCCCGGATATATTCGTATAAAAGTTCTATCCAGTTTCTAGCAGGGCCTCATCCGGTTCCTACCGGATTTTATCCGGAATTTTAAGCAGGGATATCCCTCTCTCCACCATAAGCAGTTGACGTCATTTATGGATGACGCCATATTAGCAATTTTTTCGTCGTATTTTGACACAATATATTTTTTTTTAAAGACTTACTGTGAAAAATTGATCATAAGATTTATCCTCATTGGCATGCTGACCATTGTGTCTCAGAACAACTTTATAGTTCTTATTTTTTCCCTCTCCTCTGCAAGACATTTCAATATTTTTGAAAGATGATAAATCCAAGTTGGGCAAAGTTGTTCTCATGCCAGCGAATGCTGCTCCGCTTGGTTGTGGACTTAAGACGGTGTGGAAAACAGCACTTTGAACACCATGAAGGTTTTTCAGAACCAATGTAGCTTTTGATTGTCCAACAGTTCTGACAGTGTCCGAAATTTCCATCCAATTATCGACCTTCTTGAGAGTTGTGAAGTCGAACAAGGTCTTTTTTTGCCTAAGATTAATATTACCAATTGATTTAAACAAATTAGGGATACTAATTGAAATATTTAAATGATCATCCTGATTTGGATACTTCTAGAGTAGAAAATTTATTACTGAGTTGGAATCTAATCTTCAGAGTCAAGGGCAATAACTATAATACCAATTATGTTGGTTAAATATTTTTAGATATCAGTTTGTTTTTTAATAAAGTGGATCCTGTTTCTTAATTTTCTTATGAAAATAAGGGAAAAATAATATAATTGATATGTTCTACTAAAAATATTTATTTATTATTAAAAGGAATAATGGTAAAATCTTACTCGTTTACGGCTTCCATGAAAGTTATTCCCACAACGAAAATACTTAGAACTTGAAACAATCTCATTGCTGACACCATTCTTAAATGTATTTCTGAAAATTTATAAGAATTCCTTGAATAATTATTTTGCAGACCGAGTAGAAACAATTTAATATTTTTTTCATAAATTAGTATTTTAAAACAAAAAAATATATCGAAAGGTGGGATCAATTTTAATATAAAAACATCTACTTGGATAAATGAAACATAATTAATTTTTTAATTACTTGCTGGTATGATTCCCGTTTGCGCTTTTGTGTTCGCTGATACAATCTGAATAAATTATTGTGTAAATTTTATTCAATTTAAAGCGATTATGCCTTCTCTGGGTAAAAACTAATACTTCAATAGTAGTAATTTCATGTAATCTTCATACGTAGCTACGAAAACATTTTAAGACAAACATGAACCAGAAAATTTATTTTCTTACCTTTATTACTTCGAACGGATGCGTTCGAGTAATAAAGATGCGAAAGTTAGATAGTTTAGTAAGTAAGTAAGTAAACATTTTTTTGGAGTCGATCTAGGACTTGAATAACCTTATTTGATGTTAAATGAAATTTAACGACTAATACTGCTAAATTACAAAATTATGTAGGGGAAGCCACCGTACAGTAGATAGGAAAAAATTTAAATGCATTTCACTGCATTAGTTTCCAAAAATAAAGAAAGATTATCGTTGTTAAATAAAGCTTACATATTCAATTGAGTGTTTTTATAGAAAAATTTTTCACGAAATTAATCAATTAGCTGTATTAAATATTTGTATTAAACCTGGTCAAGGGTACGATTCTGAAACCTTTCTGGTATTGTTTCTGGGCAAGAAAGAATACTCAATTCGGGATAATTATAATTGATCATCAGTATACTTACAATTAAAATCAGTTTATTGAGTAAATAATAGTTGAAACTATGATTATTTTACAAAAACCACAAAAGTTTGAATAATTGGAATTTTTGTATCTCTGATATTCCGTGAGATTGGTACGATTAGTACGAGATGTTTAATCTTTATATTATTTAACCTGACTTGCGATGACAGAAAAGTGCAGAATTTTTACTGTACCTTAATCATAAAAATGATATCTTTTCCGCAAGACTCTTTAAAACACAACTAAAATTTATGTTCTTTTTAATAACTAATAATTTACACTATTTTCTTAGTTTATTATTCACAATAACTTGAAATAAAAAAAATTCACAAATCAAAATAAATAAACACAACCTTTTAAGTTAAAACAACTGCGAGGCAGTCGCAGAGCTGCCAATTTTGACAGCGACGTTTTCCGTAATTTTCCGATTATCTACTGTTGGAAAATGTAATGTCGAATAAAAAGTCCTCAAATATTTATGAATATTGAAGAAAGAATGCTTTTTATCAATAAATATTGTTCATTGAACTCCAAGCTTTGATTCTAATATATAAACATGCCATACAAATGTTTCATCAAGTTAGAAAGTATGTATAAAGAAGAGCCAAAATTTTTTTTCAGGTAAAAAATTAATTTTTTGCTCTCACACACTAATTATTTATAAAATTTCAATGAAATTTCGTCAGAAAATACAGTATCCTTGCTGAAACGTTATACTAAGAAAAGTAATGAATATTTTTTATCAGTTTTCCAGTAAATTAAGATTATCTACTGTAAATCATTATCTATTGTAGGGAAGTTTCCCCCATGTATTTTAGATTGAACAATTTTTGAATAGTTAATTTTAAATTTAATTCAGAGTATTTTGTAAACTTTTTCCCGTTTCTTTGTTCAAAAGAAAAATATTTGCTAAAAATTGGAACCACGATAACGCTGTCGTTCAAATTGGAATCACGCGACATGGAAGTTGATAGGGATTCTCAAATATTCAGGTCAATGCGAAATTGACTTCCAACCAAAATTTTCATAAAGAGGTTACGCTAAGTTATGTTCAAGTCCTTTTAGGGACAGTACTTCTTCAATTAATACGCCTTATATAGAAGAATATAATTTTTTTTGCACTATAGTGCATAAATTGAGAGTTACTGAAAAAAGCCAGATTATATGTCATCATATTGACGTGTACTTACGAAGTATGGATTCATTTTAAAACACTGCATTATCTAAAGATAATTTTGTGAGAATCCCGCCAAAAACTTCCACAAAAACCTTTCTAAACAACAATATATTTCTTAATTCTCACTGTTAATTGACGTCAACGTGAATCAACTAAGGCACTAAATACAGAAGGGCTGGACTGCCATATTGAGCACAATGACTTGTAATTCATTAATAATTGCCACCTGAAAATGGTATATTTTAACAGATGCCTTTTTATCTTTTGTCACCAAAACGTGAGAATATTAAACAAAGTGGAGTCCGCTTATCCCACTTAAAAAAGTGGACGTGCAAAAGGAAAAGGATGTAAAAAAGTATGTATAGAAGGACATTCAAAGGTGCGTACAAAAGGACGTACTAAAGGGACGTACCAACGGACGCCCCAAATAGAGATACAAAATGACGTACATTGGTCATTCCTTTTGAACGGCCTTTGGTACGTCTTTTGGTACATCGCTTCTGACTTTAATTCTTATTTGAAGAAAAGAATTTAATTATTATTTTTATTTAGTTTAAAATTTGATAGATTGGTGAATAGGTCAGGGAAACGTGTAACCGAATTTCAAGAAAATAATTATACTCTTTAAGCCCATTGGCTCTCTAATAACATATAATATAAGCCCACATTGAGTGGAGGAATCAACTCAAGGATGACTTGCTAGATTGCTACGATGTGAGCATTATCCCTGTTCATGGAGGCTTTATAGCGCGTATGCGCACTTTGTGGTGCGAGAAACACCCACAGCTTCAGTACGTTTCGCATCAGATTTTGCGGAATCAAGCTCTCTACCTCTAGAAAAAGGGATATGTACGCGGAGCGCTTCCCCAACTCTGTATGAACAAGCTGAAGACGAAGAGGAGGAAGCGATATTAGTACCAACCGCGGGAAGCAGGCACCTCCTGAGAGATGATATCGATTTCAGTACAAGAAGGAACATTAACATCCAGATTCCTCCTAAGCCCCAAGATCTGACTGAAATGGATACCTCCCTTCGTGGAGAAATCTCGCAAGAGTCCGACCTCTGAACAAAAAATTGTTCAGTTTATTGTACTGCGAGAGTTTTGGCTGATTGAAATCGAAGGCGGAAACCGACATCACACGCTGAACAAGTCGAAGCTGCTGACAATCAAGCAGCATATTGTTGACAAAATACGGATGTTATCTGACGCAATAAGGAGAATACGTAAAAGGGAGAGATTAGTCAGCGAGAATCAATAGTCTCTCGTTGACCCATCGGGTGTCTCCAGCTATCTCCCTGTTTTTATCAAAAATTCACCCAAACCCAACGAGGTAGAGACTTTCTGGAGAGAGGTATACCAGATCCTGAAAACACTGGAGTTGAAAGAAGATACTAATAATATCATCTTCTACAAGGATTTTTGCGACAACCTGACAACATCTGAGGAGGAATGTCCATCAATCACTGCCGAAGAGGGATGAAGCATGAAGAACTTTTCCGCTGCAGGACTAGATGGTATCAAAAACTTCTGGTGGAAGAAGTTTACTTCTATAAATTAACATTCGCCTCGCATAATCACCTCATATTTAAAGTCAGAGACGCCCATTCCGCAGTGGCTGGTGTTAGATCGCACTATACTCCAACCGAAAAAAGGTAACTTGTCCAACCCAGAGAATTACAGGCCAATAACTTGTTTGAACACGCTGTATAAGATCTTTGCAGCTGGAAAGGGTTCGAAAGTTCGCCCAAGAACTGAGGATCTTGAATCACACATTGAACGAGTCAAAGCTGCTGACAATCAAGCAGCATATTGTTGACAAAATACGGCTGTTATCTGACGCAAGGAGGAGAATACAGTTGACAGTGCAGCTGCACTGCGCATTCCTCGTTCTTATGTTTCAGATATTGGAACAGTGAAGGATGTCCAGCTACATGTTTTCTGCGATGCCAGTCAGCAAGCCTTCGCATCCGTCGCATTTCTGCGACTGGAGGGGGAGAATGGAGTTCGGACGACATTAGTCATGTCGAAAAGCAGAGTGGCGCCACTAAAACGGATGACGATTCCAAGATTGGAACTGCTAGCAGCAGTCATGGGCAGCAGATTGGCGAATTTCATCAGCTCGGAGCACAGCATATCCATTGGAAGGAAGTTCATGTGGACCAACTCTCAGACAGTTCTCAGGTGGATTCGATCAGACGCACGTAAGTACCAAACGTTCGACGCTCACCGAATTGGAGAAATTTTGGAATCGACAGCTCAAAATGAATGGCGATGGGTACCTACCAACGAGAACGTCGCCGACGAAGCTACCAGAGACACCTATCCTTTGGAAATAATGTCCACGAACAGGTGGTTTATGGGGCCGGAATTTCTTCGGAGAGACGAGTCTGAGTGGCCACAAGACTTTCTCTCGGAACAGCAGCAGGAATTGATCCTGGATTTGAAAAAAGAGTTCTGTGGCACCCTATCACAGAAGGTAAATTTCGATGTTCTGATTGACATTTCCACGTTCTCGAAATGGCAGCGGCTGATCCGCACCTGGGCCTGGACTCAGTTTGCCGCGAAAAAATGGAGAAACTGGCAACGTTGCCAAGACTGCAAAGATATTGCAGACATGATTCTGACGGTTCCTGAGGTGCAGCAAGCGGAAGTGGAAATTCTCAAGATGATACAGGCAGATAGTTTCCCAGAAGATCGTGAAATGTTGAGAAAGAGGAAGAATCTGGCTCCTTCTTCACGATTACACCAACTTTCGCCGATGATGGGATCGGACGGTCTCATACGATTGGATGGTCGAATCAGAGAAAGCAGTGCTGTGAGCCAAGCAACGAGGCAACCCGTGATCCTAGAAGGAAAGCACCCTGCGGTACGTCTAATGATACATCATTTTCATCTTCAAGTATGTCACCACGGAAGAGAGAGAGTGCTCAACGATTTGAAGCAATTATATTGGATCCTGAAGGCCCGCGCAGCAGTAAAGAGTACCTGGAATTCTTGTCAGGATTGCAAGAATCGAAGAGCCCAACCTCGGATTCCAGTCATGGCACAGCTTCCGATCGTGCGAACTGATGGATCGCAGTACCCCTTTACAAACGTAGGAGTGGATTATTTTGGTCCATACCAAGTGGCGATCGGTCGAAGAAGAGAAAAACGCTACGGTGTTTTATTCACCTGTTTAGCCTACAGAGCAGTGCACCTGGAAATAGCTCACTCGCTATCGACAGACTCGATGATTATGGCACTGCGCAGAATGATGAACAGAAGAGGAAAGCCGAAACTCATCATGTCTGACAATGGAACCAACTTTGTCGGAGGCGAACGAGAATTGAGGGAGGCGCTGGCAGAACTGGAAGGAGAAGAACTTCAACGTAGAGCAGCCGAGGAGAGAATAGAGTGGAAATTTATCTCTCCAATGAGTCCACATATGGATGGTTGTTGGGAAAGACTAGTGAGGTCAGTGAAAAAGTCATTCTCAGCAATTCTTAAAGAACAAGTTCCGAACGAAGAGGTCTTGCAGACCTTGTTCACGGAGGCCGAATATTCGGTGAATTCTCGGCCACTTACTTACGTCTCAGATGATCCGAGTGACGTACAAAGCTTGACACCGATGCAATTTCTCCGAGTTTCACCCAGCGAAATTCCCAGCAATCATGGCGCACCCGGAGTTTTCGAAGGACGCGACTGTATCATTCGGAAGCAGTGGCGCAAAGCTCAATACTTTGCAGATCAATTTTGGAAGCGATGGATTCGCGAGTATTTGCCAACTATCAACAAACGTATCAAATGGTACCAAGACAGGATCTGGTAGTTGGAGATCTGGTTACCATTGCAGATTCTAGGTATCGAAAACCTGCGACCAAATTATTCGTCCTGGAGGTAAAGGGATGAAATGGAGGCGTACCTGAATTACAGGAGGATGAATGTTGTGGATGTTAAGAAATATTTCCTATTTGATCGCCCTCAGTGAAGATATTTCCGATACTTGGTCGCTGTTCTTAGCTAGTTTAACGGCAAATGCCAAAGTCCAAAATATATTGGAAGGGAAGGGATGAGCAAGGGTTTGAAGGACTGGGCAAGATGTGGGGCAAGTCAGTGCGCGTGACGACCCGGAAAGTGATGGACAGCTGTCAATTATTTTCCAATCCGAAAATCCGAAAGTGAGCGATTTCGTGAAATAGCTATTGTGAACAATGCGAGAACTCTGTTTTTGAACGTTATCAAGTGTTTGTCACCGATTAATAGATATCATTATTTTCTTCGATACCTTTTTTATCAACTAAAGTAACTTTCCAAGAGCACATTCATTCCATTTGCAGGCAATTTAAATAATGTAATTTCTAGGTTCATACATTCATAATAAACCCTATTCTATATCATCCGGGAGTGTTTTATTCAATTAATCAACAACTCAATTATCCACGACCCTTTACACGCAAACGGTTCATCTCTTTATAGTCTTTGTGTTAATAACAATATACATATAGATATATATATATATAGATGTAGATGCAGGTACAGGTATAGGGATAGGGATAGGGATAGGGACAGGGATAGGGATAGGTGTAGGTGTAGGAATAGGTATAGGTATAGGTAAAGGTATAGGTTAGGTATAGGTTTAGGTATAGGTAAATATATAGGTATAGGTGTAGTTGTAAGTAAAGGTATAGGTATAGGTTCAGGTGTAGGTAAAGGTATAGGTATAGATGTAAATATAAATATAAACTGATTTTTCACATTTTTAATCAATTTCAAACAGTTTGACCAAAATAGAAGGCTTGAATTTTCGATAATTTTTTTTCCTGACCGAAAAACTTTGAGAATTTTTCTTCAACAATATTTAAAAATATGTTTGTGTTATTTTGTGGTTAACTTAAGGACGCTAAATATTATATTTATTTATTTCGTTTTTAATTTCGCAGTGTTCCTAGCGTCGAAAAACAAAAACAATTAAAGCTTGTTTACTATGTAAACAATTGAACAATTATTTCGAATTATTATTTTTTTTAAATTTTCTTTGATTTCAATCAATTCTGCGTACATTTGCGTGGAAGTATTTTTCTCGTCCTATCAATAATAGCAGAGATAATAAATGTTTAAAATTTTGCAAATTCCTTCCACAACATTATTTAGTACCCCCATACACTATGCAATATAAAATAAAGGAAATCAAGTCGTTGGAAAAAGTTGAATATTTCCTAAACTAGAGCCACATAAGGGACCTTTTCATAGGGACGAACATAGATAACCTTAATATCTTAGATCGCCATCCCATAATTTAGTTTTTAAAATGCGTTCAACGATACAATCTAGTTTTCTTAGGGCAGTAATATTTCGTATATTAAAGAAAACAGTAGAGATGTTCCGTGTGGAAAAATATTCTGTGCTGGCCCGGCCCAGACCAGATCATCTGTTTTCCAGTCTCGACGCTATCCCCAGGCCAGATCGCATGGTCAGCCGCTAGTTATTGGCTGGTCAGTCACTAGTTAATGGCTGATTAGCCACTATTTGGAGGCTGCTCAGTCGCTTGCTGTACTCTCTTCATTTTTTTAATGACTTGGAAAAAAACCATTCTTCACTATAAGTGTACTTAGCTAATTAGCGCCAAACCTGGACCAGACTAGACTGTCAAGGTGATAAGAAAAAAAGTTTCGTTTTGATAGTGTTAATTTCTTATTTTGTATCATTTTCGACAACCTAAAACCTTTTTTAAATATGTTCAGAAGAAAATTTGCTGATCGTACTTTGAACTTTTTGCTCTTAGTTCGCTGATCAGCGCAGTCCTGGGTCAGATCAGACTTTCCAAACAGAACATAGAATTTTTGGTTCTTGGCTTGCTGATCATCGCCAGTCCTGGGCCAGACCAGATCTTCCATAGAGAAAGTTTAGACAAAGATAGACCTGACACTAGACTGCCATTGCATTTTTCCACACGGGCCCGTGTGGAAAAATCTTCTGGCGCTGGCTCGGGCCAGACCAGACCGCCTGGTTTCCAGTTTTGACGCTAATCAGATGGTCTGGCCTGGTTCTGGTAAAAAATGTAATGTTTTTTTTTTGCTAGCACCAGACCGGGACTATTTATTGGCTGGTCAGCCACTAGTTGAGGCCCCTGGAACCCATAGATGATTCGCACTTAATAAACTGAGGCCAAACGGAGAAGCCATTTGTTCTAGTTTATTGTATACATAATCTAAATAGTACTAAGACTTGCGTTAAAGGTCGCTTTTTTTGAAGAAAATTCTCTTTTTTATATGATGGTCGAAAAAAATGCGCCCTATAAGCGGCCACCACGACAACACCAGCATCGCTAAATTGAACGTTGAACCGAGAAGAACTCCTGCCTCCGCTGTTGCCGGTAAGCACAGTATCACAAGTTAAGAATATTTGATATCTGTCTTATCTATTTCCTTTTTAGATAGACAGTAGAATACTTCACTTCAGCGATGCTGGCGTTGTCGTGGAGCCGCTTATAGGGCACATTTTTTTCTTCTTATCATTACATAAAAAATAGAATTTTCTCCGAAAAACGGCCTTTATCGCAAGTCTTACTACTCTTTAGATTATGTATACAGAAATCTAGTCAAAACGGCTTCTCCGTTTGGCCTCAGTTTTTGAGTCCGATTTACCAATGAGTTCCAGGGCCTTTAATGGCTAATTAGCCACTAGTGTGAGGCTGGTTAGATGCTGGCTGAACTCTTTTTTTTAATGACTTGGCATAAAATCATTTTTCACTATAAGTGTATTTAGCTGATCAGCGATAAAGAAAGGCTTGTTTTGATAGTATGATTTTCTTAATTTCTATCATTTCAGACACCCCGTAACTGTAACCCTGTAACTGTCTTGGATGGCTGATCAGCGCCAGTCCTGTGTCAGACCAGACCTACCGAACAGAAAATAGAATTTTTTGTTCTGGGATAGCTGACTAACGCCAATCCTGGGCCAGACCAGACCTTCTAGACTAGAAGGTCTAGTTAAAGTTGTAACTGGGCAAGAGTAGTGCCAAACCTATGCCATATCAGATCTTATAGAATAGACAACTGGCCTTATCTATACTGTCTATCTATTTGTGCCAGGCCTGACATCAGACTGCCATGAAATTTTGCCACACGAATACTTTTAGTTCGTTTCACTCGGACAAGCCGCACTTATGTAAATAATTTGACGTTCTCTTGAGATGATTCTAGGATTAATTTGGATCGGACGTTGGATTGAAAGTTGTTTGCTATTGGTTTAAAATTGATTTAAATTGAACCGCTTTTTCGTTAGCCATATCGCCAGAAAAGGAATTGAGCAAACCGCTTTTCCATTTTGTTTCCTCCAAGAAATGGACAACATAAACCTTCTAAGATTCCATTGAAGAATATATATCGACTGATCCTGATCCTATATTGTAAAAGTATAGTAATTCGGCGTGGCTGTTAATAAAGCGAAACTCGTATCCTCTATACTAAGTATATGAAATTTTCTACATACATACTTACTACACAGGGCACGAGTTGCGTTTTTATAGCCATGATGAATTACTATTTCTTTCTGAAAATTTCTAGTAGACGCCAAAGTCCACAAAATGTTAATGCAGAAGGGAGTCTCAAGCTTCTATGTAATCATTGACGTCTCTGAATACAAATTTTGCAACTTTTGATATTCAATTATTTCTCATGAAGTATAGTTACTAACTTAATTGAACTTAATTCACTTACAATACTTTACAGTTTAAAAATCTTTAGAATATAAGGATGCTTTCGCAGCTGGCAATAAATCAGTTTGTTTTTGACACTTTCCCAGGTGTGTGGTGTAAAGACGGAAGTATAATATAGTAATATGTGTTGTGCGTAATGAACGTAGGTATCTATTCGCAAGCGTGTTCGCGCGAAAGCGAGCCCGAGAGGCGACGTACAAATAAACGTGGCTGGCGATAATGAAATCCTCACCCCTTCAACTCCACCCTAAAGTTTAGCGATCTCTAATGAACTGGTAGCCCGTTAGTTAGGCATTCGGCTGTCGACGAGAATGCATGTATAGATAGTCTATGTTCACCTATCTAACAGTGTGAGAAGTTTAGTAGGCATTATACCGAACGGCCGCCCGTCTGTGTACATGCGGCATGTTACGGAGGGGGTGGGGTCTCGCATGTTCTGACGGATGGATCAAAATAAATTCTACTGCACGCTTGCGAAAATGATCAATTAAGTATCTTTCTGTAAAAAGGATAATACAATCATTTCAAAAATAAATTTTCTTTAGAAGAAAATTTTAGAACATTTCAGTTTAGCGACAGTCCTTTCGTTTTGATTACAATTACAGCACAAACTTTCACGTTCATTTCCTTTTTCAACATGCAGTAATAGGTTTTTTCAACATCCACATCTAAATTTGCACTTTTCATGCTTGTAAACTGTGTCTAAGGAACCTTATTTCAGCAGAATGCAAAAAATTTTTGCGTTTGCGCAGTTTGAAGATGACTTACTTTAGGCATGGCTGAAAAAGTTGCGCATCCGCAGTTTCGAAATGAGGTACTTTAGACACGGATCGGTCTATAGCGCGCAGCTTTCGAGGTGGTTGTTGCATAAAATAGGGTTGATACACGTGCTTAAAGGTAATTGCCACGACATCGCTCAATCACTCAAAACTAGAGTTTTTATATTTTTCTAAGTAAGTTTGTATTTTAAAGCTTTGATATTGTGTACAGCCTATACATTCTTTTCAATGTATCTTTCAATATATCAATCATTGTAGAATTGTAGTGAGATGAGTAATACGATGGAAGAAAGAACATCTACTACGTCATTCTCGTACTTCAACCTGACTTTTTCATAGCAACTTGACACATAAGTATCATGTCAGTAACTTTCATTCGAGCAAATACTCAACCGTTGTTTTATAAAAGTCCTTTCGACGTTTTTATTTTCGGATTATGCTTTGTGCCTGCTGTATCCATTGTTTCTCAAGGCAGCAGAGACAATGTGGAGCAGGGGGTGGAATCCCACAAACGGGTGGAGGTGCACTGAGCGCCGCTTCACGTAACAGGATTAAAAGGGAGGTTGATAGCGAACTAGAGAAACGCGGCATAGGGGGTTGATTCGTCGAGGGTGCGAACAAGTGGACCGAATAATGCCGTTGCACAGGGAGGTGCGATGCCCCGGATTCAGGGGCGCCCCTGAATCCGAAGCTCGCTTGATTTGTAACTCAATCATTAACGGATCGCTTGTCCCTGAATGCCAGAAATCCACGGCGAAGAAGAAAGTTTTGTAGATTTCTTTCAGTAATTATGTAAGACAATACAATGGAAGGATTATCGTGTACAACAGATTGCAAGATTATAATTCATTCTAAAATACTACAATGGATTAAAAAGTTATTTAGAAGCTCCTGTATACAATTCTTAGAGTTGCAGGGACTACAAAGGGGGCGAGTGGGGCAGCAGGGATGAAATGAGATTTTGTAGTTTTACAATATTACAAGAAGTTTATACCAGAGGAATATGTCTATCAATTTCTACCTTAAGGGCATGTGATACTTCGTCATGTGGTAAGTCGGGTTCAGTTCCCCCGGGTTTTTGTCCACAAAAATTAAAAATGTTAAAAACTGTATTTGGAGATGCTACAAAATAGAACAACAGACGTCCCCGAACTCTTTTTTTGAGGAATAATAGCAAAAAAAAATTCATTCTGCTAAATAACAATTTTCTCTGTGCACTATTTGGAGGTTAGGATTCGCTTTAAGGTATCTGTCATTCCGATAATGTCGGTCTCTGTTGTACCTCAAAATACACACATATTATTCAAATTCAGCAAAATGAAAATTTTTTAAATTATTCCACAACAGAAGAGTTCGGGGACGTCCGCTAGCATGTTCGCTATCATTCCCCAAAATTTTAAGGCAAAATCTTTATTATTGTAGAAGAAAAGCCGGGGGAACCTAACACTGCTAAAACCTATAATTTTCTAAGTATCACATGCCCTTAAGGATGATTTGCTAGACTGTTACAATACCAGCATTATCACTGCTCACGGCGCTTTATGACGCGTATGCACACTCTGAGGTGCCAGAAACACCCAGAGCTTCAGCACATTTCGGTTCAGTCATTGCGAAATCAATGTGCCTACCTCTTTAAAAATGGATATGTACGCGGAGCGCTTCCCCAACCGCTACTTGAACAAGCTGCAGACGAAGATGAGGAAAGGACATTAAGACCAACCCCGGAAAGCAGGCAGCTGCTGAGAGATGATCGTGATTTCAGGACAAGAAGGAACACTGACATGCAGATTCCTCCTGAGCCCTAAGATCTGGCTGAAACGGATGGCTCCCTTCGTCAGGATATCTCGGAGGAGTCCGACCTCTGGACCATCACGTGTTTAGTTGATGGTACTGCGGGAGCTTTGGCTGTTTCAAATCGAAGGATGAAGCCGACGATAAATCAAAAGACTAAAAGACACATGCATCAACTGCACAAGAAGATTGGATGGCCAAGACTGGATGCGTCCCGTGTTCAGTGTGTGATTGACTACATAACATTTGGTAGACCGTTCACGGAAATGGTTAGAAAGTTCGCCCAAGAACATGGGATCTACAATCACACACTAAAGAAGTCAAAGCTGCTGACAATCAAGCAGCATATTGTTGACAAAATACGGGTGTTATCCGACGAAATAAGTAGAATACAGAAGAGGGAGAGATGGATCAGGGAGAATCAACTGTTTCTGGCTGATTCATCGCGCCTCTTCAGCGATCTCCCTGTTTCTGTAAAGAATCTACCAGCCCAACGGTGTAGACACTTTCTGGAGAGAGGTATATAAGATCCTGAAAATACTGACGTTGAAAGAAGATACTGACAATATTATCCGCGTCAAGGAGTTTTGCGACAACCTCATAACATCTGAGAACGTTCATAGGATTTGTGAGTAGAATAAGAAAAATCAATAAACGCTAGAGAAGGGCTAGATCGATTTGAATGGAAAAAATTTATCTTATGGGTCATTGGTCTAAGTTCTCGATTTATTTATACCTTTCTTGCAGATCACTTTTAATGGGCGAATTAAGAAGTTTTATATATTCGTGTTTTACTTATTAACTGTTTAAACTATTATTTGTTTCAATAATTTTTTTTTCAATTTAATCGAAAATTAGTTGTATCTTTGTAATGACGTGTAATAATCACCTAGGAAGAATATCTATACAGTCGATTAAATGTTCCGGTAATTGTTCAAACAATTGCTTATTATTGAAATGAAACTTTTGCTGAAATAATGCAGATAAATGTAGTTTCTTTGTTAATTCTCCAAAAGACGTCTACTCCTTCTCTGAGTAACATGAATCATTCACTTTAAATTAAAAGTCAACACGATAGATTCTCTTCGTTTTTCATAAATGTTCGATAAATTGGCCTTTAAATATATATTTCTACAATGAAAATGAAGGAGGAATTACATGTAAACTCATTTGAAGAATTTCATCTATGGTTGGTAATATTGATGAAAATTCTAGGGACATTCTCTTAGGTGTCGAAAAAAACCCTGAAATAATTTTTGAAAAATTCCAAAAACTTAGGAGATATTCAAAATAGAAAGTTTTAGTCCATTTTTTGAACTTTTATAACATCATCTTCTAGTAAATGATATTAAGATGCATTTTTCTAATTATTCATAATAAGACTTAATGTTGAAAAAATATTTTTTGAGAAAATAAGTTCGAAATTTGTTTGGATTTTTCGAAAACAAATTTTTAAACTGAATTTTGGAATAAAATTCATTTCAGATTTTATCTAAAGTTTTTTGCAGATAGCTTTCGTTGTGCTCTAGAAGCCCTGTAAATGTAAAAATAGGATCTCCCTTAGTACTTGTTACATAGTAGTTAGTGCTTGTGTGCACGAACTTCAGCGTTCAGAATCTCGAGCCCTAGCCACACCATGCCACGGCATACGTGCTTAATTTTTTCTCGAAAAGTAAGAGAGATCCCATTTTTCATTATTTTTATATTATATTATATCATATCAATTATTATATCATTAAAATCACCGAAGTTATGAAAGTTTTTTGAAAGAGGACAAAAATGTTAAATTCTGAATAACTCCTGAATTTTTTTCAATTTTTGAATAATCACTCTACGTATTTTTTTTAATACCTAAGGGGACGGATACCAAAGTTTTTATTCAAATTACTAACAATAGATAAAATTCTTTAGATGATTTGACATGGAATTGCTCAAAGCGATACGTATTTCATAGTTTAGCCGAAAAAAATTATCTTAGGAATTACAAGCTATTAAAGTTAACCTTTCAATTGTTCAAATCTGTCGAAAACTGACTGATCTATTTACTTAGTTTTTCATAAATGACCGATTTCATTATAAAGCATACAGAGAGGACCAGGTTAGGGTGTCTGCATAAGTTGGCCTTCAAATATATCATACTACAATGAAAATAAAGGTATATTTCTTATTTAAATTTCTAAATTATTTTTTCTCTTATATTTGTTCAATGTTCAGTCTTCAAATTTCTACAGATGTAATATAAAAATTGAAAACTGAAGTTCAAATAAAGCGCAAGAATAACATTATGTATTGAACTGTATTGCGTGTGACCCCGTGCCACCTCGTGATATACATATTTTGTACTGAGCCCTCCGAACGCACATACTTTTCTCCTCAAGTCTGTGGCTCTTGGGTGGCTCTCTAACATCGAGTACATACCTACGAATAGGAGTGGACGGCCGCTAATGGGGAGGCGGAAAACGATTTCTGAAATCAGTCCTCGCCTGCTCGTTTTGCTTCCTCTAACTACGAGTTCCCGTAAACAGCTGAAATATAATAAGGCCCAGCTCTCTGGTAACCCCCACCTAGTCTCTCCTCGCCACACGAAATCTCTTCCCAGATGAATACGTTATATATAGTTTATATACTGTGGACAAGAAAATCATATCTTTCATTTGTTTTACAAAATTTTTCTATATAAAACAAACTAAAAATATCAGTGTTTTGTCCACTATATATAAACTATATATAACTTTTTCACCTGGGTTACCTCGAGGTACACGACTAGACCCTTGCATTTCTTAAGAGTGGGACAACAGAGTATTTCGATTAAGCCCCAAAATTTCAAAATGACCGAATAGCCCGGGGATGCCATTTCATTGTATACATTATGTCGCGTGCATTATCTTAGTTAAAGAATTGTGTTTATTGGCAAACTAAAAGTGTCTAGTGAATACTTCTTTAGTTTATCCGGTGAAGGGGAGGTCCATTCTTGTGATAAACTAAGTGCAATTGACAATTTAGATCCCTACGCTTTGAAAAGTGAGAAAATTTTCCACAAGCATTATTGATGTGCCCATAGTGAGTAAAATCGATCTTTTATCGTATTTTAAGATAAACCATAGTTATCACACGTACAAACAATTAAAAGCTTATAACATCTTGTAGGCATTTAAGTTTTACTAAGCCCGATTTGTTGAACAAGTGGTGTCCCACAAGGTAGCTGACAACTTTCTAGTTCGTGGTGAGGTTAGTACTGACATGATCGTTTTTCATTAACTGCATGGATTCTTGTATCAAAATATTTATATTGACTGACTGGTCTCTTTACCAACTGGTGCTACTATGGTAGAGCGACCGGGACCAACAGCCGACGAACTCCTGGGGGATTCGCACTGTGCTTACAGGCCGAGGCGAATAGTGACCGCCTGGAGCAACTACAGCCACGATACGCTAGGCAAGGGGGACCCGCATTGCAGCAGCGGCTTCGACATCGACACCGAAGAAGGAAAATGGAGGGGGACAGAGTTAGCTATGCTCAAACCTAATAAGGTGCGGGAGGTACAGAGATGAGCTTGACCCGAAGCAGTTCTCATAAAACCAGCCGAGGGCTTCAGCTACGTGGAGGTCCTTGAGGACCTCAAGAAAAAGGTAAAGCCGGACACCCTTGGTGTCAAAATCAAGGGTGTCAGGGAAACTTGTAGTGGGAAAGTCCTGGTCGTGGTAGGACCTGCAGCGGATGGCAGAGCTAAGCTGTCGGCTGCCATTGAGGAGGTTGTTGGTGATAGAAGTAGCGTGCGCGAGCTCGTCCCTCGCATCGAGGTCGATGTCTTGGACATCGACACAACTACGGAGGCGAAAGAAGTCGAGGCTGCCGCAAGGTAAAACTTCGACGAGTCTGCAGGAGATGTCAAAGTCAGTCTTACGAAAAAGTCCTTCAGGGGATGTCTGAAAGCTTTCGTAGAGCTGCCCGAAGAACTGGCATCGAGACTGGTGTGAACAGTACACCTGAAGGTGGAATGAGTGTCGTGTAACGTCAGAAGGAAGATAAAGGTGAAAAGGTGCTATCGCTGCCAAGGACGAGCAACGGCCTGTTGAAAATGCGGCAAAGAGGGCTATAAGGCTCCGACGTGCGAAAGTACGTCACAGTGCTTTATCTGCGCTGCAGGCGAAGGAAAGCCCCTGGAAGATCACTAGCCGTGGACGATGAGGGGCAGGGCGCTCAGAGAGGCAGCCTCGTTGAAGAAGCCTCAGGAACGTGCTGCCTAACGAAATACACTCAACCAGGATGCCAAAGGCCGACGAAGCACGGCCTTTAGCATTATTGGCTTATTGGCCTACAACCTAGAACTTTGAAATAATGCGATAAGCGGTTCCAGAGTCCTAGTTTGGCAGAAATAAAGGAGTTGGGTTTAGTGGGTAAGGCTTTGGTCAGTCCCATACTTACCTTCGTTCCTTAAGAATTCATCCCTAAAGTTAGAATGTGGTGAGTGCATAAAGCATTTCGCAATCCTCCTTTTCAAAAAAAAAAAAAAAAAAAAAGGGTTGGCGCCAACCAGGGCAACCTGCCTGACGCTCCCTCCTTCTGGGGGCCCACCCGCCTCACCACCTAGACATCTCACGCTGGAACTCTCGATGAATTACACTCAGCCTACCCTGGGCCAAACTGAGGTCTTCGCCTGTCGCCTAACATCAACCCGACCGACCTGACTAACCGGATTGACCACCTGGTGACCACCCACGTCCTACGGCGGTCGCCAATGATCCGCTTGGCCCGTGAACCCGACCACTTACCACTTTTACCATGCTTACAGGGACTGGCCTGAGCACGCTTGTGCACGCTGAAAATCCGTACTATCTCTCTCTCTCTCTCTCTCGCTCACTCACGCACCGCAACCAACCTTTATTCTCTTCTTAACATTAAGATTCGCACACTTCACACGTACACTCGAGGATCTGTCAGACAGGGACAGACCTCAGTTACACTTAAGACTGTCAACGAAACACACGCGACCACACGTATACACATTTCCAATATGCTCACCGTCACACTCACACTTAGGTTTAAGTTAGCTTTGTACATTGTAGGGGAATAAATCCGTACATGATTACTTTGAATATAAAGCCGACGTTAAATTATTTATCCGGAAAACCAACCCTGGCTAGGTTGAAGCATCCGGAGGGATAAATAAGAGCCCCCCCCCCCCAAGTAAAACACTTCGTTATACACTGCAGTCCTGCTTTATCTGCCGTGTCGGGGGTACCCTCAATGGCCTCGATGTTGAAGCGGGACTTTAAACCGTAAACAATCAGGGTCTTATGAACCATTCCTGTTAGAGTTTTGTCCCAAAAAAATATTTTCTCTGCATTTTTGCCATTTTGGTTTTATAATATCAGAGTGGACGTGAAAATGTTCGTGCTTGAAAATCAAACTTTATCAAAGTACTGTGTTTTGAGTATGTACGTACATATACCAGGATGGCCATTTCAATCGAAGAAAAAATTCCCGGTAATTTCCCAGTTTTTTCTCGGTTTGCAAACAATTTTCACGGTCAATAAAATTAAAAAATTTAAACTTTGAAGCTCAACATTTTTCCATTTGAAGGAATAAAAAATAAACTACAAATTAATGCACTCAAAGTAGAACTCTTTAATTTGGAACTTTTTAAATTGAAGTTCAAGTCTTTGATTTCGAAAATTTTGTATTCGAGTGATCAATAATTTAAACGTATAAAATGGAAGGTTTTAACACTTCAATCAAACAATTTTAAATGAAATGCAGATAAACTACAAAATTGAGAATTTCTTACTTTTATAAATTATAGAATTCAAAGATTCAGATCAAATTCCAAAAATATAATTCCGCGGTATCATCTTCAATTATCTAAATTAAAGAATCAATCAATGAACTTTAAAATTTTCAAAATTATATTATCTTAAGCAATTTCAAGCTAGAAACATTGAAAACGGAAAAATTAAAAAAATTTTCACAGAACACTTCATAAATTAGAAGTTCAATTATTTTCGTTTCAAATAGTAAAAACTTCCTTGAAAAGCTTCGAAATTTCATATCTTGAGAAATTTAAAAGTTGTTAAAAAAATTTTTTTATTAAAATTTTTTTCAGAACTTCTAAATATTTTAATAAATGATAAATGCTAAATGTTTTTTATAAAAAATGTTCAACTTCCAACGCTTTTGATTTTTAATTGTTCAAGTTTTCAAGACTGCATTATCCACATCGACCACATTATCCACATTATCCACATAGACCACATTATCACTTGTCTTTGAAGATTTATTTTTTAAAAATCCACAACTTTCCACCTTATTTTTGAAAAAAAATTTGCCAGCTCTCAGATCCTTGTACGTTCCCTCAGCGAAACAATATTTTTGTAAAATAGACTGTTTTGAGGCACCTGTTTTCACTTCTTCTAACAGTTTATATTGTTTTTTCGAACGATAAACGCTTTCTCTTACTGTCCTTTGACATTTTTGTAATGCCGAAACACTGAAAGGAAATCAGAAGCGATCTAAACCGAATGTCCTGCGACATTTTTATAATTAACTGAAAATGACTCAAGCAGACGACGCGATTCACCGCCGCTGGTACTGCCTGCTTTTTTCATACTCTCGTACTCTCGTCTAGCCAAAGGTCCAGGCCAATGCGAATACTTCTAATGATTTCGGATACATTTGCGGGTTATCACTATATGTGAGTATATTCATACAGAAATTCAAAGCCCCCCTTTAGCAAAGTAAAATTATCACCCACCCTTACCCGATGAAAAGAAGTCGTCCGGCCTTAAAGATACTCGTACAAAAGGACGTAACGATACTTTAGCAGTGAAGACCGTCGTGGGCAGGCGGTATTTGTTTTACCGGGGGTTTTTAAATGAAAACTTATACTAAAATAGGTGTAAAACGCGGTGCTACGGAATTAAATAAACCACCATATATACTTCTAACGGGGTTCTGGTGGTACAGCTTTCTCCTTAAGTAGTAAGTCCCCTCATAATGCACTCGACTGCAATTCAGTCGGTGGATGACGGGATAGGAAAGAAACCAGGCCTACCGAAATATCGTATAGGCATAAAATTCCCATCACACAATTTGTCGGCATTATGAAATGCGCCACTCACATTTCAGATTTTCCGCGTTACTAGTGCACCTTTCTGATTTTCTATACAGATTCTGTTGATTTCGCAACCGCTACAAGTTATTTTCTATTGTTTTTACAATATTTTCTTTCTCAGTCAGATAAACCTTATGCGGCAAGCCACATATTTCCACCGAATTCATGATCAATCGCCCTCCCCCTCCCCCAGAGCAAGACTACTGATTCTACACCTCAGTGGCTGCTCCCGACTTTCAAAATATCAGCACTAGTATTCACCTTAAATATTTTTTTAGTACAGAACGTAAATCGCGTGTATAGCATGTATCGTACAGTGGACTTGAATTCGACCTGGCGCCAGAGCAAATCATACGTGTCTATGCAATTTTGGGAAGTCACTTAATGTGCTTAAAACGACTCGGGGTTTCGCCACATTCCAAAAACGTCTAGAAGGATGGACTGTTTGAAGTAAGATTTTTACCGCATAATTTGAAGGCAATTACACCGGCCGGAACAGAGAGCTTTTTCACGTAATTTTCTTGCTGTTGTTTTTTTTGTAATTGAAAATTGAGTATTTTTTGCGCCTGTCAAATGCAGCACTCTGGCTATTGTGTATGCCTGGCTTCAGTCACGCAATCTGCGAGTAGCGTGTCTTCGTGGCTTGGATGAAATATATAATATAATATAATACAATAATAATATATGTATATAGAGTGTTATATTATCATCTTTGGCACCTCTGTGATGTTGATCTATTATCCGTCATGCCGTATGCCCAGAGGAAACTCGAGTCTGCTGTGGAGAATGATCAGTGTAAGATCTACTGGAATTTCTCATTCTCCACCACTCAACGTATCAGTGCTACGAAGCCTGATATTGTCCTCCAAGATCTAAAGACCAAGATCATTTACGTGATTGAATTCTCGGTATCAGCCGATGGTAATATCACGGCAAAGGAGGACGAAAAACGGGCGAAATATCAAGCTAAAGACCCGAATCAAGGGAACAGTGTTACACGATGTTATCTCGCGTAAATTTCCCGCTCTTGCCTACCTTCTAGGACAGAAGGAGCAGAAGTGGATGACGTATACCTTTCAGTTGCGTCGGGATTGGTTGCTTTAAGGAACGACGATCGTAGCTTCCGGATCCTACAACTTTTATGTATAATGATTTTATAATAAAGTATAATATCCTCCTTAGTGCTAGAAAAGAAGTTTCAATCTTTTTCGTAACTTACCAGGGGTTAGGAGCGAAATGCAGGGTGAGCGCAATATCTGCTCCTGTGTCCCTCTTCGATTCGCTCCTCTCTCTCTCTCTCTCTCTCTCTCTCTCTGATAAACTAAGTGTGATTCCAAATTTAGATCCTTACTCTCTGGAAAGTGAGGGATTTCCCACAAGCATTACTAATGTACCCGTAGTGAGTGAGATCAATCTTTTATCGCATTTTACCATCATCCGTAGTTATTACACTTACAAATAATTAAAAGTTCATAAAATCTTGGAGGCTTTTAAGTTTTACTAAGCAAGATTAAAAAGATATGCACTATTACAAGTTAAAAATTCATAAAGAATGAATGAAAAGAATGTAAAAGCGTAGATTTTCTTAGATCAAAATAAATCTATGTTAAAGTGCCCAATATACGTACGTAGCAGCAGCTAGATCCATTTAGATCTGAGACAATCTAAGCCGTACATTTTTTTTCATTCATTCGTTGAGAATGTTTAACTTGTAGCGGTGCATATATTTTTAATTTTGCAAATATTTTCTACATTTATTAGAAAAAGTCAAGATTTTTTTTTACAATGAACATTTCCTAACCTCAAATTTGAAGCATCTGGCAATATGTTCAAAATTGTATGCATAAATTGTATGCATAAATGTATGCATAAATTGTATGTATGTAGAGACTTTTCCTGGGGGGGGGGGATTCATCATGGATTCGGTAGAAATATGGGGCTTGTCGCAAAAGGTGTATCTGACTGAGAAAAAGAATATTAGGAAGACAATAGAAATTAACTTGTAAAGGTTGCGAAATCAACATAATCTACTTAGAAACTCAGAAAGATGCACTGGTAACGCGTAAAATATGGAATGTGAGCGGCGCATTTCATAATGCTTCTTTTTCCTTCCATCATCCATAGATGATGGTTTACTTAATTCCGTAGCATCGCAGTTTACACCTATTTTATTGTAAGTTTTCATTTGAAAACCCCCGGTGAAATAAAGAACGCCTGCCCACGACGGTCTTCACTGCTAAAGTATCACTTCGTCCAATTTGTACGATTATCTTTTACGCCGGAAGACTCCCTTTCGCCGGGTAAGGGCATATGAACATTTTACTTTGCTAAGATGGGCTTTGAATTTCTGTATGAATTTAATGACATATTGTGATAACGCGCAAATGCATCCGAAATTATTAGAAGCTCGCATTTGCCTGGACTTTTGGCCAGACGAGAGTATAACGAAGTGTTTTACTTGGGGGAGGGGGGCTCTCATTGATCCCACCGGATGCTTCAACCTAGCCAGGGTTGGTTTCAGGGATAAATAATGTAACGACGGTTTTATATTCAAAGTAATCATGTACGGATTTATTCCCTCATAATGTACAAAGCTAACTTAAATCTAAGTCTGAGTGTGACGGTGTGCGTATCGAAAGTGTGTATGTGTGTGTTTGCGTGTGTATCTTTGACGGTTTTAATTGAAAGTGTGGACTGTCCGTGTCTAACAGAACCTCGGGTGTACGTGCGAAGTGTGCGAATCTTAATGTTATGAAGAAAACAAAGGTTGGTTGCAGTGCGTGAGTCAGGTCGGTCAGGTTGATGTTAGGCGACAGGGGAAGACCCCAGGTTGGCCCAAGGTAGGCTGAGTGTGATTCAGCGTACCCCTTTGCTTGATGGACGACCGTAGTTGCTTCAGGTAGTCGTACATCGAGTGGGTTCTCCAAGCGGGCACGGGAACTCAGGTTAGTCCAGGTCAGACTGGGTATTAACCAGTAAACCCCTTTGACCGACGTACGGTCATAGTTACGCCAGGTGGTCGTATGTCAGGTGGTCGTATGTCAGGTGGACTTCATCGAGAGTTCCTGCTGGAGATGTCTAGGTTGTGAGGGGGATAGGCTTCCATAAGGGAGGCGTCAGACAGTTTGCCCTGGTTGGCGCCACCACTTTTTTTTTTTTTTTTTTGAAAAGGAGGATTGCGAAATACTTCCAACTTGCATTGCCTGCTTGGCATTAACCTACTCTCTTTTTGACCATCAAAGATGCGCGCATCGTCCTCAGCAGTACGGTGATACCGCCTGCAGCTCATCGTCCCCGGCTGGTAATCTGTCTGCGGCTTCCCTTCTCCTGCACTTAGGAAGCACTGTGGCTTACTTTCGCACGTCGAAGCCTCATGGCCCCCTTTGCCGCATTTTCAGTAGGCCTTTGTTCGGTCACAACTCTTGCAGTTCGCTGCCATGTGGCCAAAGCCTTGGCAGCCATAGCACTTTTTCAACTTCATCTTTTTTCTGACGTGACAGGACACCCATGCCACCTCCAGGTGTCATGTGCGCACCATTCTTGTTGCCAGTTCTTTAGGCAGCTCCACGAAACACTTCAGACATCCCCTGAGGGCCTTTTTCGTGAAGCTGATTTTGACATCTCATGCAGACTCGTCGAAGTGTTGCCTTACGGCGGCCTCGACTTCTTCCGCCTCCGTTGTTGTGTCGAGGTCCAAGACGTCGACCTCGACGCGAGGGACGAGCTCGCTCACGCTACCCCTAGCACCAACAGCCACCTTGATGGCAGCCAAAAGCTTAGCTCTGCTATTCGCTGCAGGTCCTACCTCGACCAGGACCTCTTCACTATGAGTTTCCCTGACATCCTTGATTTTTACACTGAGGGTATCCGGCTACACCTTTTTCTTGTGGTCCTTGGGGGCCTCCGCTTAGCTCGAGCCCTCGGCTGGTTTCATGAGAACCACTTCGGGTCGAGCTCGCCTCTGTTCCTCCCTCACCTTATTAGGTTTGAGCGCCGATAACTCTGTCCTTCCTCCATTTTCCTTCTCTGCTGTCGACGTCATAGCCGCTGCATCGGTGCGAGTCCTCCTTGCCTAGCGAATCGTGGCCGTAGTCGCTCCAGGCGGCCACTATTCGCCTCGGCCTCTAAGCACAGTGCGAATTTCCCAGGATTTCGTCGGCTCTTGGTCCCGGTCGCTCTACCATTGTACCTCCAGCCGTCGAGTATTGTGAGAACGGAGGTAGTCGGCTCTCGCCTCGTTGTACTGCTCGTTACAAGAGGTAAACTACAGAAACCCATCTCCCTGAGTTCAGCCTGCTTGCGACTGTCGAGTTTTAAAGCAGACATTCGATATCATCGAGTGCACACGCTTATCCTCCGCGTCAAACCTCCCGTTCGATACTAATTAAACGCCGTGAATACACTATGTTAAAGTACCCAATGTGCTCATTTAGCTGCATTTAGATCCATTTGGATCTAAGATAATCTACGCCTTATATTTTTTTTCATTCTTTGAGAATGTTAAACTTGCAGCAGTGCATATATTTTTTAGTTTGCAAATATTTTCAACCAAAGTTTGTGACACATTACAAAACAAGATATACCTAAATATGAATGTTTTTATATCAAAATCCATGCAGTTAATGAAAAATGAGCATGCCAATACTAACCTCATCACGCACTAGAAATTTGTCAACTACCTTGTTCCACTTCACTTTTTCAACAAATCGGGCTTAGTAAAACTTAAATTCCTCCAAGATTTTAGAAGCTTTTGATTGTTTGTACGTGTAATAACTATAGGTTATCTTAAAATACGATAAAAGATCGATAGCACTCACTACGGGTGCATCATTATTGCTCGTGGAGAATTCCTCACTTTTCAGAGCGTCGGGATCTAAATTGTCAATTGCACTTAGTTTATTAGAATAACGGACCTTCACGTCACCAGATAAACTCAAGAAGTATTCACTCAACATTTTTAGTTTGTCGATAAACACAATTCTGTAACTAAGATAATGCACGCGACGTAATGTATACAATACAATATTATCCTCGGGCTCTTTGGCCATTTTGAAAGTTTGTGGCTTAATGACTGTATACATTTTCTCACTAAGTGATTATTACATGTCATTACGAAGATACTGGTAATTTTCCATAAAATTAGAAAAAATTATTATTGAAACAAATAAAAATAGGACTTCCGTTTCCGGCATGAATGTATTAGGAGACTTTGATTGTGTGATGCAGATTTTAGCGAATTTGAAGTGGAATTTGAGGTGAGTTGATGGCAGAAGTGTGTTTGAGGGTTTTGTTAGTGTGGTAGAATTATTATTGGTACTCTGTGAAAAGTGTATTCGTATTTAATCATCAAAATAATGTTTTCTTCACTTTTCATCGGCACTTATTAATTAATTGGATATTTAATATGCTACAAGATATTTTTCGGAGATGAATATATGCAAAAAACGTATTTTAACAATGGAAATAAATTAAATTTGCATTTTCCCCATGCATTTGAATAATTGTCGGCCTAAAAGTATAGCCAGCGCCGCTACTCGGCCGTCTTCAAATCTCATGACACATTTATTCTACAGGCCTTTATGGGTAATTGTCAAATTGTTGACAAATTTTCGTACCTACAGTGGCAATCAAATTATTATTAGGAATTAAATATTTCATAACGGAAAATGATCTTATCACATCTAAAAATTCAAAATCCAAAAGGGGCAGTTTCGAAAATCAGAAATAATAATGAAATTCTTACATGAAATACGGAAAGTGGATTTGAGGTTAGGAGGTTGATGAAAGAGAGCGCGAGCTTTTAAAAAGTTCAAAAGCGAATACTGTAACGTATGTCATTCAGGAAAAATTCTATTTTTTTTATCATACAGTCTGTAACTTACAAGAGATTTCTTAAAATTTGAGCAATATGCAAAATTATTTTTTTTATTTCAAGAGAAGTTGTACTTTTTATTGAGACGATTTGACTGGCTACGTATAAAATTTGAAACCCACAAAATTCATTAATTTGTCACAATTGTGAATAAGAAGTACGCAAAACATACAGTATATTATTAATAAAAAATCTACCTACCTATGCTGTAATATAATTTGTAACACATATTTTTCTTTCTAATTAACTTATTCAGCTCAATTCTTCAGATCTGTATATTTATAAATGGAGGTTAGGAAACAGAAAACAAACCGGCTCATCTGATCCATGCGCACGCGCATATAAGCAGGCATACACTCCTCTATTGTACCGTACGTGAATGATGCGAGAAAATTTATAAAGTTTAGCCTTTTTCAATATTCATACAAAAAAAAACAGATTTTAATCATAAAAAGTCATATACTTATGAAGGAAAACACCGCTGAGCAAGTAACGGAATGGTTACTCACGTACGGTAATGATGATTTAGTTGTCAAAATGCAATTTTCAGTTTTAATATCGAAGTCACAAAAAAAAAAGTTAATAATTTGAGCTCAATTTGATAGAATGTTGTATTAAACGATACGCCTAATATTTCTGTATTCATTACTCAATTGTAAGTACAATATATTAATAGAAAAAAAGACGTACGGTAATGACGTCTGACATGACATAAGTCGAGGAAGAGACTTTGAGGTTCTTACAATATTATTTATTTGACTTGAAAAATGTGTATAAATCAAATTTATATTTATCTAAAGTTTACAAACTTGATATGTTAAGCGTTTTTCCGGTTACTGTCTAAAAAAAGGAGAAAAACAGTTTATCCTTGTTCAAAGTGAGGTTGGGACGCTGTACGGTAATGACGTTTGGGGTGTTCTTCTATTGAATCAAATTAAATATGATCACAAATAAAAAAAAAGAAAATGCCCATTTTGTAGAGGATGATAATAACTATTTATTAAACTAAAAAAAATCAGTACGAGTTTCTAAGTTAATGTTATATTACTAGGACTTTATGTTTGTTTATATTTACAGGTACATGAACCTTACTATTAATTTGTAAATTTTGAAGTTTTTTCTCTAGTTTTTGTTATTAAAATTTCGTTATTATTATTACTATTTTGTTATTGTTTGATGAACAAGAGAAACAGAATAGAGCTGAATAATTGAATTTGAACTTCAGGTGCTTGGAATTCCAGATAGTAATGCTCTGATTTTCCGAGACTGACGGACATTGTGACCGACATTCTCCAATGGATTTGCACAATAGTGTGGATTTCACAGATGATAAGAACAACCAGAATGGAGACGTTCGATGCGGTTAAAGAGATAGTGATACACAAGTACAATCACATTTCGAGACTATTTCACTTAGGGATAAATCAGTTTAGTAGATTTACATCTGAAATGTACTCTGAAAGATCCAAGATAACTGCTTCCTCATCATATTCATGAGAGGTTTTATGTCTTTTTTATGTGTGGGAGAAAAAGTTTAAATTTGAAATTGAAATTGTGGGCGGATTGAACCAAGAAACGATTTTTATCTTAAAAAAGAGTTTAATTGAACTGTTCAGGACGAATTTCAAAAAAAAATTTGAATCCTCGACAAAACATTAAAAATTTTAGCCAAAAAGGTGACCTTTCTACAAAACAGTTGAATTTTGAACCGGATAATTTAATTTTCAACTAAAAGATGAATTTTTAACACAGGAGATTGATTAGCTGCAAAAAAATTCCCTATAGCATACATACATTTTTAACAAAATAGTTGAATTTTCAAATAAGAAGATTAATTTTCTACCAAAAAGACGAATTTTTAACAAATCACATAAATCTTCTCAACATGATACATTAATTTTCAACGATACAGTTGAATTTTTAACGCCTATCAGAAAAGACGAATTTTCATCAAGATATATACATTTTTAACCCAATAGTTGAATTTTCAACCAAGAAGATTAATTTTCTACCAAACAAGACGAGTTTTCAACAAAATACATAAACTTTAAAAAAGGCGAATTTTTAATAGAAAATATTAATTTTCTACACACACAAAATTCCCCACGAGATACAGGAATTTTTAACAAATTAGCTGAATTTTCAACCAATAAGATTGATTTTCTACCAAAAAATACGAATTTTCAACAAAATACATACATTTTTAACCAAAAAATACGAATTATAATGCAGAATGTTAATTTTGTACACACAAAACAATTCCCTACAAGATACATAAATTTTTCACGCAATAGTTGAATTTTCAACCAAGGAGATTAATTTTCTACCAAAAAAGAAGAATTTTCAACAAATTAAATAAATCTCGTCAACATGATACATTAATTTTTAACGATATTGTTGGATTTTCAACGCCTATCAGAAAAGATGAATTTTCATCCAAGTATATACATTTTTAAACAAATAGTTGGATTTTCAAACAAAAATGATAAGTTTTCAACAAAAAGTAAGGGATTGATTAGAAAAAAAAAAAATTTCTGCAAAACTGTTTAATTTTGTACCACGTGTTTCAACTTTCTATGAAATTGTTTAATTTTTAACCAATCAGTTAAATTTCTAAGCAATTAGTCAAAATTTTCAACAAAAATATGAATTTTCAACACAGAAGATTAATTTATCTTCTACCAAAAGATAAATTGTTAATAATATAGATAAATTTTCAGAAAAAAAGACGAATTTTTAATAAAGAATATTAATTTCCTAACAAAAAATATGAATTCCGTACAAGATACATACATTTTTAACAAAATAGTTGAATTTTCAAACAATAAGATGGATTTTCTACCAAAAAAGAAGAATTTTCCAAAAATTACATAAATCTTCAATTAAATAGTTTGAGCAATGAATTTAATAATAGTCAAAATTTTCTTGTATTAATTATTGCTTATATTTTATCTTTTGTACAATTTATCAACTAAATAGTTGGATTTTTAAACTGAAAAAGATCAGTTTCCTACCAAAAATAAGGAATCAATTAAAAAAAAAAAAACTAATTTTCTACAAAGCAGTTCAATTTTGTACCAAATAGTTCAACATTCAATGAAATTGTTTAATTTTTAACCAATCGATGAAATTTCTAACCAATAAGTCAAAAGTTTCTTCAAAAATATGAATTGTCAACACAGAAAATTAATTTATCTTCTAACAAAAGACAAATTTTTAACAATATAGATAAATTTTCAGAAAAAAGACGAATTTTTAAATAAAGAATATTAATTTTCTAACAAAAAAATTCCTTACAAGATACATAAACTTTTAACAAAATAGTTGAATTTTCAACCAAGAAGATTAATCTTCTTCCAAAAAAGAAGAGTTTTCAACAAATTACATAAATCTTCAAATAAATAGTTTGATGAATGAAGTTAATGTTAGTTCAAATTTTATTGTAATAATTATTGCTTATATGTTATATTTTGTTAAATTTGAAAACTAAATAGTTGAATTTTTAAACTAAAAAAGATCAGTTTTCAACCAAAAATAAGGGATTAATTAAAAAAAACAAGACGAATTTTCTACAAAACAGTTAAATGTTGTAACAAATTGTTCAACTTTCTATGAAATTGTGTAATGTCTAACCAGTCGATTAAATTGATAAGCAATTAGTCAAAATTTCCATAAAAAATATGAATTTTCAACAAAAAAGATTAATTTATCTTCTACCAAAAGATGAATTTTTAACAATACAGATACATTTTCAGAAAAAGACAAATTTGTAATAAAGAATATTAATTTTCTAACAAAAAATATAAATTCCGTACAAGATACATACATTTTTAACAAAATAGTTGAATTTTCAACCAAGAAGATTAATTTTCTACCAAAAAAGATGAATTTTCAACAAATTAAATAAATCTTCAAAAAAATAATTTGAATAATGAATTTAATATGAGTCCAAATTTTATTGTATTAATTGTTGCTTATATTTTATCTTTTGTACAATTTTTTAACTAAGTAGTTGTATTTTTAAATAAAAAATGATCAGTTTTCAACCAAAAATAAGGGAATAATAAAAAAAAAACTAATTTTCTACAAAGCAGTTCAATTTTGTACCAAGTAGTTCAATTTTCTATAAAATTGTTTAATTTTTAACCAATCAATTAAATTTCTAAGCAATTAGTCAAAATTTTAAACAAAAATATGAATTTTGAACACAGAAGATTAATTTATCTTCTACCAAACGACGAATTTTCAACAAAATACATACATTTTTAACAAAAAAGACAAATTTTCAACAAATCATATAAATTTTCAACCAAATAGATGAATTCTCAAAGAACACGATTAATTTTCTACCAAAAAAGATGAATTATCAACAAATAACAGTAATTTTTAACTAAGTATTTAGAATAATCAATATGATTTTAGTATAAAGTTTATTGTAATTATTTTTAGTTTATATTTTTTTCGTTCCTATAGTTTTTTATTTCAATAGTTGGATTTTTAAACTAAAAAAACCGCTTTTCAACGGAAATGGCGTGGTTAAATTTTCATCTAGGGGAATTAATTTTCAACAAAAAAAAAATTTATAAAAAAAATGTTAATTGTTTTATAGCATAGTGCAATTTTCTACGAAATTGTTTAATTTCCAAGTAAAAAAGACGAGCTTTCTACAAAACAGTTGAATTTTCTACCTAAAAATATAAATTTCGAAGGAAAAAGTGGAATTTTCAACACAGCCGATTAGTTTTCTACCAGAAAAGACAAATTAAAAAAAAATATATACATTCCTGACTAAATAGTGGAATTTTTAATCTAGACGATTAATTTTCTACCACAAACATGAATTTCCAACAAATAACATCAATTTTTAACTGAATAGTTAGATCAATGAATATGGTTTAGTCTCAATTTTATTTTATTCATTTTTAGTTTATACTTTTTTCGTTTTTATAATTTTTCAATCAAATAGTTGGATTTTTAAACTTAAAAAAATAGCTTTTCCCCGAAAAATGGCGTGATTAAATTTTCATTTAGGACAATTAATTTTCAGAGATGAAAAAAAAATAATTTCATACAAAAAATCTTAATTTTCCACCACATAGTAGAATTTTTGTTCCAAATTGTTTAATTTTCAAATCAAAAAGACGAATTTTCTACAAAACAGTTAAAGTTTCAACCTGAGAATCTAAATTTCTAACAGAAAAGTTAAATTTTCAACCGAGCAGATTAATTTCCTACCAGAAAAGACAAATTTTAAAAAAAATATATAAATTGTTGACTAAATAGTTGAATTTTCAACCCAGACGATTAATTTTCTACCACAAACATGAATTTTCAACAAATAACAATATTTTTTAACTAAATAGTTAGAACAATGAATATGGTTTTAGTCTAAATTTTATTTTATTAATTTTTAGTTCATATTTTTTTCGTTTTTATAACTTTTTACCTGAATGGTTGAATTTACAAACTAAAAATCGCCTTCCAACGAAAAATAGCGCGGTTAAATTTTCATTTAAGAGAATTAATTTTCAAAAAAAAAAAAAAATTTTCTACAAAAAATGTTGATATTGCGCCAAATATTAGAATTTTCAACCAAATAGTTCAATTTCCAACCAAAAGATGAATGTTTAACACAAAAGATTAATTTTTTACCAAAAAAGATAAATTTTCAACATGATACATTAATTTTTAACGAAACTGTTGAATTTTCAACGCATAAGATTAACTTTCTATCAGGAAAACCAAATTTTTATCAAAATCCATACATTTTCAATACATTATTTTAATTTTTAACCAAGAGGATTAATTTTCTACCGAAAAAAAAAACAAATTTTAACCAATCATATACATTTTCAACTAAATGTTTTAAAGAATGAATTTGATGTTAGTTCAAATTTTATTTTATTAATTTTCAGTTTCCATTTTTTTTTTCAAAAATTTTGTAACTGAATAGTTTAATTTTGTACCAAAAACTACAACTTTCTATCAAATTATTTAATTTTTAATCAGTCACTTGAATTTCGAACCAATTAGTTAAAATTTTCAATGAAAATATGAATTTTCAACCCAGCAGATTAATTTTCTACCAGAAAAGACAAATTTTTAACAAAATATATACATTTTCAACCAAATAGTTGAATTTTGAACCAAGACGATTAATTTTCTACCAAAAAAGTTGAATTTTCAACAAATAACATTAATTTTTAACTAAATAGTTAGAAAAATAAATATAATTTTTTGTCTAAGTTTCATTTTATTAATTTTTAGTTTATATTTTTTTCGTTTTTATAATTTTTTAACTGAATAGTTGGATTTTTAAACTAAAAATCTGAATTTTCGACACAAAAGTTTAATTTTCAACCCAGCATAGCAGATTAATTTTCTACCACAAAAGACAAATTTGTAACAAAATATATAAATTTTTAGCTAAATAGTTCAATTTTTAACCCATAGAATATATTTTCTACCAAAAACTCGAAATTTTGAAAAATAACATTAATTTTTTACTAAACAGTTAGAACAATGAATATGGTTTCAATCTAAATATTATTTTAATTACTTTTAGTTTATATTTTTATTATTTTTATAATTTGTTAACTGAATAGTTGGATTTTTAAACTAAATAAATATCTTTTCACCGAAAACTGGCGTGGTTAGATTTTCAATGAGGAGAATTAATTTGCAACAACAAAAATTAGATGTTAAAAAATAAATTTTAATTTTTCACCACATAGTAGAATTTTTTACCAAGTTGTTCAATTTTCAAGTCAAAAGGACGAATTTTCTACAAAACAGTTGAATTTGCAACACGAGAACATGAATTTAAAAAAAAGTTGATTTTCAACCAGTCACTTGAAAGTTTAACCAAATAGTTTAATTTTTAACCAACAAGATGAATTTTCAACACACAAGATTCACTTTTCTACCAGAAAAGACAAATTTTTAGCAAAATAGAAAAAATTTCCAACTTTATTCAACTTTATTTTCAATTTTAATACATAGGTTTTTGACCAAAAATGAAGTGGTTAAATTTTACTTTAAGAGAATTTATTTTGAAGGAAGAAAGAACGAATTTTGTAGAAAACAGTTCAATTTTGTACCATATCGTTGAATTTTCTACCAAATTGTTTAATTTTTAACTCAAAAAGACCAATTTTCTACAAATCAGTTAAATTTTTAACCCAAGAATATAAATTTTCAACAAAAAAGATTATTTTCAATCAAATAGTTGAATTTTTAACTAAAAAGATTGATTTTCAACACAGGAGATTAATTTTCCACCAAAAAGGGTAAATTCTCAACAAAATTCATGAATTTTTAACCAATCAATTGAGCTTTCAGTCAAATAGTTAAATTTTCCACCAACAAGATGAATTTTCAACACAGAAGATTAATTTTCTAATAAAAAATATCAGTTCTCAGCAAGATACATAATTTGCTAACCAAATAATTAAATTTTTAACCAAGAGGATTAATTTTTTACGAAAAAAGAAGAAGTTTCAACAAATTGAATAATTCTTCAACTGAATAGTTTGAACAATGAATGAGATATTAGTCCCAATTTATTCTTTTATTCTTTTTCATTTCCAAATTTTTTCAACTAAAAAGCTGGATTATAAAAGTAAGAAAAATTAATTTTCACAAAAAATAAAGAAGTGTCATTATTTTTCTAATTTAAGCGGATTAATTTTCAACAAAAAAAGAACGAATTTTCTACAAATAGAGCTTGATTGTGTACCAAATATTTCAACTTTCTATCAAATTGTTTAATTTTCAAGCCAGAAAGACGAATGTTTCACAAAACAGTTGAATCTTCAACCCGAGAATATGGAATTTGAAAAAAAAAGTAATTCTTAATCAATCATTTGAATTTATAATCAAATAGTTAATTATCAACCAAGAAGATGAATTTTCAATTCAGAAGATTAATTTTATATCAGAAACGACGAATTTTCAACAAAAAATAAAAAATTTTAACTAAATAGTTGCATTTTCAACCAAGAAGATTAATTTTCTACCAAAAAGACGAATTTTCAACAAATTACCTAATTGTTCTACTAAATGGTTTGAACAATGAATTTGATGTTAGTCCAATTTTATTTTATTAATTTCCAGTTTATTTTTTGTGCGCTTCTAAATTTTTTTTAACTAAATAGCTGGATTTTTAAACTAAAAAAATTAGCTTTCAACCAAAAATGTAGTTGTGTAGATAATTACTGCCGTTAGTCTAGATTTTTGAAAATTTCGAAAAAAGAAGGAAAAACAGCAAAAGATTTAAAAACATTTCAAATTATTTCCCAACATTTTGAAAAAATCAGAAGATTTTAAAGAAAAGTTTTTTAATTTTCCAAGATTAAAAAATGATAGAAAAAACTCGGGTATGTTTAACAGATATTTAGAAGTTTTGAAAATATAAAAAAATAATTGTACTGTGAAAGGTTTAAAGAGAATGAAAAACATTTCTCAATGTTTCTGGGTTAATTGAAAATAATTTTTCATTTTGAAAAATTAATTTCATGAGAACATTCGAAAAGATTTCAAAACATTTTAAAAGATTTCCGAAATTCTCAAAAAAGAATCCGGAAGATTTTAAGTGATTTTTTGTTTAAAAAAAAATAATTTTTGAAGAAAATTAAAAAAGATTGAAAAATATTGCTACAAATAAGACGACTGAAAAATCCAGAAAAATAAAATTTTTGGCATTAAAAAAAAACTGCTAACACTTTAAAATTCCCACATTATAAAATTGTAGAATAATTGAATTCAGGACAGTTTATAATATTAACGAATGAGAAAATTAACGAATTTAAACAATTGAAAAATTGTTTAAATTATAAATAAAGATTAAAATAAAAAATATTTTCTTCGAATGAAAGCATTTTATTTATTATATATTATTTAACAATTTTTTAATTGATAAGAGTCGGGAATTCCATAAATAAGAAACATCCTCATTTCGGAAATTTTACAATTCCAGATCCTTCATAATCTCACCGATTTTTCTTCGGGAATTTTCTAATTTGGAAATTTTTCAATATTTTCGGAAATTTTCTAATTTATGAATTTTTTTATTTCAAATATTTTCTTCTTCGGGAATTTCTCAGTGTCAGGAATTTTATTTTTCGAAATTTTTCAATAATCTTCTGAAAAATTTAGGAAAAAATTGAGTCAGTTAAAAAATTGTAAAACTTGAAAAGATTTCCAAAAATTTATAGAATATTTTAAAATTTCTTTCGAACTTCTAAAAGTCCTGAATTTTTTCTAAAATTTTGTAACATTCTGTAAAACAAAAAAATTTTCTTACAAATTTTCTAGATAATTTTTCGGCATATCTGAAATCTTCAAAAATCTTTTTAAATTTTCCATTATTTTCCATTATTTTATATAAGAAATTACTCTCCCCCTCAATTTATAATTTGGTTGAAAATTTTATTCTTTCTCGACAGAAATTTTGTTTTTGGCTGAAAATTCAACTACTCTCCTGAAATTTTATTATTTTATTTCAACTGTTCTTATAGTTAAAATCAAAATTTTTCTAATTGAAATATCAACTATTACATTTTGTGTCAAAAATTCATATTTTTTTATTGAAAATTCAACTATTCGGTTGAAAACGACATTTTTTGTTGATATTTTCGTTTGAAATATCTGAAATCTTAAAAAGTATTTTTGAATTCTCTCAAAAATCTTAGGAAAATTATATTTATATAACCTCAAAACCAAACAAAAAAAAATAAACTTAAACAATCAGTCAAACTAGGTGCTTCTCGCCTATTTACCTTTCCGTTATTCTCCAATATTTCTCATACTTCCCCCACCCTCATTTACCCTTCCTTCCCCTACTTCCCCTCCTCTAGTTTCCCATATCCCCTCCCTACAATTCCTCTCACTTCCCCTCCGATTGTGAGCTGTGAGCTGCGAGTTGTGAGCAGTGAGTTGTGAATTGTGAGCTGTGAACGGTGAGTGTTGAGCTGTGAGCTGTGAGTTGTGAGTTGCGAGTTGCGAGTTGTGAGTTGTGAGTTGTGAGTTGCGAGTGGCGAGTGGTGAGTTGTGTGTTGCGAGTTGTGAGTTGTGAGTAATAAGTTAGGAGTTCCCCTCACTTCCCTTCCTTAGAAATAGTATGTACAGCGCGATTGATAATGAAATAATTTGAAAAAGGGTTATAAATAAAAATTGAGAATTGTTAAGCAAACTGGAAGAATAAAAACAACTTTTTATAACATATTCTGCGTTTCTAAAAATTTTCAGAGTCGTTGGGATTTCTTCAAAGTATTCAACTGTGACTAACGTTGCACGATAACGTCGCGTATCATGTCTGGCGTCGACATTTTCATGGGGAGAAAATAAAAGCCAGACAAGATACGACAGTATTAATGGAATCCAAGTTGAGACATTTTCAAGCCACGATTTATCATGGGGAAAAAAGCAAAAAATTGTGACTTTAATACCTCATTCACTCCATCAAATAAATTACAACGAATGGTGCAATCATTCTCTCACGAGTAGAAGGAATTTTTTAAATCGAAGAAGTGTTCATGGTTTGAAGTATCAAGACCTAACTAGTAGGGTAAAAAAACAAATATACAGGAAAATAGATGTAAAAAATTACTATTCCCAGAATTTTTTAGTTTTTTGAAATATAAATTGCTTTTTACACTTTTTTGGGGAAAAGATAGTAACTAAGAAAGGAATTAACCTTCAAGCATGGCCGTGCGGTCTCAAAGACCGCACCATGCTCCTGAAACGTGGGTCCCTCCCCCCTGGTCTTCTTTGAGGCAGCTGTTATTGGTAGCATTAGTTTAAGTTGTGCTTTCGCTGAGGTAATATTAATTGAAAGCTTATACGCAAAAAGTGACAAACTGGTATTAACGCGTGGACGTGCGGTCTCTTAGACCGCACCGTGCTTCCAAAATGTCAGTCCCTCCCTCATTCGTGTAAAAGATCATTGATAGTAGAAGAAGATGAAATTGATTAATTTCTCACTTCTTTAAATGTCCCTTCATATACTTTTATAAGTTAGATAACAAAAACTTCTTTAACTACTTAATTATACCGGGTGTCACAAAAGTCCCGGGACGACTGAATATTTCCTCAGGTAAGATATTTTTCAGGGAGGTCAAGGTTATTCTTGAAGTGACTTCCAACGAAGAATTCAATGGAGATCTATATTTTGATCTTTACGATGACCTTCAAGATTTTTTCAAGGTCATTTTTTTAAAGTGGAAACTCCCCTTTTTACATCGTCAATCGATGGAGCGGGAAAATTTACGTTCAAATATGTACCCAGGTCATACATAGGTACATTATAACCTTGAAAGATTTTCCAATGGAAAAAATTGACCTTGAAATGACCTTGAAGGTCATCGTAAAAGTCATACTCAAGGTCACTACTGAATACGCCTTGTAAGACTTAGTAATTTTGCTCGTTACGGAAAAAATGTTAAAAGCTTCTATTCCCAGAGGTATGCTGACCTTGTTTAAATTTAAATGACCCTAGGGTGACCTTCAAGGTTACGATGGACCTATGAATGACCTGGGTACATATTTGAACGTGAAATTTCCCGCTCTATCGATTGCTGATGTAAGAAAGGGGTTTCCATTAAAAAAGAAAGTTGACCTTGAAAAAACTTTGAAGGTCACCTTGAAGATCAAAGTAAATGTCACCATTGATTTATATTTAAAATATCTTTAATTTGGAAGATTCAGAATTGAAAACTTGTCTTCGCATTTTCAAAATAATCCAAATTTAGGCATTTTTATTCACAGATTTTAAAAATTCAAAAAAGTATCAATTGTCACTCTTAAAAATGCAGAACTTTGAATTGTGAATATTTAGAATTAAAAATTTCTTAATTTTGAAAATTTGCGATTAAAAATTATGCAAGTTTTTTATTTTATAATTGAAAATTTTGTAACTTCTATGCTTAATAGTCGACATTTCTTGAATTTGAAAGATTTAGAATTGAAATCTTGTCTTTTGATATTCAACATTATCCAAATTTAAGAATTATTATTTATGCATCTTAAAAATTGTAAGCTTTTCATTTCTAACTTTTAAAAATTATAAAACTTCCAATTTTGAGTATTTAGAATCGAAGAGTTTTTAATCTTGGAAATTTGCAATCAGAAATTATGCAAGTTTCAAGTTTCACAATTTAAAATTCTGCAATTTCGATTATTGACTTTTGAAATTTTTCGAATTTGGAAGATTTCGAATTGAAAACTTGTCTTCTGATTTTCAACATCATCAAAATTAAATTATTTTCATTCAAACAACTTTAAAAATCAGAAAATTCCAATTGTTACTCTTTAAAATTGCAGAAATTTTAATTGTGAATCTTGAGAATAGAAAAGTTTTTTATTTTAGAAATTTACAATTATAAGTTATGCGAGTTTTTAATTTTTTTTTTTAATTCTTGAATTTGGAAGATTTAGAATTAAGCACTTGACTTTTGATTTTCAATAACATTAAATAATAAGAATATTTATACCTTCTCAAAATTAAAAAGTTTTTATTTCCAAATCTTTAAAATTATAGAACTTCGAATTTTTAATCATTAGAATGAAGAGTTTTTGAGTTTGGAAATTTACAGTTAGAAATGATGCAAGCTTTAAGTTTTACAATTTAAAAGTGCTGAATTTTCATGATTTATATTCAAAATTTCTTGAATTCGGAAGATTGAGATTGAAAAATTTGAATTTTGATCTGGAAAATCACCCAATTTTAAGAATTTTTGTTTAAAAATCTTGAAAATTCAAGAGCTTTTGATTGTAACTCTTCAAAATTTTAGAACTTTGAATTTTACATCTTCAAAATTAAACAGTTATTAATTATGAAAATTTACCATTAAAAGTTATGCAAGTTTTAGGTTTTTAAATTCAATATTTTGAAATTTTGGTTGTTCACATTCGAAATGCTTTAATTTGTAAGATTTAGAATTAAAAGCTCCTCTTCTGATTTTCAACGTCATCAAAATTTAAGAATTTTTATTTATACATCTTAAAGCTTGAAGAATTTTCAATTATAAATCTTTAAATTGTAGAATTTAGAATTGCAAATATTTAAATTGATGAGTTTTCAATTTTGAAAATTTGAAATAAAAAATTAATTAAGTTTTAAGTTTTACAATTTAAAATGTTGTAATTTTTATCATGCATATTTAAAATGTCTTCAATTTGGAAGATTTGGAATTGAAAACTTGACTTTCAATCTTTAAACTCATCAAAGCATAATAATTTTTATCTATAAATATTTAAAATTGAAGAGTTATCAATTTAGAAAATTTATTATTAAAAATTATGCATTTCATAGGTTTTACAATCAAAAAAGCTTTAATTTCGAAGATTCGAATTCAAAATTTCTTCAATTTGAAAAATTTAGAATTGAAAACGTGATTTTGCTCTTCAAAATCATCCAAATTTAAGAATTTGTATATATACATCTTTAAAATTATAGTTTTTAATTTTAAAAATTTACACTTAAAAATTATGACATTTTTAAGTTTTACAATTAAAAAGTGTGCAATTTTAATGCTTTATATTCGAAATATCTTCACTTTGAAAAACTGAGAATTCAAAACTAATGAAAAGAGGAATTGAAGAATTTTAAATTGTAAATCTCAGAACTCTAAAAAAAAAAATTTAAGATAGACCTGGTTCAAACGATGTTAAAAATCCCTGAAAAGAAAATATTCAAAATAAAAAATTTCCGAAATTGGAAAATTGCCGACAATTAAAAATACTCGAATTGGAAAATTTCCGAAAGACCAAAAATCTGCAATTAAGAAATTGTTAAATGATAATCAAGTAATAAATCAAATAAAATACTTTGATTTGATGAATATATTTTGTATTATATTTATTGCTTTGTAATTTTTTTATGTGATATAAAATTTTCCTAATTGTTCACAATCGAAAATTTTATAATTCGTAAATTTTCCTCTTTTGGTAATTTTAGAGTCAGTATCTTATAATGGCGGAAATTTTATCTAATGAATTATCTATTATCGGGAATTTCAAAATTCGGTCATATTAAAAACTATCGAGAATTGAATATTCAGAAACTTTCCAATTCGGAAATCTCAAATTGTTGGTCGTTTTATAATTTTCTAGAATTTCTGTTTCGAATATTTTCTTTTTCGAGAATTTTATTGTCGTTTCAAATTAAACTTGATATTGTATAAAAGTCGATGTTGCCAATATTAAATTTATTTCAATAAATAATTATTAATCATATTCTATAGTACTCTAATTTCCATCCTATATTTTAATTTGATAATTAAACAATCAAGATAAAAAGCACCTAATGAGCGCGCGTAGCCCGATATTTTTGCCAGCACGTGAATAAAAATAGAGAACGTAAAAGGGTTTATATTTGCGATATTGCACAACCGGAAATGAAGGAAAATTCATTTTCTGTTCAGGTGGCCGTTTTTTTTTATTTGTCCGAGAAAATTCCTGATTATTTGAAATCAATCCCGAGCCCTTTTTGCTATGTCCAGGGTGAAAGCAACCCTGGGCAGTGGACACTCACCCAACCCCACTTGGTAACCAACTTTTCTGATCGAGTTTTCCGCCAAGCTTCTTGTTTCCATCGATGAAAACCCCCGTGGCCCTGCACCGATTTTTATTCCAGCCACACCAGCTTCATTTATAACTTGCTTCACTTCCGGAACAGACCGGAACCCCATTGCTCGACAATGCAACCCTGCACTAGACGATATTGACTAAAGCGTTTCTACGCTTGTTCGGAAAAAGGTAGAAACGAATAGAAATTTTTGAATAGTAGAATAGAGAGAAAGGGAACCTTTTTCAATCCTGTTTCTCTTTCTGCCACGTCCCTTCCATTTTTCATCCCTTTCTACCATGTTTCTTTGAATAGTGCTATCCTTTTCCATGTCATTTTATTTTATTCCCTTTTCCAAGACGTCTCTAATTTCTTATACTCTTTTATACCATTGCTCTTTTCCAAATTCTGTTATTTTCCATTTCTATTAGATTCCATTTTCTGTCCAAGTAATTCTAGATTTTCCTATTCATTTTCTACTCCTGTTTAGCATATTTCTCTTTCCTGTCGTTGTATAATTTTCTATTTATTTTTATAAATCTTGTTTTACTTCCTTTTTGAATAATTGTACTCTTTCATTTTCCTTTTGCATTATATTTTTTATTCTAGTTATTCTACACTCTACTATTCCTTTTTATCACTTCCCATCCCTTACACAGGCACACGAAAAATCTTTCTTCGGGTCTGGAGGTCAGACCATGTTTACTATATGTTTTTTGGGGTCGCTGAATCCGAATTCGAGGTACAAAAACCTTCAGCACGTCAGGGTTCACCTCCAGACCCGGACAAAATTTTTTCATGGGTTTTTTGAGGTTATTTCATAACCCTGACGTGCTGGGAGATTTTGGACCTCGGATTCAGATTCAGCGACCCCAAAAACACATAGTAAACATGTTCTCACCTCCAGACGAGGAAAAAGATTTGTTATAGGGTTTGTTGAGGTTAAGTCATAACCCTGACGTACTGGGAGATTTTGGACCTCGGATTCGGATTCAGCGACCCCAAAAACACATAGTAAACATGGTCTGACCTCCAGACAAGGAAAAAGATTTGTTATAGGGTTTTTTGAGGTTAAGTCATAACCTTGACGTGCTGGGGGGTTTTGGACCTCGGATTCGGTTTGAGCAACTCCAGAAACATATAGTAAACATAGTTTGACGTCAAGACCTGGAAAAAGATTTGTTATGAGGTACTTTGAGGTTAAGTCAAAACCCTGGCTTGATGGGATATTTTGACCTCGGATTCGGATTTAGCAAAACCAAAAACATATAGTTAACATGGTCTGACCTCCAGACCCGGAAAAAGATTTTTTATGTTTTTTTTTTTTAGGCTATGTGAGAACCCTGACGTGCTGGGAGATTTTGGACCACGGATTCGGATTGAGCGACCCCGAAAACATGCAGTAAACATAGTCTTACCTCAAGACTTGAAAAAAGATTTTTTATAAGGTTTTTTGAGGTTATGTCAAAACCCTGACTTTCTGGGATTTTTTCGACCTTGGATTCGGATTTAGCAACCCCAAAAATGTATAGTTAACATAGTTTGACCTCCAGACCCGGAAAAAGATTTTTTATGGGTTTATTTGAGGTTATTTCAGAACTCTGACGTGCTGGGTATTTTTGGATCACAGATTCGGATTAAGCGACCCCAAAAACATATAGTAAACATAGCCTGACCTCTAAAACCGGAAAATAATTTTTGATGAGGTTTTTTGAGGTTATGTCAAAACCCTGACTTGCTGCGATTTTTTGGACCTCGAATTCGGATTAAGCAACCCCAAGAACATATAGTTAACATAGTTTGACCTCCAGACCCGGAAAAAGATTTTTAATGGGTTTATTTGAGGTTATTTCAGAACTCTGACGTGCTGGGTATTTTTGGACCACAAATTCGGATTAAGCGACCCCAAAAACATATAGTAAACATAGCCTGACCTCTAGAACCGGAAAATAATTTTTGATGAGGTTTTTTGAGGTTATGTCAAAACCCTGACTGGCTGGGATTTTTTGGACCTCGAATTCAGATTAAGCAACCCCCAAAACATATAGTTAACATAGTCTGACCTCCAGACCCGGAAAAAGATTTTTTATGGGTTTATTTGAGGTTATGTCAGAACCCTGACGTGCTGGGGGGTTTTGAACCGCGTATTCGGTTTCAGCTACCCCAAAAACATACAGTAAACATAGTCTGACCTCCGGACCGGGAAAAAGATTTTTTATGGGTTTATTTGAGGTTATGTCAGAACCCTGACGTGCTGGTGGTTTTTGGACCTCAGATTCGGATTCAGCGATCCCAAAAACATATAGTGAACATGGTCTGACCTCCAGAACCGAAAGAAGATTTTTCATGTGTTTTTTTGAGGTTATGTCAGAACCCTAACTGTCATGTCTGTCTTACTTTTTTCTAAGAAGAGTGAGCTAGGGGAAGTGACAGGAAATGATAAACTGAAAAGTAAGAAAAATGGGCTGAAAGCTAACAGGCATAGTGAGGGAAGTGAGGTGAGAGGAAGCAGGGAAAGTGAGTGAAATGAGGGGATAGACAGTAGGAGATATAAGGGAAGGAGAAGTGAGGGGAATAAGGAGAGAGGAAGTGGAGAAGGTGAGAGGTGGGAAAGTAGGGTACGTGGGCGGGAATGAGAAGATGAAAAATAAGGGAAGGGAACGTAGGGTTGGTTTCGAAAATGAGTGGGAGAGGAGTATGAGAAGTAGGTGTAAACGAGAGGAGTTGAAGAGTGTGGGAAATGAGGGATAGATAGTAGGAGAAATTAGCGAAGGATTAGTAATGGGAATGAGGAGAGTGGAAGTAGTGAAGATGAGGGGAGGGAAAGTAAGGTACTTGAGGGGGAATGAGAAGATGAAGAATAAGTTAAGGGAACGTAGAGATAGTTTGGAAAATGAGGGGAGGAGGAGTAGGAGAAGTAAATGGAAATGAGAGGAGTCGAAGAGTGTGGGAAATAAGGGATAGAGAGTAGGAGAAATTAGCGAAGGATGAGTGATGGGAATCAGGAGAGAGGAAGTAGAGAAGATGAGGGAAGGGGAAGTAGATTACGTGAGGAGGGATGAGATGATGCAAAATAAGGGAAGGAAAATTAGGATTAGTTTCGGAAAGGAGGAGACGTTGGGGAGCAAGGGGTGGGGTAAGTAGGGCTAGTGGCGGAATTTGGGTCGAAATTCGAGGAAAGTAAATGAAATAGGGAAATGAGGTGAGGGGAGGGAAAGTGCGCTAAATTGAGGGATAATGAAAAAAAATAAGGGAAAGTAGGGGAAAAGATTTAACATAAGGGTGAATAGGGAAGGGGAGGAAATGGGCTGGAAAAGGAGAGTAGGGAATGGGTAGTGTCTGTTGGGGAACCAAGGAGATGAAGAAGTTGAGGAGAAAGAATATTGAGAAGGGCGGCGGGACGAAGTGCAAGAAGTAAAGTCAGTATAGAGGAAGTATGAGAAGGAAGAAAAGATATGGGATGAGGAGGTTTTAATGGCTTAATTAGCGTCCTAATAGGCTACGAAACAATTTTTGGTAAGTATCCTTCTCTATGAATTTCCACTTTTCCACATTTCCATCTCCTTTTATTCTGCTCCCATTCTCAACACGATTATGATTTCCTATTTTCTTTTATTCCATTCCAATTTTCAATAGTGATTTTATTATTTTATGTTTCTATTGGATTCCATTTTCTGTCCTAATAATTCTAGATTTTCCTATTCACCTTCCATTCCTTTTTAGCATATTTCTTCTTTCTTTAGTTGTATAATTTTATATTTATTTTTCTAACTCTTATCCTACTTCTTTTCTGAATAATTGTACTTTTTCATTTTCCTTTCACATTAAATTTTTCTTTCGAGTTATTCTATACTCTACTATTCCTTTTCATCACTTCCCATCCATTATAGTTACGGTTGGGCGTCTGTTCATCTGTCATAATTTTTTCTGAAAGTGAGTAAAGGGAAGTGACGGTAATCGATGAGAGGAAACGTAAGGGAAAATGAGGTGAGAGGAAACAGGGAAAGTGACGGATATGAGGTGAGAGAAAGCAGGGAAAGTGAGGAAAATGAGATGAGAGGAAGCAGGGATAGGTTGAGAAAATGAGGGGATAGAGAGTAGGTGAAATAAGCGAAGGAGAAGTGAGGGGAATGAGGAGAGAGGAAGTAGAGAAGGTGCGGGGAGGAAAATTAGGGTACGTGAGGGGAGATGAGAAGATGCAAAATAAGGGAAGGAAAAGTAGGGTTAGTTTGGGAAACGAGGGGAAGTTGGGGAGTAAGGGGTGGGGTAGGTAGAAGTAGTGATTGAATTTTGGAGAAAGTTTAAGGGAAGTAGATGAAATAGGGAAGTGAGTGGTGGAGGAGTAAAAGAAGTAAATGGAAATGAAAGGAGTTGAAGTATGTAAAATAGGAGAAATGAGGGGTTGGGAAGTGAGGGGAAGTGAGAGAAAATAAGATTCATTTCTAACACTTCCGTCCTGTTTATTTTCCCTCCAATTGTGAACTTTCCCATTTTTTATTCTATTTATTTTTCTTAAATAATTACATCCTTCTTTATCAATGTTAATGCTATTCCTTTTTCCTGTGCGTATATAATATCCAATCTCATTTTATCCTATTCTTATTTCCAACACCACTAGAATTTTCTATCCCTTTTTATCCCCTTTTATTTTCCAATAATCGTATAATTTGTAATTGATTTTATATTAATTTTCTGGGACTAATATTTTTCTAATTATTTTGTATTCCTATCCAGTATATTCCTATTTTACATAACGCTATCCTATTTTTTATCTTCTTTATCCTATTTCTCTTTCCTATAGTTTCATAATTTTCTATTTATTTTCATAACTTTTCATTCTACTCTTTTTTTGAATAATTTATATCCTTTTTTCATTGATTTTTATCGTATTTTCTCTTCGAACAATCTTTTTTTTCTATCCTCTATCCCACTCCTCTTTCCAGTAATTTTTTTCCCCCTATGTCATTCACTCTGATTTTCCTCTCCAATTATTCTACACTTTTCTATTAATTTTTTATTACTTTCCATGGTCTTTTACGTTGATGGTTATATCTTTTTCTATCTCTTTTGATGCTATTTCACTTTTCTATAATTGTAATACTCTCTTTTTCTTCTATATTCGATTTCCCTTCCCAGTCATTCTGTACTCTACTGCTCCTTTTTATCACTTTTTATCCTATTTCTTTTTCAAGCAATTATAAACTTTTTCATTATTTTGTATTGCATTCGTTCTTTTTTTATAAATAATTATCTCCATCATCAATTTTTATGTTATTCCCTTTCCAGCGCGTACGTGATTTCCTATCCTCTCACACTTTTCTATATGCTTTAATCCTTTTCTCAGTTCCAAGATAATAAAATAAGAAAAATTATAAAATAATATAATAAAATGATAAATCATAAAATAATTACCGAAGAAATGAATTTTCAACAAAAAGTTGAATATTCACATTATTTTTTAGTTAAAAAAATTAATCTTCAACCGGAAAAAAAGATCAACAAAATAATTAAAGTTTCAACCAAAAAATGAATTTTAAACTGAAATAATTGATCTTCTATAAAAAAAAATATTAATTTTTGACCAAAAAGAAGAAGTTTCGACCAAGAAATTCAAGTTTCTACCAAAAAAAAGGTGAATTTTTAAGAAAATACGTAAATTTTTAACTAAAAAAAAATAATTTTCTTCCATTTTTGGTTGAAAATTTATCTTTTTAGTTAAAAATTCTTTATTAGTAGAAAACTAATCTTTTTGGTTGAAATTCATATTTAGTTAAAAATTCAAGTATTTGAGTAAAAATTTAAATATTTTATTAGAAATTAAATTCAAATTAGCTTAAAAATCAGATTTTTAAAGCATATTTCGTGAAAATGATATTTTGACTATAAAAAAAGTACCTCAAAAAATGAATTTTTTTGTCCTGGAGAGCCTGGAAAAGTCCTTGAGTTTTTTTTTCGCAAAAAGGCTAGACACCCTGATTTATTAAAATATTAATAAATTTAATTTTCTTCAGTAATATTCCAAAACTATAAAAATAATAATTTTTTAAATACCTTTCTTTTAATGAAAAACACACTCTTTTTTAACTTGATCATGTTTTTCGCAATCAAATTTATTTTCTCTAAATGTTATTAATTTTGTATATAATTTCTGATTGATTAGGAATTGTATGCAAAAGTATAAGTAGAATTTAAATAAATTATACACAATTGAATGTTATTTTTAATTTTGTGTCTTATTTGCCGTTATTTGCATAAAGAAAATTGAAAAAAAATTCTATTCCAGGAAGCAAATATATCTTTCATAAGTTACTGTTATTTTCAAAAATTCTGTTTGAAAATAACATTTTCGGTTTAAAAAGCCACGGTAATCTTTCTAATTTTCAATTTAATTCTTAAACATTATAAACAAGTCAATAACATTCATAGAAAATAAGTTTCCGAAAATCGTGATAAAGTTAAAAAATTCAGGGTTTTCGTAAAAAATGATATTAAAATAATCATTTTTTGCATAAATTTTGAGGATCATTGAAGGAAATTGTATTTGTAAACACTTTAATCGATAAGAAAAAAAGTGCAGGCCGCGAGAATTGAACACGCAACCTATCAGCTATGAATTCGAAGCGAACATTTTCAAATCGATTTTCTCAAAAACGGCTGAAAATCGCATATTTTTGGTAAATTAATATTCAGGTTTTATTTGAAAAATTACGAACCGAAACTAAAATTCACTTTTTTTATTGTCAAACCCCCCAGAGGATCGAAATTTTGTGGTTCCAATTAATTTCAACAGATTATGACTATTTTTCATATTTTTGAAGAAAAAAAAATGATTTTTCAAGAAACTTGACCTTAAAAAATGCCTACCCTAATTTTCGTTTTACTTCAAAATGTCTTTTTAGAGAGAAAATACTAATACTTATGTGCTTTACATAAATGTTTTACAAAACAAATTTTTTGTAAAATTTCTTTTTTTAATTTTTACCTCAAAAGTCATCTTTTACATTTTAAATTGGTTTTACCGGTTTTATAATTGATTTGATAGATTTTGAGTATTATTATTATTATTAATTAATATAAATGATCCTAGGCTCTACTATATTGATAAAAAGGAAACAAAACCAGTTATTTTATAATTCAACATCGAGTAAAATAATTTAAAATAAAATAAATAAACTTTTTTTTTTTGTTCGAAAAGTTAAATATGTCGAACTTAATCAAATAAATATGCTATTTTTTTCTATTATGAATACACTATTTTTCTTGTTTTTTAAAGCGTTACAAACTGGCAAAAAAATAAAAAAAATTTATTTTTCGAAAAAATTCTTCGATTCAAAATGAAAAAATTTTCAGACTCGACATATTCAATAAATCATTTCCAAAAAAGTGCGTTCAATTCAATCCAAAAAACATACTTTTTGCACATTTTCAAACATTCTAAATGAATAAAATTTTTTTTTTAGTTTCTCCACTAGCAAAAACAAAACCTGTTAAGAATTTGACATAATTTTTTAACAAAATTTGAGCAAATTGCTGAAAATTTAAAATTCACGAATTGGAAAATTTCCGAATATTAAAATTCCCTACAGTTTATGATATTACCGAATTTGAAAATTCCCGAAGTTTGGAAATTTCTGAATCTAAACAATAAAAAAAAATAGAATAAATAAAAATAATTTAATTTGACAAAAATATTTTTTATTCCACTGGTTATTTAATTATTTTAAAAACAATTTCTTAATTGTTCGATTCGAGAATTCTATAATTCGAAAATATTCCTGTGTCGATAATATTATTTTGGGATTTATTATCGGCAATTCTTAAATTCGGTAATATTAAAAATTAAAAATGTTATTTTTCGGAATTTTTTGGATGCATTTTAACCGATTCTAACATTTTTTTACCCCAAATAATTTAATTTGTTTTAGAATTTTTATTGTCATAATACCAAAAATCTATAAAATCAATTATTAAACCGATATAATCACTTAAACAAATTATTTGAAAATAAAATAATTTTAAAAAAATTTTGTTGGGACTTGAGAAAATATCGAATTACACAGTAAACAACATTTTAAGCAAAAATAAATTATTTATTTTGCCAAAAAAAAAAAAACTTTTTTGAAACAATTAATGCAAAGTACATAGGTTTTAACATTTTTTCTTCAAAAGGACATTTTAAAGTATGAAAAAAGAAGTATAAAAAATCAGTGTAGACATTTTTTGAGATACGAGTTGAAAAAAAAAAAGTATCAAAAATAGAATTAGTGCAATAACTTAAAAAAATTTTGAAGTGAAATCTTTGACAACCTATATTTATATAAGGTAGGGAGCTTTTATTAATTTTGTATTCCTGATTTTTGAATTCATTTTAAATAAACTCAAATTTTAACTTTAATTAATAAAAGCTCCCTTAGAATGTGTGTGTTTTTTTCTCAAACATGTAGTATAAAAGTTTGTATCTGAGCTATAAACTAGTTTTTAAGAAATCTTCAATATTTAATTTTCTATACAAAATATAAATATTGAGCGATTACGACTATATTGCAATTAAATAATAAACGACCTCAATTTTGTAATATATTTATTAGATAAATTTTATACATGTAATGTCACATATGTGATTGATCATAATTATTGTATCAATGATATACGCGTGGCATGGATTTACAATAAACAATTTTTACGTATATTTGTGTCTGGATTTCATTTAAAATTAATTATTATTTCATAGGTGCTGGACATGCATTGATTTTCACGGTAGGATAAATTTTTAATTTGTGTTAACAATTAATAGGATAATTTATGAAGGAACTGGGGCAATTGAGATTTCAACATTTCGAGGAGTTTTCAATGATTTACTGTGCATTACAATTACATGAACCGATAATTACATTTCCTATTCACTCTACTATTCAAACTTCTTTTTTTTTTAAACTTTTTTTTACCTTTTTTTACCTTTTTTTACCTTCAGTACACTTTCAGGAAAGTGACACTCACTGGAAAATAATTACCTCGATCTCGTTGAAATCTGCTATTTGCTTTCATTAAAAATTAAAGTGGGAGAATTGACGAACGAGAAAAGGAGAAAAAGTTTGCCAACATAATTTTTTTATACATTAGTCACATGTTACACTTCAGTCGTATTCAGCTTCAGACTCATTCGAAATTATCTGGTGTTTCTTTAAACTATTGTCTATAATTATTTTATTTTCAGATTTTAGGGGACGTCCATATACGATATCAATTTTATTTTATTAAAAATAATAACGTTTTCTTATATTTAAGAATTAAAAAAATATAAGATATTCAAAGATTTGAAGATAATATTTTATATGAATTTATAATAACGTAATAAGTTTGGAAATAAATTTCATATTTCAAACTTGACAGTTCAAAACTATTTTGTTATTTTTGTTATTTGTCAAAAATTCAACAACTCAGTTGAAAGTTCAATACTTTGTTGAAAAATCTTTTTTTTTTGGTTGAAGATTCATCTGCTTGGTTGGAAATTGAATTATTTTGTTGAAAATTCGTTTAATTTTGGGTTGAGAAATAACTTTATTTATTGAAAATTCAACTATTCGATTTTTGATTCAAAATTTATCCTTTTTAGTTGAAAATTCAACCATTCGGCTGAAAATTCGTCATTTTTTGTAGATAGTAAATCTTCTGTGTCAAAAAATAATATTTTTGGTTGAAAATTCAACTATTTTGTGGAATGTGTAATTTTTTTGTTAAAAATTAATTCATTTTGTTGTTGTTGAAGATTTATCATTGTAGCTGAAAATTTATCTCTTTGGTTGAAAATTTTCTTTTTGAAGATTCATCATTCTTGTTGAAAATTCATCTCTTTGGTTGAAAATATAACTGTTTTGTTGAAAGTTCGTTTTTTTTGTTGAGAATTAATTTTTTTTATTAAAAATCGTACTATTTAATTTTTTTTTGAAACTTGATATTTTTAGTTGAAAATTGATATATTATAGTTGAATATTCAATTATTTAGTGAAAATTTATGTTTTTTTTCGTTGAAAAATCAACTATTTGGTTGAATGTCTAACTTTTTTGCTGAAAATTCCTTTTTCTTTTGAAAGATTTATAATTGTAGCTGAAAATTCATCTATTTGGTTGAAATTCTTCTGTTTGAAGATTCACCATTTTAGTTGCAAATTTATACATTTGGTTGAAAATTGAACTATTGTGTTGAAAATTCGATTTATTTTTGATTAGGAACGAGTTTTTTTAAACTGAAAATTTAATTATTGCATTTTTGGTTAAAAATGTATCTCTTTAAGTTGAAAATTCAATTTAAAATTATATTAAATAACAATATTAATTTTTCAATGTCTAAGTCAAATTTTAGGTTTAAAAGTCATATTTTTGGCTGAAATTTAACTATTTTGTTAAATTTCTAACTTTTTTGTTAAAAATTCACTTTTCTTTTATAAGATTCATCATTTAAGTTTAAAATGCATCTTTATCTCATCTTTACATGAAAGTTCATCTATTTTTTTCTTTTTGAGAAATAATTTTTTTACTGAAAATTTAAATATTTGATTTTTGCAAGCAAATAATATTTGTAGCTGAAAATTGATCTTTTCTGGGTGAAAATTCAACTATTTGGTTGAAAATTCGTCTTTTTGGTAGAAAATTAATCTTCATGGTTGCAAATTCATCCTTTCTGATTAAAAAATTGTTTTGGTAGAATATTAATCTTTTTTTGTTGCAGATTTAAGTGTTCTATTAAAAATTAGATCCATTTTTGGTTCAAAAATAATTTTTCAAACTAAAAATTGATCTATTCCATTTTTGGTTTGAAAATTTATCTTTTTTAGTTGAAAATTCGTAATTTCTTGTACAAAATTAATCTTCTGAGATAGGAAATTATATTTTTGGTTAATTTTTTTTTGTTTAGAATTCACTTTTGTTACTAAAAATCTTACTATTTAATTTTTGGTACAAAATTGATCTTCTTAGTTAAAAATCGATCTTTCCTAGTTGAAAATTCAACTATTTAGTGAAAACTTTTCTTTTTCAAATCAACTATTTGGTTGAAAATTGATCTTTTTGGTAGAAAATTGATCTTCATAGCTGCAAATTCATCATTTTTTGTTGAAAATTAATTTTCCTAACTTGAAATGTAACTATTCTGTTTTTGGTTAAAACTTTATCTTTTTCAGTTGAAAATTCAACTATTTGGTTTAAAATTTAACTATTTTGTTAAACGTTCCAAGTTTTTGTTGAAAATTTCTTTTTGAAAATTAATTATTTTAGTTGAAAATTCATCTCTTCGATTGAAAATTGAACTATTTTGTTGAAAATTGATATTTTCTGGTTGAAAATTCAACTATTCGGGTAAAAATTCATGTGATATTTTGAAAATTCGTCTTTTTGGTAGAAATTTAATCCTCATGGTTGCAAATTCATCATTTTTGGTTGAAGATTTAAGTATTCTGTTAAAAATCGGATCTGTTTTTCGTTAAAAAATAATTTTTCAAACTAAAAATTGATCTATTCCATTTTTGATTGAAAATTTATATTTTTCAGTTAAAAATTAAAACATTTAGTTGAAAATTCGTCATTTGTTGTAAAAAATTAATCTTCTGAGTTAGAAAATTATATTTTTGGTTGAAAATTTACCTATTCTAGAGAATGTCTTACTCTTTTGTTAAAAATTAATTTTTCTTTTTGAAGATTTATCATTCTAGTTGAAAATTCATCTCTTTGTTTGAAAATGTAACTGTTTTGTTAAAAGTTCGTTTTTTTTGGTTGAGAATTACCTTTTGTTACTAAAAATCTTACTATTTAAGTTTTCGTAGGAAATTGATATTTTTAGTTGAAAATTGATCTTTTCTAGTTGAAAATTCAACTATTTAGTGGAAACTTATTTTTTTTTAAATCAACTATTTGGTTGAAAATTTATCTTTCCGGTAGAAAATTAATCTTCATGGTCGCAAATTCATCATTTTCTGTCAACAAATAATTTTCTTAACTTCAAATGTTACTATTTCGTTTTTGGTTTAAGTTTATCTTTTTCAGTTGAAAATTCAACTATTTGGTTCAAAATTTAACTATTTTGTCAAATGTTCAAAGTTTTTGATGCAAATTTCTTTTTTTTTTCTTGCAAATAATTCATTTTAGTTGAAAATTCATCTCGTCGATTGAAAATCCAACTATTTTGTTGAAAATTGATATTTTCTGGTTGAAAATTCAACTATTCGGGTAAAAATTCATGTAATATGTTGAAAATTCGTCTTTTTGGCAGAAATGTAATCTTCATAGTTAAAAATTCATCATTTTTGGTTCAAACTTGATCTTTTTCAGTTGAAAATTCAACTATTTGGTTTAAAATTCAACTTTTTTTTTTTATGTTCAAAGTTTTTGTTGAAAATTTATTTTTTGTTTGAAAATTAATCATTTCCGTTGAAAATTCATCTCTTCGATTACAAATTTAACTATTAAAATTTAAAATTGATATTTTCTAGTTGAAAATTCAACTATTTGGGTAAAAATTTATGTAGAATGTTGAAAATTTATCTTTTTTGGTACAAAATTAATCCTCATGGTTGAAAAGTCATCATTTTTGGTTAAAACTTGATCTTTTTCAGTTAAAAATTCAACTATTTGGTTTAAAATTCAACTATTTTTTTAAATGTTTAAAGTTTTCGTTGAAAATTTATTTTTATTTTTGTAAAGTCTTTTTTGGTAGACAACTAATTAATTATTTTGTTGAAAATTTGTTTGATTTTTAATTGAAAATTAATTTTCTTAACTGAAGATTGAAATATTTCATTTTTGGTTGAAAATGTATCCTTTTTAGTAAAAAATTCAACTATTTGGTTAAAAATTCAACTATTTTGGTAGAAAATCAATCTTATTGGTTGAAAATTCATATTTTAAAATTGAAATTTAGCAAATGCTTGGTTGAAAACTGATCTTTTTTGTTTGTAAATTCAACTATTTTTTTTAAATTTGTCTTTTTTTGTTAAATTCAACTGTTTTTGATTTAAAAAAATCAAGTATTTTTTGGTTAAAATATCAACTACTTGGTGTAAGATTGAACCACTTAAAAAAAATTATTTTTAGTTGAAGTTTCATAATTTTAGTTGAAGATTCAACTATTCGGTTGTGAATTAACTTTATGTTGGAAATTCATATTTTTCATGGAAAGTTGAACTATTTTGGTAGATACTTCAATTATTTGATTAAAAATTAAACTATATATTTGAAAATTTAACTATATAGTAAAAAATTAACTTTTTCGTGGAAAAATTGTATTTTTGGGTTGAAAATTTAACTGTTTTGTAGATATTTCATCTTCTTGGCTTTAAAATACAACAATTATATTGAAAATTCGTTTTGTGGTAAAACATTAATCTTCTTTATGGTAAAATTAATTTTTTTGTTTGACAATTTCATCATTTGGTTAAAAACTCATCTCCCTTGTATGACTTATTTGTTGATAATTCTTTTTTTTGAGATAAAAATTAATGTTTTCTCTTAAAATTTAACTATTAACTTTTATAAGCTGAAAATACAACTATTTGGTAGAAATTTGGATAAAAATTTAACCATTTTGCTGAAAGTTCTATTATTTTATTGAAAATTCAACTATTCTCGCGAAGTCATCTTTTTTGGTCGAAAATTCAATTGTTTTATTGAAAATTCATCTTTCTGGTAACAATATTTTCGGATTACAAATTCAACTGTCTTTTCAAACAATCGTCTTTTTGACTTGAAATTTCCTCTATTTGGTCCTTTCTTTTTTTTTGTTAGAAAATTAGTCAATTCAGTCGAAAATGCATCATTTTAGATTGAAAATTCAATTATTTGTTTAAACATCTAACTATTTTGTAAAAAATTTAACTATTTTGTTTTCAAATTTACCTATTCCATTTTTGGTTGAAAATTGATACTTTTGGCCTTATTCATTATTTTTAGTTTTTTTTTGTTGTTGAAAATTCAAGTATTTTGTTGAATTTCCAAAATATTTTGACATAAAATCTTATGAATTTAAAGCCCAAAATTGGTAACGTTTATGGACGGCCCCTTACTAGTTGAAAGAGTCAAGATATTTTTTTCTAATTAAAAAAAATGTTAAAAAGATATTTTGTTGAACATAATTAGTTAATAATAATAAAAATCAAATTGGTATCTTAACTCTTTCACTAAAATCTCTAACTCTATACTGAGTTTAGAATAGAAATCAAATTTTTAATCTATTCTTATTCCTAGTTTTTAATAGTAAAACATTTCTTGTACACAATATTAATCTTATTTATTTTTAATTCTAATAATATGCCTTACGTATGGTCTATATTCATCATTTGATGAAGATTGAATACCCAAATTTGCAATCTTTTTTAGCACAATATTTTTCTGATGAAATTGTAGTCGTTGCCGATGAGAAACATCTCTTGACAAAAATTGTATGGAAATTAGATGTTCAAAAATTTATCACACCTTGATATAATACACATTTTTAATATAAATACTTGATAGTAAAAATCACAGAGAATCTTTTATTCGTCCGGCATGATAGGAAATATTAAATTAAACTTTATTGTAAATATATACAATAGGAAAAAGAAATTTAATTTTCAGAAGTCTTTTAAAATAATTTTTTTAAAGAATATAAAAAATTGGTAAAATTCAAATAAAGTTCGAATAAATTAAGAGATAAAGATATTTAAAAAAACTGTTTAATTATCTTTTAAATTTCGTTTAAATTGAGTTTTGGGATTAGATTAAAATTATGATATCGGTCGACTATGGCGAAACCTTAAGCTAATATGAGATGCAAATTGCACAAATTGATCCTCAAGACATATAAGCTTCAATTAATTATTAAAAGTGTTTTTCATAAACTCATAAACTGAAAAGTGAATATTTTTTAACACAATTTTCTGTGAGGAAAAATATTTTTTTTACCTCAAACTCGGCTATGGTACGGCTTTAACTATACAGTAAAAAAAATACATTAAAATATAACATTTAATCTCAAATTAAAAAAAAATCACGATAAAAAGTTTATATTGGGACATATTTTACTGAAAGTGTATCACACCGATTTTTATATGAAATCAGTCAGTCTGATGAGACACGTACTTTTTTTTCATTAACAAATTTTTTCATGAATTCGGGTTACTTGAATGTTTAGGTGAATCACGATAAAATTATTGAATTTTTTTTTCAAGTTGTATCTTGATAACGAATTGACATATTTTTCGCAGCTGCTGTTAGTAAAATCTATACTATTTCAAATCTCTTCAAGAAAAATGACATTTTTTCAAAATTGCCAAAATGGCGCACATTTGAAAAAAAAAACTAAAAAGTGAATGTTCTCGAAAAGAAGAAGTTATTTTTTATAGTATAAAATAAATCCTTTTTTTTAATTCTTAGTTTAATGTCCTAAAGAAGCTAAAATCATATATATTTATTAAATATATAGTTACAAAATTTGGAAATATAATATATTTTAGATTTTAAGTAAAAAAATTGATGACATAAATAAAATTTAATTAACTTGACTTAATGAAATTGATTTATATTTATTGAAAATAAATAAATTTACCTTACATTCCAAAAAATGTTTCATAATTTTCCGTTTCTCGAAACGTAAAACTTTTTTGCTAAAATTATCGGAATTTTCAGATACAATATATCAGAAAATTTAGTAATTGTAACTGAAAATTACGAAATTTTTAACTGAATTTTCCGAATTTTGTCATAAAATTACGAAATCATAACGGAATTTTCATAAATTTACCTTAAATTACAAAAAAAAAATTCGTAATTTTGTTTCTCGAAACGTAAAACTTTTTTGTTACAACTTAGGGAATTTTCGGATACAATATATAAAAAAATTGAGTAATGGTAACTGAAAATTACTACTTTGTAACTGAATTTTTCTAAAAAAGTCTTGAATTTCCGAAACTTGTAACTAAATTTTCCAAAATATATCATAATTTTTTGAAATTCATAATCGGGATGACATAATTTTGCCGAAAAAAGAAAAATGTAATGACCCTAACAGAAAATTTGCGAAAAACGTAAATTTACGAAATCTCCATCAACAGAAAACAAATAAAACTACCGAAAATGTTTATTAACGAAATTGAAATATTCCGAAATTAGTAAATTCTCTCTAAAAAATTATATAAATATTTTTATCAGTTGAAAAATAATATTTTTATAAGTATACGTGTTTAGTATGAAATGCCGAAGAGCTTTTTCAAATAAAATATTAAATTTAAATAGTTTTTTTGGTGGACTTTAAAATTTTGCAAATTAGAAATTTGGCTAATATACTAATTTAGAGAACTTACTAATTTTGTAAACTTGAAATTTTTGATTTTGAATATCCTGGTTTCAAACTTTTGAAATTTCTGAATTTTTCATAAACTTTTACTTACTTAATATTTTCATTTCGTTACTCAATATTTTGGGCAGTTTTTTTTAGTAACTCGAAATTTCGGAAATTATTTTGGTAATTATATTTTCGGTATTTTTCACGATTGGGGATTTTTATTTTTCGGTAAAGTCATATCATCCCATATATAATTTTAGCATTTTTGACACTCAAAATTATATGAATCTTTAAAAAAAGATTTGATATTTTGAACAATGTATGTTTTTTTTATAAATATTTCTTATTATGTGAATGGCTAGTTTAGTGACGATAAAACTTAGAGGATAATAAAAATTTGGTCAATTTCTTCCCAAGATACAATTTTTTAATGAAAATTTTTGTTAATTTTTTCATTATTTACCTAATATTGAAGTTCATGAAAATTTTGTTGTTGGAGAAAAACAAGAAATTTTAACTGAATAAGGACCATAAATCAAATTTTACAGGATGAATAATACAAAATTTAAGAGTTCACGAGAATGACAACTATATAAGAACCAAAAATAACATTATTCCTATATAATGGAAAAGTTAGTCAATAATATAAAAGCATGTGGCAATTATTTACAATGTTTCAGAAAGGTGAAAAACATATTTTTTTCAATTTTCTGTGTTTTAGAGCGAAAAACCCAAATGATCCTTATCCGATTGTCATTCCCATAATTTTGATCTTCATTTTTTCGAGTGAAAGGAGAAATTATTTTTACATATTTCTGATATGTTTCGATAAATAATAAAGCATGGCGTTTAAATCGTTCAAAAGTTCAACAAAATAACTGTAGAATTTCTAAAAAAAAAATTTTAATTGAACCTAACCAAACAAGATTTTCAAGAATCTTTCAAGAAATAAAATATCAGCTCTTGTTCATAAAAATTGGATGAAAAATGAAATTTTTATTTCAAATCAAAGCTAAAATACAAAAATCCATATAGCATTGGTTGAATAAACAATTTCTACTTTAAAATTTTGTTTAAAGGATGTTTCAATTACTCCTTTAAAATTCGCATCAATTAATATTGCGTCTATTTTTGTGTTTTTATAAATTATTAAAAGGATTGAATGAATTTTAAGTCTGACGGTCTTTGAAATTCTTTAACATTTTCAATACTCTTTTAAAAACACTTTAGGTTTTATAATCTGTCCACATTTCTTGGATATAGCAGCTTACTCAGCAATTTCTGGTGAAACATGGCGTTATACAACTTTGGTAGCCCCTATAGAGTCCTGACCTGGCTCCCTGTGATTTCTAACTGTTTCCTGAATGGAAGTATTCTCTAGAAGGACAACGATTTCAAGACGTGGGGGAAATAAAAAATAATGCGACGAAGCAGCTGTTAGCTGTTCCGAAAAGTGACTTCCAGGAGTGCTTCCGAAAGTAAGAGGATTGCTGTATAAAGGTTGTGGCTATATGATGATGATGCTGCTAGTGAAGACAAGATCAAATAATGATAAGGATTCACCTACTGATGGCAAGATTAGGTGATGATGATGATGATGATGATGATGATGATGATGATGATGATTCAGCCAGTGAAGACAAGATTAAATGACTATGATGATGATTCAGCCAGTGAAGGCATCGTAATTAATCATCGTAATTTAATCTTGTCTTCACTGGCTGGATCATCATCATCATCACCTGATCTTGCCTTCATCATCAGTACTTTGAAGGGAATATCATCGCCATTGACCACAATTAACTCTTACTCCTGGTAGACCACAAGGTCGGATACTTTTCGGACAGAACTTCATATCAGCTATTTACCCATAGTTGATTAAACCGCTAGAATATCTTTTAGTAGTTGTCAAACTTTTGAACGATTAAGAGATCATGCCCATTAGAAAGTATCCTAAATCACTCGAAATTGTCAAAACCAGAATTTCAAAAAATTGGTCCTCATCCAGTTATCCTCATCTCTTCATATGAAATCGGTCATCAAAGAAAACATTCTCAGCTTCTCTCCTCATTATATGAATAGAAGTAAATTTAGCATAACTTAAGGTAAGCAATGGAATGATTAAAGGTAAAGAACCGACTAATTATTCACCATAAATTAAGGTTTTGAGCGTCTCATTGCCAAGCTTAGTCACGGATCGTTTTCTGACCTACACCGAGGTTGAATTTATGAGAAACCAACTCTGGCCTTGCCCCTAGGACATCATTTGTTTACCATGTCGGTAGTTCCTTCATGTTTGCAGAAAGTAGATATATACATATTAAATATTACATACATGTATATGCAACTTGCAGTATAATTACGGCGTCTGGCAGTCGAAGTTATTTTTACGATTTAACATAGTATTTTCTGCATTTCAAATCTTTTTTTTTCAATTTCTTACCTTTGGAATATCACGGAATATTTATGGACATCATGAAGGTACAATATACAATATATATGTATATATGCGGGGCAAAGGCAGCGGTAGACCGTCGACATAATTTTCGAGTGAAGCGACAGCGGAGACGTTTACGCAGCTCTGATTACATCCTTGGTAACATATCCTGGGGATTTTAAATCGCTACCCTAGAGCACATGTCAGTCAATCATGTCACATAATATACTTGGACCGCACACTGTGGTTATTTTTTTAATAAGAGAAAGAAATTTAAAACCTGATTCAAAATGTCAAAACTTTCGGAATATTTAAGGTATTCAATTTTGCAGGACCCTGCAACAAATGTACAGAATAAAGCTTCTTTCAAAATGATTAATTATACACAGTCCTGCAAGGTTGGCTACAGAAATAAAAGGAAGTGAATCTTATAGATTTTTTGATGCTGAGAACTAATCTTGCCTCAGAAGTTGCCTAGCACGTCAAGTTTTTGAGTAACTTTAGGTTAAATGGTTAGAAAATGGTAATTTTAACTAAATGTATGAATTTATTGTGAGAGAACGGATTTTTTGGTATTTCCGAATACGGCATGGTACAGTAGTAGTCTTCAACTTTAAGATCCATTTTTGGTTGCCGCTGTACGATTTTTTTTAGCAAAGATATGCAAGTTTGACCATTTTTGGACCATTATTATCATTTTATCTTGTCTTTACTGGCTTGATCATCATCATCATTTAGTCTTGCCTTTTCTAGCTGAATCATCATCATTGTCACTTGACCTTGCCTTAAGTAGGTGGATCATTATCATCATTTGATCTTGTCTTCACTGGCTGGATCATCATCATCTGATCTTGCCTTCACTGGCTGAATCACCATCATCGTAATGTAATCTTGTCTTCAATGGATGGATCACCATCATTGTCACCTGACCTTGTCTTCACTAGATGGATCATTATCATAATTTGATCTTGTCTTCACTAGCTGGATCATCATCATCTGATCTTGCCTTTCCTGGCTGAATCATCATCATCGTAATTTAGTCTTGTCTTCAATGACAGGGTCATCATCATCATCACCTGATCTTGCCTTCACTGGCTGAATCATTATCATCATCGTAAGTTAATCTTGTCTTCACTGGCTAGATCATCATCATCACCTGATCATGCCTTCACTAGGTGGATCATTATGACCATTTGATCTTGTCTTCACTTGCTAGATCATAATCATCTGATGTTGCCTTCACTAGGTGGATCATTATCATCATTTGATCTTGTTTTCACTAACTGGATCATCATCTGATCTTGCGTTCACTGGCTGAATTATCATCAACGTAACTTAATCTTATTTTCACTTACTGAATCATCATCATCATCATCATCATTATTATCATCATCATCTGATCTTACCTTCACTAGGTGGATCATTATTATCGTAATGTAATCTTATCTTTACTGGCTGGATAATCATCATTCTCATGTGATCTTGCCTTCACTAGAAATATCATTATCATCATTTGATCTTGTCTTCACTAGCTGGATCATCATCATCTCATCTTGCCGTTACTAGGTGAATCATCATAATCATAATTTAGTCTTTTCTTTGACAGCAGGATCTTAATCATCATCACCTGATCTTGCCTTCACTGGCTGAATCATCATCATCATCATAATTTAATCTTGTCTTCACTGGCTAGATCATCATTATCATCACCTGATCTTGCCTTCACTAGCTGAATCATCATCATCATAATTTAATCTTGTCTTCACTAGCTAGATCATCATCATCATCAGCTGATCTCGCCTTCACTAGGCCGATCATTATGATCATTCGATCTTGTCTTCACTTGCTAGATCATCGTCATATGATCTTGCCTTCACTAGGTGGATCATTATCATCATATGATCTTGACTTCACTGACTGGATCATCATCATCCGATTTGGCCTTCACTAAGTGAATCATTATTATCGTAATGTAATGTTGTCTTCACTGGCTGGATCATCATAATTCCCACCTACTCTTGCCTTCACTAGACAGATCATTATCATCATTTGATCTTGTCTTCACTAGCTGAATCATCATAATCTGATCTTGCCTTCACTGGCTGAATCATCATTATCGTAATTTAGTCTTGTCTTTAACGGCAGGATCTTAATCATCATCACCTGATCTTGCTTTCACTGACTGAATCATCATCATCATCATCATTATAATTTAATCTTGTCTTCACTGGCTAGATCGTCATCATCATCAGCTGATCTTGCCTTCACTAGGTGTATCTTTATGATCATTTGACCTTGTCTTCACTAGCTAGACCATCATCATCTGATCTTGCCTTCACTAGGTGGATCATTATCATCATTTGATCTCGTCTTCACTAGCTGGATCAGCATCTGATCCGGCCTTCACTCAATGAATCATCATCATCGTAATTTAGTCTTGTCTTCAACGGCAGGATCATCATCATCACCTGATCTTGCCTTCACTAGCTGAATCATCATCATCATCGTAATTTAATCTTGTCTGTACTGGCTTGATCATAATCATCATCACGTGATCTTGCCTTCACTAGGTGGATCATTATGATCATTTGATCTTGTATTTACTAGCTAGATCATCATCATCTGATCTTGCCTTCACTAGGTGGATCATCATCATGATTTGATCTTGTCTACAGTGGCTGGATCATCATTATCTGATCTTGCCTTCACTAGGTGGATCATTATTATCGTAATGTAATCTTGTTTTCACTGGCTGGATCATCATCATTCTCACCTAATCTTGCCTTCACAAGGTGGATGATTATCATAATTTTATCTTGTCTTCACTAGCTGGATCATCATCATCTGATCTTGTCTTTACTGGCTGAATCATCATCATCGTAACTTAGTCTTATTTTTAACGGCAGGGTCATCATCATCATCACCTGATCTTGCCTTCACTGGCTGAATCATTATCATCATCGTAATTTAATCTTGTCTTCACTGGCTAGATCATCGTCATCACCTGATCATGCCTTCACTAGCTGGATCATTATGATCATTTGACTTTGTCTTCACTAGCTGGATCATCATCATCTGATCTTGCCTTTACTAGGTGGATCATTATCATCATTTGACCTTGCCTTCACTGTTTGAATCAGCATCTGCTGTTTCCTTTACTGACTGAATTATCATCATCGCAATTTATTCTTGTCCTAACTGTCTGAATCATCATGAACGTAATTTAATCTTGTCTTCACTGGCTAGAGCATCATCATCATTATCACCTGATCTTGCCTTCACTAGCTGGATCTTTATCACAATTTGATCTTGTCTTCACTGGCTAGATCATCATCGTCTGGTCTTGCCTTCACTCACTGAATCATCATCATAGTAATCTAATCTTATCTTCAATGGCTGGATCATCATTATCATCATCTGATCTTGCCCTGATTGGCTGAATCATCATTATCGTAATCTAATCTTGTCTTTAATAACATGATCATCATTATCATCATCTGATCTTACCTTCACTGGCTGAATCATCATCATCGTAATTTAATCTTGTATTCACTGGCTGAATCATCATCATCATTATCTGATCTGGCCTTCACTAGGTGAATTATTTTCATCATTTGATCTTGTCTCCACTAGCTGGGTCATCATCATCGTCATCATCTGATATTGCCTTCATTAGGTGGATCATTATCATCATCTTTACTGGCTCGATCATCATCATCTGATCTTGCCTTCAGTAGCTAAATCATCATCATCGTAATTTAATTTTGTCTTTACTGTCTGGATCATCATCATCATCACCCGATCGTGCCTTGCTAGGTGGATTATTATAATCGTAATTTTTTCTTGTCTACACTAACTGGATCATCATCATTATCTGTTGTTGCCTTCACTAGGTGGATCATTATCATCATCTTCACTTGCTGAATCAACATCTTAATTTGATCTTGTCTTTACTGGCTGGATCATCATTATCATTATCTGATCTTGTCCTCACTAGGTGGATCATTATCATCATTTGATCTTGTCTTCACCGGCTGGAGCATCATCTTCTAATTTTTCCTTCACTGGCAGATTCATTATCATCATCATCATCTGATTTTTTCTTCGCTGGATAGATCATCATCATCATCATCATCATCATCTGATCTAGCCTTCACTGGCTTGTTCATCTTCTAATCTTGCCTCCATTGTTTGGATGATGATAATGTTCGAATAATGGTCAAACTGTTTATTTTTAATGTTAGGAAATAAAAATGCAGTTATTGCTGATTCATAAATAATATATACAACAGTGTGCGGTTTTTGGATTCAGGAAATAAGAGAGAAAAACACTTGGTCGGGTTGAAAAAAAATTTTGAAAACCGGTAATTAAACTATGTGGAAATGTAGTGCATTAGGAACCTGAAAAAATATAATGAATTTGGATTTAACCAATAAACGCCTTGGTTCTGCGTGTTAACAAAATATTTTCGAAAAAATTTTCTACTGGTAAAAATAAGGTAGAAAAAAATTTGATTGATCTAGGAAATCATAAGTGTAAATATAATTAATATTTTCAAACCTGAGCTTTGTAAATAAGAATCTGTTCAAACATATATTGTTACACAAAAACCAAGGCGTTTATTGATTAAATCTAAATTAATCATACATTTGCAGGGTCCTCATTTGCTACTTTTCCACATTATTCTATTTTTGATCAGATTTTTATTTGCAGCCCCATCAGAAATTATTAATGTTTAGTAGACCTCAGCATAAAAAAAATAATTTTTAAACCTACATGAATTTAGAAAGAATTTTTCCAAGTATCTAGAATCTTTCTACTGGCAAAAAGACGCTAGAAAAAATTTGATTGGTCTAGGAAATCGTGAGTGTAAATATAGTTAATTTTTTCAGACCTGAATTTTGACAATAAGAATCTGATCAAACATATATTGTCAACACAAAACCCAAGGCGTTTATTAACTCAATCTAAATTAATCATCCTTTTCCAAGGTCCTCATATGCTACTTTTCCACATGGTTCTATTTTCGATGCCAAAATTTTGTTTTTTTCGACCGACCCTAAGAAACAGCACTTTTCCTGGACTTTTTCAAATTTAAAAACTCTTTTCAAGATCACACAGAATGAACACGAAGGCGGCGGGAAGACTTAAATGTTTTACAGCCGTCCGCGAAAAAACTACGGACTTTTGCGACACGATCTCGTTCAGGTAAAAGCTGAATCCATTAGAGGCAGAGTGCTCGAGTAAGAAAATGAGAGATGCAATTTCCATTTATATTACCTTGCCGATATTCCATTCTTCTTCCAAGTTTTATCTCTTCCCTAGAATTTTTTCTACTATGCCTGGCGTAACACAACGGTGAAGATGCACTTCGTCGTCCATCCGGCTTCGTCGCTGGCCTCATACTCGATTTTGTGTCCCCCGATCGTGAAAGAACGTCCCGGGCTCTGCAAAATTATGGAAGACAATCTTGCAAATTAAACATGGTTTATGAACTCGGTTATATGGAAACTGGGAATATTATCTTCGCTCTAGAGAGTCCTTTTTTAATTCAACTTATCTCTCCACTTTGCAGTGAAGAGGGAGTGCGAGTTAAGGGTTGAATTGCTTAAGAATGATAAAAAACTAGCATTTTATAAAAAAAATCTTTTAAAAGTTCCTTATACAGGGTGACCTATTTTAATCCATAAACCCAAATATCTTCTCAACTACGCCATCTACATAAAAATGACTTTACACCTTGATTTGACCTTGAGGTAAATTTTTAAGGTCCTTTCAAGGTCAAGACGATTTTTTAAAATGGAAACCCCTATTTTTGATTGCACATTTGAATAGAGCGGAAAATTTTCCGTCGAAAATGTACGATGGAAATCTTGTTTTTGTGACCTTGGTGAGGTCAGAAATCAAGGTCAAATATCCAAAAAACTATCAGATGCCCTTTTTCTGAATTTAAGTGATTTTCTGGGTAAAGCAAACGTTTAAAATGCTTTAAAAAAGTTGATAAAATGTAAAAGTGTGAACCACCTTGACCACCTTGTCGACCTCGACCTTCAGGTAAATTTTCAAGGTCATTCAAAGGTCGAGACGATTTAAAAAAATAGAAATCCCTATCTTAGGCAAGGGGACTCGCGATAATCAAGCACCCCAAATGAAACAGAACTTACTACGTCCACGTCGTTGTTTCCGGGTAACGCTAAAAGTAAGGTCAAGGTGCTTTCATTTTTTGCAACTTTTGTATTTCAAAAAATTATGTAGACCTTTATAAACCTTGAAAATACACTTGAAGGTCAATTTAGTCAAGGTCGTCGAAATTTGTGCAACTTATCTTGTACTTGTTAAAGGCACCTTCAACGTTGAGATTGCTCAGAAAACCAGTAAATTTAAGAAAAGCTTCTAAGCGCTTTTTAAATAATTGACCTTCTACAGGTCAAAATGAAAGATTTTAAAATAGATATTTCTATTTGGAAAACTCTTCTTGACCCTTACATGACCTTGAAAATTGACCTTAAGGCCGAGGCTGACAAGGTGGTCAAGGTGATTCACACTTGTACATTTTATCGACTTTTTAAAAGAATTTTAAACGTGTTCTTTACCCAGAAAACCACTTAAATTCAGAAAAAGGGCATCTGATCGTTTTTTGGACATTTGACCTTGATTTTATACCTCACCAAGGTCTCAAAAACAAGATATGCATAGTAGATTTGTGAAGTTTTCCGCTCTATTCAACTCTGCAGTCAAAAATAGGGGTTTTCATTTAAAAAAATCGTCTTGACCTTGAAATGACCTTGAAAATTGACCTAAAGGTCAAAATCAATGGTACAGTCAAATGGTCCCCTACATTCATTTAACCACACCATTAAGCCACATACAGGCCTCGGACTCACTTTAGAGAAAAAAATAGTGTCAATTGACTCAAGATTTTTTTTTGATACTTTGAAAATAGTGTCACAAAAGTTCCTTTCTTTACAAAAATGCTTTTAATTGAACATTCAACTATTTTCTTGAATATTTATCATTTTATTTTGATCATCATCATCATCATCTGATCTTGCCTTCACTGGCTGAATCATCATCATCGTAATTTAATCTTGTCTTCACTGGCTGGATCATCATCATCATCATCATCATCATCATCTGATATTGCCTTCACCAGGTGGATCATTATTTATCATTATCTTCACTGGCTGGATCATCATCATCTGATCTTGCCTTCACTGGCTGAATCATCATCATCGTAATTTAATCTTGCCTTTACTGTCTGAAGCATCATCATTGTAATTGAATCTTGTCTCCAATGGCTCGATCATCATTATCATCATCATCTGATATTGCCTTCACCAGGTGGATCATTATGATTATCTTCACTGGCCGGATCATCATCATCTGATCTTGCCTTCACTGTCTGAATCATCATCATCGTAATTTAATCTTGTCTTCAATGGCTCGATCATCGTCATCATCATCATCTTATATTGCCTTGACCAGGTGGGTCATTATCATAATCTTTACTGGCGGATCATCATCATCTGATCTTGCCTTCACTGGCTGAATCATCATCATCGTACAGTCCAACTCCGATAACTTGCCATCCGATAAGTGTACACTCCCCTTAAAACGTCATCACACGTACGGCATGCACACTAATTGGGGTTCTCCCACTACGTGTGCTATTTTGCTCATGAATTGCGCATCATTCTTACGCATGCGCGTACCTAATATCGTGCTAGTAGAGGGGGCATCCGCTAAGTCCGCATTTCCTGATTTTACCGCGATTTCGCTGGGAGCAAGTGCAATTTTTAAGATTAGCACCTGCTCCCGGCGAAATCCTGCGATTGTCCTTATGACAAACTTTTAACTATATATGTGTGTGTGTGTGCATATATAATATATATGTATATAATATGTATGTGTATGTGTGTGTATATGTATATTATGCAAAGAGAAATTCATAATGTGACAATGTGACATATTTCTTTCAGTTTCTGTTCCAAAGAAGCGAGAGTGCTCTCAGAAGAATGGTAAAAAATCATAAAGGTACAAGCTCTTAAATATTTGAAATTATATTCAATCTCACTGTATAGATGGGACCTCTCTGCAGTAGAAAATCAAACATATAGTATATAATTATTAATTGAAAATACTAATGTATACATAAGAAGTTTCTGGAAAACAAACATTTTCGATAAGAAATAGCTCAGAGCTACGACTTTGGCTGTTTGTATCGAAATTTCGGTACGTGTAGACACTACCTTTCCATTATGAGCTTAACGCTTATTTTTCTGAATAAGCAACTTGACTGATCCATGAAATATAGTCAAGTTCATTAGGTCCGTATAAAAAATCAGGTTACGGTTGAACCTTATAAATGTACTTTTTGCAACTTTTCAGAAGAGCCAGTCTAAGTTTTGAGCATTTGGCAAGGGTTGTGTATATGAGCCGATACCGACTAAAAAAATTGACGGTACCGTTAAAAAAAATACGGTACCGGTAAAAAAATTAGCGGGATCGACAACTGTCTTTACCGGTTTTTTTAAAAGGCATATTTTAAGGATAGATCCTAGACTACCGGCAAAAATATTTAAAAATTAATTTTTTTCCCATGTGTTTAATGCTACTGTTTGATCCTCACTATCGGCCATCTTGCTAGTTGATGTCCAAAAATAAAAAAACATTGCGAAAGGTTAGGGGTAAAACTGAACTTATTTCTGTGACTAATTAGAGAAAACGAATCAGAGAGATGCAGGGATAAGTGTTTCACCAAAATTTGTTCTGTGACCTGTCACAGGGGAGCCTTCCCGCCCCCACAAAGTATTGGAAAGGTGTAAGAGTTTGACTAATATTATTTCTGTGAATTCACGGAATTCATAGAATGCCGTGAATTCGCGGAATTCATAGAATTCCGTGAATTCTTGAATTCCATGAATTCATGTAATTCCATGAATTTTTTTAATTACATGAATTCCGTTAATTCATTATTCCAACAGTAAATTCCTCTTAAATATTGTTTTGACGTTTCACTCCTACCGTGCGTTCCAAAACACCAATTTAAAAAAAAAAAAAAAGCACATATTTTGAGCAGACAGAAGGAGCTGCCAGGTATTTTAGGGTAAAGTCATGTAATTTAAGAGTTATTTTGTGAGTTTTGGCTTTTGACGCTTTAGATGAAACGTTTTACGACCACGTCTCACAACCTTGAGATGGGTGGTCAATATATATATATATATTAGAGGTCTGTGACGCCGCAACACGCCGACACCGAATTATCATTCATGCCGGGATGCCGCCAATTTTTATTCGGCGCGCCGACGCACAGTGGGAAGAAAGCACCTTTTTTGGCCAAAAATCGACCGACAGTGCAATTATTAACGGATTTTTAAGTTTCTTCTTTAGAAATGACCGTAAAGCTTTCAGGTATAATGACTAATTGCGGATATTTCATTTCCTCTTAACAGAAATTTGTTATTTAACAACAAAGCTACAACTTTTTGTTGCTAAACTTTTCCGTGATACCATTTCTTCTAAGACTTTTAAATTCATTAAAAAAGATCATAAATCAATGTAATAAATAACTGAAAATAATTATCAGGGAACTAGCGTGACAACAAAAATTTTTAATAATGTTGTGAAAAAATTAATTTTAAAAAGTCATTTTTTCGTGATTCGCAATCATTAGCTAATTTTAACCCATATCTTTTCTATAAAGTATCATAGATAATGATGTCCGCTTACAATAAGTTAAGAATAGCTAATGATTGTCAATTATTTAAACAATTTTTATAAACAAATGCACATTTTGACCATTTTTTGATGAAAAGACGTCATTTTCTTTTGCGGAATCAACTTAAAATGTCTTGCCAAAGATTCCTTGCTATCATATTTTTCATAGTGACCAAAAAATGTTATTTGTTCAAACAATTTTCATAAACAAATACACATTTTAACAATTTTTTCATGAAAAGGATTGATTTTTTTTTTGCGAAATCATCTTCAAATGTCTTGCTAAAGACACATTGCTATCATATTTTTCATAGTGACCCAAAAGTGTTAATAATTTAAACAATTTTTATAAGCAAATGCACATTTTGATCATTTTTTCATTGATAGGCTTGATTTTTTTGCGGCATTAATTCGAAATGTCTTGCAAAAGACTCTTTGCCATATATATTTAATATGGAAAAGTGTCCTACAGACACTTTTCCCTTTTCTATTATACAAAGGCATTTTTTGTTTTTCTAAAACAAATTGTGCTTCAGGCATTCGCGTTTCAGAAAAACAAATCAATAACGACTTGAAGTTGCTGCTGCAACTTCAAGTCGTAGCTCATTTTGTTTCCTTCATTTGTTTTATTTTATTTCAAAGAGGACGTTCATAAATTCACTGCGTGTTTTTACGGAGATATTGAGGGAAACCTTCGAAGTATTTTTTAACATGGAGTACAGAATTAAAAATCAGCACTTATGTGACATCATTTGGAATAGTGATCCACAATCAAAATATAACGAAGTAGATTTTATTTTGGATAATATTAAGGCTACGTCTTCTTTTGATGAAAGTCAGTTAATGGTTATAAGAACGAAATTGGTTGACTCTTTTATGCCTTTGTATAATAGAAAATGGAAAAGTGTCTGTAGAAAGAAAGCATTTTTTGTACAAAAAAATTATGCTGAATTCTTAGAAGCAGAGTTCAAGGTACCTGTTTCTTGTTCACCTATCCGAACAAAAGGTTTGGCTAATGTTCTAAAGAGAGGAAGACCACGATTATCATTTGAAGATGGATCCGAAAAGACGAAGAAAAGGCGCGTAGAAGAACTTGCTTCAAATCATAGCAAGGAAGAATTATCCAAAGTACTTTCATTGATTGAAAATCAGTCCGATAGTGAATCTGGGACTAGAGTAAATTGCAGAGAATCTTGGCGATGTACGTGGATTAGGTCTGTCGAAGAGAAAATACGAAAAGCTAACAACAAACAATCAAGAAATAAGTGGCAATGATTCATATCATCCGTATTTGAAGATCTCCGAAGCAAAAAAAAATATATCCAGGAAACGGTGAGCATATAGAAACATTGAATTTAGGAGCAAGTGTCCATTTCATAAGTTTATTGGGTCATACAGTTAAGCGAATCTTATCAAAAATGGAAAAAAATGATCTAGCTAATCTTGTTGGTAAAAAACTAGTGCTCTTTGGGAAGTGGGGTATGGGCAGTGCTTCTGCACATCAGATGACACGGCAAAACTGGTCGAAGAAGGGTGAGGATATGAATGCGACCGATGAATCTGATAACAGTGATTCTCAGAGTGAAGGAAACATTAGCTATGACCAGAGTCTTTTCACGGAAAAATCTTTCTTCTAGATTTCTTTTGTCCCTCTTCAATTAAAATTAGATGGCAATATTATTTAGACAAACAAAACGCCTTCATTTGCCAATTTCTGTAGGACAATAAAACTTAATTTTCTTGAAGAAACTGATTCTCTTGTAAAGGAAGAGTACAGCTATCACATAAAGCTGCTGGAAAAAGTTCGTACCTATTTCATTGATGTCGGTGGAGTGAGTTTTGATATCAGCTTTGACTTGAAGTGTACGATAATTGATGGAAAGGTGTGTAATATCCTTACCGGACAGAAAGCATCTTCTGGGTGCAATATTTGTCGAGTTGGATCAAAACATGTTAACAACTTACCACATGTAGCTGAAATCCCATGCAGTGAGGCACACTATAAATTTAGTCTCTCGACGTTGCATGCCTGTATTCGTGTTCTGGAATATTTGTTACATGTATCCTACAATATGGATTTTAAAAAGTTTTCCGCAAGAAAAAAGGAAGAAAAGGAAATGAAAATATCAAGAAAGGACGTATTCGTATAAAATTAACATCCAAACTGGGTTTAGCAGTTGATGTGGTGAAAGCAGGGTTATGGAACAACAAATACCGGAAATGTTGCCCGTTCCTTTTTGGGAAAAGCTGAATCGGTTGCTAAAATAACCGGTTTGGATCAAGATCTGATCACCAGATTCCACGATATATTACAAGTTATAACGTGCGGAAGGATATTCAATTGTGTGAAATTTAAAACTTACTGTTTGGAAACCGCTGAGCTCTGCATAAATCTTTGTCCTTGGTATAAAATGCCAACATCAGTACATAAGTTGCTTATTCATGGAAGTGATATAATTCAATCGCTTGAGCTACCAATTGGTTGGTACTCAGAAGAGTCTTAAGAGGGAAACAATAAGATCTTGAGAAAAGTTAGAGCTAATAACAGCAGAATGTCTGACATTTCAAGATGATTCAGCAAAATAAACTTCAAAATCCGTTAAGAATTGCACTGTCGGTCGATTTTTGGCCAAAAACGTGCTTCTTCTCCTACTGTGAGACGCCGCGCCAAACTCACGTCTTCTTCGTCAATTTTCATCGCATTTTGCTCGGATTCAGAATTATTTAAACTCTCTAAATATTCATCATCATCTCAATCCCCTTTTGAAATTATTTCTTCGTCGGATTCACTTTCAACTGGATCCTCTTCATTATCAATATTCGTGCACTGTTACCGGATGCTTCAACGTAAATTATACGGCATCTAAAATCACGAAAAAATAATTATTTTGACCTACACAAAAATTAAAAACACCTTGAAACGGCATGTGCTTACTTTCTCTTCAATAAAGGACAAAAACTATGAATACAAATTTTGGAGCACAAAACACTTTTATCATCGCAGCTGGCACTCTGGGGTCATTAACGACCGGCCGTCACTTTGGAGCACTGCCAATTACACACTGGTGAACGTAGTCTAGTGAAACCAGCGTGGGGGAGAGGAGACACCTCTACTCTAACGCCAGATGGTGCTCGAAGTTCTATTTTGAAACTTATAAGCAAGTAAAACTACGATTAAAATATTCACCTTCGCGAAGGGCCCCAGGGTGCCAGCCAAGGGTCAATAATAAATCATTATTGATATCCAACTATATGGTAGAATGTTCATAAATTCTATTGAAAATTTCGTCTTTTTGGTCATAACATTAATCTGTTTTGTTGAAATGGAAATTTTTCGTTGTAAATTCAACTCTTCTGGTTAAAAATTCAACTACCTTCTAAAAATTCAACACATATATGACTTTTTTGGAAAAACGATTGGCCTTTCCACGCAACTTTTATTGGTCGAAGCTTATAGAGTAAGGTTAAATAAATAAGTGAAAAAAATAAGTTTTCGGTTGTCCGTTATATCCAATAGCTTCAAAACAATTATTTTTACCAATAAGTTATTCAATTTTACTTTTTAAACTCAATTTTCTTAATGAAAAATCCCAAGCTTTCTTCCTATAAAAAAGCTCAAAAAGCGTCCTTATATGAAAAAAGTCAATGTAATATTTGACATTCATTTTAGAATGTCAAATGCATCCTATTCCTCAGTCAATATTTGTCCAAGTACGAAAATTTTCCTTACTAAACTGCTATGCAACAGCATCACACTTTGCCCAAGTATACATTTCCTAGGGTAACTAGAATTACATGATAGTTAAAGAATAAAATTTGTACTTTATTTTGCAATATTTGAATGACCATTCTCGGTCCGAGGTACAGAAATTAATAAAGCATATATATAATATAATAGAGATTAGCATCATCTAGAAGATCACGCCTCTGTGATACACTTTAATCGAACACCAAGAGCGAACAGATTGTTTTAAATCGGCTCTAAACATGTAGAGAATTTTGGTTTACAAATACACTGTTGTATATTTATTTTTTATTATACTCTGGTTGCCTAATGGACTATCCGCAACTTCTTCTGGGGTCAATGGAACAACCTCGCCTGTGTACATGTTTATCTTCACCCGCTTTTTCAAGGTTGGCCTAAAATGTGTATATAATCCACGAAGACATGTGTGAGCATAAGTTTTTTCCAGTATTGCAAAGACGTCACCATTGAACGTTGATAATACAGTTTGTTCTTTGCGTGGTACGGAATTCTCGACATTATTGAATTTTCTGAAATATATTGAATTATTGGGTGGGAAAGTGTATCTTCGAAGTTCGAACTTCAGATCCGGATTGCTGTGGGGAATAAGTCGAACAAATGCAAGTTTCTCAAGGTTAAATCCAAGTTTGCGTAAAGAAAGATGCCTGGCAGGTGGAGACATGGGCCTGGCATGAAGAGTAGACTCAGCAGTAAGATGAAACTCGTTAGGAAGAGGAGACCTGGCAGAATAATGAGGTAGGGCAAGAGAAAGAGTCGTATCTGGAGCATGTCTGTCAGAAGAAGAAGAAGCTCTGCCACGATGAATACCATGACAAAGGTCACTATTGCGCGAAAGATCAGATTGTGAACTCAACTCTGCAACAGGAAACAGAGGATTAGGTTTTTCTTAAGGTACACGATCGTACGTTGGCATATCATGTATATGTAATCTTTTATATAACATTATAACTAGAATTGATTTATGTTGATATATAGGAATTCATTTCGAACCATTCGAAAGCAAGCCTTCAATCTTTCGGACACACAAGCCGACACAAATAAACATCTCGAAATCCTGACATATAGGACATATACAAAAATTTGGATAATGGACTCATTTTTAGGACATCAAAATCCTTAGGGATCACCTAGTCCAGGCTCAGGTTGCAAATTTTGTCACCCTGTGTTATCATCCAACTGATACCTATCAGGTCACTGTTGGTCGCTAACATTGAAATAAGCTTATAAACACTCAAATAAACAATTTGTGGTTGAAGCGTAACTCGTGATGACTGAAACCTTTGGAAAAAGGGTGACTCATCGGCTTTGTGAATGCCTAGCTTCAACTCATTTATCAATCCATTAATGTGAAGGTCAGGGATCGGAACCCCTAATTTTTGAAGGGTCCAGGGACCTAAATGGTCCAGCAAGGGTCCGGTTCGGTGCCAAACACATAAGAATTTAAAGGGTCCGGACCTCATTTTTCAAAATTTCATTATATATTTTGATTGCCGTGAAAGACAGTACGAAGGGGGTTTTTCGGGGCACAGAACACACGTTTGGGGTCAAGCTTCCAAAATTCCCAAATTTCACTAAAATTTCAAAAATATTTCTAACTTGGTAGATTTTCATGAAGCCCAGTTATTACAAGTTTTCTGGGACACTGAACACGTATTCGGGGTCAAAATTTTACCCAAGTTTTGACAATTTTAATTATTCGGCATCCGAAAATGTCGTGTAGCTTCACTGCGCAGATTAATGTGCAGTATCACTCTTCTTCGAATCCTTAGATCCCGTGGAATTCTTTTGCGCAATCTCAAGTTAATTAAATCATTTCAATTACTTGGTAAATTTCTCAAATATAATTCCAGGAACTTGTTATGTTAGACCCGATATTGAAGGGTTACCCAAGGTTCAGGGTCCGGATCCCGATCCTCCAGAACTTAACGTGTCTGGTTTTGATCCCGGACCCTTAAGGAATTTAAGGGTTTGTCTTCGGACCTGGATCCTCAAAAAATTCAGAGGTTCGGGTCCTGGTCAAGACAATAAACCAATAAAGGTTCCTTTGTTTTGGAAAAGTACTTTCTGAAATTTTTCTTTCGATCTCTATAACACTTCAAATTCGTGCCTTCTGATAACAAATTTTTACTTTTTAGTACTGATGCAGGGTATTCTGCACCATCCTTGTGTAATCCTGAGTGTCTTGCAAGACCCTTAAATTCATCTTGCGTAAAAATTTTGGCAACTCTCTTACTTCCCCTATATTTGATGAATTTTGAGGTTATGTACGAATGGTTACCTGACCATTTTTTTATGTGGATGTCTTATTTTTCAAGTATAAATTCCTGTTAATAATAATATTGATTCTGGTGATATTCTTGATATAATTTACAAGCTTTGTGAGCTGTGTGGGATTTTTTTCTAACACTAAGCTTTTTTTTTATCAGGGAGCACAAGTACATTATCATATAAAACCTCTTAATAATATAGAACAATTATCCAATGTTTACTATATGAACTGTATATGTTGTATTTACTAAGATGTCCACATTTGGGCTCAGGCAAAATTGCTCCATGCAGATTATATCACAAAAATTCTAATTTGCGTAAAGCTTAAAAAAAAATTTGCTTAAGATTATAGATTTATTATATATTATTATATTCACCAATAGAATTGAGGGTAATCGTGATGAATAACACCAGGATATAAACAATCCCCATATTTTCAAATGCGCAAATAAAGTGATTGATGAATTATAGAAAAATTTTCTTAACACTGTAACCAATGAACTTTCTAGTGCTTCATTAGACTTTATTATCTATACTATACTCGTTATCTCTTAGATTGAGCGTACCAAGGTTTCTGTTCTAAGATGTTTGCATCTGATAAGAGTTATATTCAAGTAAAAAATTTGGTCGCGTAAGAATGACTAATATTCCAAATTTTATCAAAGTATTCATTTTAAATATCTCGACTACAATGCTAAATATGTATAAAAGAGAAAGTTCATTTAAAATTATATGAGCCAATTAAAATGTAACATGAAAAGCAGAGAAACTGCTTCATATGACTAATCCGAATTTCAAATTATTGTGACAGACTTCAAATTTTTCAAGGAATTTAAAAGTATTCGAAGGGATTTTCAAGGCTTTTAAAGATTATCAGGGATTTCGAGGTATTTCCATGAATTTAAATTCAAAAGCGATCATTCTTGGGTCGCTTCGTGTCCTCAGGGTGCGCGACAATTTTTCCGGCTAATCGTATTAAGTCCATAGCAGACTGTAACTACCTATCTCACGGTCGCGAGACGTGGTGACAGCTGAAAATTTTCCCCGATTTCGCTGGGAGCAGGTGCAATTTTTCTGATCAAACTGGACGTCTGAATGAATTTTTCGATGAATTATTGATTTAAAAATTATTTGATTTCAACTGTAAACACTTGAAATTTTGAAGTTTTTATATAATTATCCGACTTCTCCCTTCCCTTCCGCCGTGCCAAAACTCAAAATTACATAACAGAAGACACAAAAAACTGTCTAACCTAATTGCATTGCACTTTTTACTCAAACCATAAAGGTTCTTTCGAGCTATTGCTTAGCTCTATTTTATTGTGAATAAAAATAACAAAATATGTAGCTACTTAATCTAAAAAAACACGAGACATGGATTTTGACGAAATTTTGACCGATTTTCGCAAACAATGATTTTTACTAACATAAAATAATAATGAGGAATAAAATTTGTACTTTATTTTTCAATATCTGAATGAGCAGTCTTGTTCCGAGGTACATAAATTAATAAAACAAACATTTAATATAATAGAGTTCAACATAATAAGGAAAATTTCGCATTCTTGACATACTTTAATCGAGCACGAAGAACAAAGCATGTAATGTGAATGTATTTTCTAGAGCCAAAGGAGCTTTTACAACAGAGAATTAAAAATTACTAAATATAACAGTTATTATCAATGTTTGACCTTTAATTCTAAATGGTCTATGCACAAGCTTGGCAGGCAGATTGCTCTAATTTAACTTAACCAAGTGAAGAATCTTGTATTAGACAAGTCCTATTCTAAATTTCTTTCCGATTATGGTCTGGTTGCCTAATGGACATTCCGCAGTTTCTTCTCGGGTCAATGGAACAACCGCGCTGGTGTACATATTTATTTTCGCCCGCTTTTCCACAAATTCATGATGATCTGTATATAATCCACGAAGAAGTGTTCCTTTGTTTGTTCTTTCCAATATTCCAAAGACGTCACCATTGGATGCTGATAATACAATATGTTCTTCGGTGGGGATGGGCTTAATGACACTATTCCTTGTTTTGAATTGAATTGGTTTATCAGGCGGAAAAACGTATCTTCGAAGTTGGAATTTCCGGTCCGGATTGCTGTAGGGAATAAGTTGAACAAATAGAAGTTCTTCAGGTTTAAATCCAAGTATGCGTGAAGAAAGATGCCTGTTGGAAGGAGACCTGGACCTGTCACGAAGAGAAGACTCGGTAGGAGGAGGAGAATTGGCAGGAGCAGAAGACTCGGCAGGAGGAGGAGACCTGACAGAATAATGAGGTAGGGCAAGAGAAAGAGTCGTATCTGGAGAAAGTCTGTCAGGAAAAGAAGATGGTCCGCCACGAGGAAAACAAGGATGAAAATGAGGCTCGGCAGCAGGAGGAGACCTGACAGAATAATGAGGTGCGGCAAGAGAAAGAGTCGTATCTGGAGAATGTCTGCCAGAAGAAGAAGATGGTCTGCCACGAGGAACACCAGGACTAAGATCGCTATTGCTCGAAAGATCAGATTGCGAACTCAGCTCTGCAAAAAGAAACAGAGGATTACATTTATCTTAAGGTACACGATCGTACTTTGGCATATCATGTTGATGTAATCTTTTATACAATATTATTAGTAAAATGAATTTCTGTTTATCTAACACTAAATAAATACACGTTTAAGCACTTGCAGTGGAAAATTGTGTTGCATTACATGAGAATAGGAGCTGGGTTTGAAAATAAGTCTATAATCCTAGCGAAAGTTTCGGAAATATAGAAATTCATTCCGAACCAATCAGAAGCAAGCTGTTGATCCTTCGAATACATAGGCTACTAAATATTAACCTAACTAAGTTTTCGGGTCCTAAAATTCAATTCGTCATGCAAAAGTTTGCGTGAAGCCTAAAAATTATTACTTGAAATCATAGATATATTATATATTATTATATTTACCAATATAATTGAGGATAACAATGAAGGATAAGACCAGAGCATAGGCAATCCGCATCTTTTCAAATTAGCAAAGAAACTGATTAATGAATTATAGGAGAATTTCCTTAACACTGTAACCAATGAATTTTATACTGCTTCATTAGACCTTATAATCTATACTAATATCGTTATCTCTTAGAAGGAGCATGCCAAGGCTGTAATTCGGAGATATTTACATTTGATAAGAGTTAATTTCAAGGAAAACAGTTTGCTCATGTAGAAATGAATAATATTCCAGATTTGATCAAAGTATATATTCTAAGGTGTTTATGTGCTCTGAAATTCTGGTACAAATAATTGAATTCCTTATGAAAAGAAATTTCGGTATGTAAATATTCTTGATTTAACGTGTGGGAAATAACAATTTGGAATTTTTATGGAAAAAACTTATTTCCTCGACTTCTTCCAGATTATTTATTCAGAATTTTGTACATAAAAAAGGAGGTTTCGGAATCAGACCGATTCTCTCATCACATTATTCATTATGAAATATAAATAATTATAAACATAATATGTAAAAAAAGATATAAAACATAATCATAAAATAATAGAAGAGTAAATTATAATACCTTTAACATTTCGCAGATAGTTAGTGAGTATTTTGGAACCATCAAGGGATAGATGAAATCGAAATTTCTTTCAAAAAATATATCAAAATAGTCAATCTCAAAACAACTAGAATGCTCTTTTCTAAAATAATTAGGACCTGTAATATATAAGTTAGATAAATTTAGTTTAAAATTTGTCTCCAAGAAACATCAACATGTTTTCGAAATTGTAAAAGATTTGGAATCTAACTCAGAAAAAATACCAGATAAGACCCAAGTTGAAATAAGACACAAGATTTTAACCTTAAATTCTAAACATATCAAAAAACCTATACACATTTCGAAGATTGATAGACTAATTTCTAAAAATATTATCTTGACAAATAAATTTTTAAATTCCAATTAAGACTTGTTATTGACACGAGCGAACAAGGGTAATGTTACTGTAGTGATGGATAGACAAGAATACATGCATAAGGCTAATAACATGCTTAATGATCCCAACACTCAGGAAAAGATAGATGTCGATCCTAGGTTTTATGTTCTGATTCCGAAACATCATTTTTATGTACAAAATTCTGAATAAATGGTCTGGAAGAAGTCGATGAAATAAAGTTTTTCCTTTAAAATTAGTTCAATTGGTTCGTTTTATTATATAAAGTTTGCTAACACACAAGTGTACAACGAAATAATGTTCAATTTATAATGTACGAAATTCTTTGGGATTAATTTTGAATCTTCGAAATTGTACAAAAAATGAAATTAATAATTGGACACTAATGTTTTCGAAATTAATATATTTAACGTTTACTCACTATGTTTATTTAATTTTCTTCTTCAGATAAAAAGTGTTTATTTTTTTATTACTAAAAATACTTCCAATAAGGAAAAAGCCTTTACCCTTTTTGACAAATACTCCCGTTTCCAGCTCTCCCTATTCGTATAGAAAAAATCTGGCTATTTGTACCAAAAGTTCGGTACACGTAAACACGGCCTAAAGATAATGCTATTATTAAATTTATTACAATTACAATTTTTTTCTATTTTCAAGGATGAGTGGAGTCTTATGACTTTCACCTTTTTAAATCCCTAAATAAGGCAACCTTAGTTTCTCTTATTACGAATAATAATTATATCTTATTTATATTTTTGGTTGACGAATGTAAACTTTATGTTGAAAATTTAACTTTTCAGGTAAAAAATTTACCTATTTGGTATCAAATTCATATATTGTATTCCAAATTCTTTGATTTTGTTAAAAACTCATTCTTTTATCGTGAAAATTCATCTTTTAGGCTGAGAATCCAAATACTTCTTTTAAAATTTGCCTTTCAGGAGAAAATTAATCTTTTATTGTAGAAAATTCATCTTGCTTGATTGAAAATTGTATTTTTTGTTGAAAATTCAATCTCTCTGGTCGGAAGTTTAATTATCCTCTAAAAAATTAAACAGAAATATGACTCAAATAAAAAACGCATATTTTTCATTTTTTTATCTCAAGACAAAGCTAAAGTTCTTCTCTTTGAAAGTCCTAAGATAAAAGAGTGGGTTTTTTATATTTCATTCATGAAGGATCGCAATGAATGGTTTTTGAGAATGAAAGTTCGATGAATTATTGATAAAAATAAGTTTTAGGTTCTCCGTTACACTCAATAGCACTTTTGATGCACCGATGTTCTAATGATTATTTTCACCAATAAAAAATTCAATCAGACATTTCAATCTCACTTCGCTCAAGTATACGTTACTTAGAGTGACTAACATAAAATGAAAATAAAGAATAAAATTTGTACTTTATTTTACAATATCTGAATAAGCAGTTTTGTTGCGAGGTACAGAAATTAATCAAACATACATTCAATATAATAGAGTGAAAAATCCCGTGTGGGGTTGCTGGTCCCCCATCGGGCGCCTCCCCAGGTTTCGAATAGGGAAACGCCTCTCAGATATGGGTGGTACTGAGAAAATCAAATACCCCGGGCAGGCAAATACCAGCTAGGAGAAAGAACCCCAAAGAACAAACCGACGATGAGTGAGTATGAAAAGAAAGAATTACTCCGAAGGAGTAAAAATCTCCCCACCGGTTCCGATCGGGAGCAAACCCCGGTGGCCGGTGCTGGTTCCACGTATTTTGGGGGGAACCAATCATACTTAAGCAGGAGTGTATGCGAGGTGCTAGGAGGTCCTTCAGACGTGGCTGAGGAGCTTGACTTAAGTCAAAAGTCTGATGCCAGAAAGGATATAACGTGGGCGGAAGAAAACCTGAAAGCATCACGAGAGTCCATTAGGAAGTTGAAGGAAGTCTTGAACAAGATGAGCAAAGCAAATACAAGCAAAAGCGGCACCCAGATTGAAGAAGCCGTGGAAGCTTCCACTCCTTATACTGGAAAGCGTGAAAGAATGAGTCCCGTTGAGGCAAGTTCTTCGAAACCAAGAAGAAAGAAAATAAGGACCCATGCTGTTACAGTAATAACCTTAACTCCCAAGAAGGAGGAGGGAGGGGCACCTAAACCTGCAATGAATAACTTTAGGAAGCAGAAGAAGACGCGGAGGCGAGCCCATCTCGAGGCGGTTCTAATAAAACCGGCCGAGGGTCTGAGACACGCGGAGGTCCTCAGGGACTTCAAGCAAAAGGCAAAACCGAACACCCTCAATGTAAAAATCAAGGGTGTCAGAAAAACCAGAAACGGAGAGTTTCCTGTGGAAGTGGGGCCTGGAGCAGATGGCAGATCTATGCTGCCCCCTGCCATTAAGGAGGCAGTTAATGCTGAAGGTAATGTGCGCGAGCTCGTCCCCGCACTGAAATCGAGGTCCTGGACCTTGATTTCACACGGGGCACTTGAATGTAGGATGGGTCTCCTGTCGTCTGAAAAGAAGACGGAGGTCTTAGAATGTTATCGCTGCATTGGCTTTGGCCACATGGCAGCAAACTGCATAGGACCTGATCGGACGAGATCCTGCTGGAGGTGCAACAAAGAGGGACATAAGGCTGCAGCGTGCGAAAGCACGTCGCAGTGCCCCCTCTGCGCTGCAGATGAGGGAAGGCCCCGGACAGGCCTTCGGTCGGGTACGATGAAATACAGGGCGTTCCGAGAGGCAACTTCGTTGAAGAAGCCTCAAGGAAGTTCTGCCTAACATTTTTAATACACTTTAATAAAGCACCAAGAGCAAGACAAGTAATGCGAATGTATTTTCTGAAGCCGAAGGAGCTTTACCAGAAGGGAATTCGAATTCAACAGTTATTAATTTTTTTACCTTTAATTCTAAACTTTCTATCCATAAACGTGGAGGAATCATAAAGACCGACCGCAAAGCACGAGATCCGAAAGGAGAGCGTCCCGCACGCGAAAAGAATGTGTCCACGGACACTTACGGCACGCAAATTACTTCAAATCGGCTCATCCGTGTGAAGAATCGTGGTTCAGACAAGTACTATCGTAATTTTTTTTCGTTTGTGGTCTGGTTGCCCAATGGATATTCCGCGACTTCTTCTGGGGTCATTACATTAACCGCGTCATTACATTAGCAAGAGTAATAGTTGTATCTGGAGAATGTATATCAGAAAAAGGAGAAGGTCTGCCACAAGCAATACCAGGACTGAGGTCGTTATTGCGCAAAAGATCAGATTGTGCACTTAACTCTGCAAAAAGGAACAAAGGATTCATTTTTCTTAAGGTACACAATCGTAAGTTCGCATATCATGTTTACGTGATCTTTCATATAATATTATTATTAGAATTAATGTATGTTTCGAAATTAAGTCTATAAACCTAACGAAAGTTTCAGGCATATAGAAATTCATTCCGAATCATTCGGAAGCAAGCTGTGAATTCTTCGAATACATGGGTCAACTAAAATTAACTTTTTTTGGTACTCAAAGATTGGACTAGGTGACCCCAAAGGATTTTTATGTCCTAACAATCAATTCGTGTCCAAATTTTTCCTGTGCATCACGATTTCGAGTTATTCTACCCAAAAAGAGAAAAAATTGCATTATTGCGTACGCTTACGTACTTTTCTTTTTCTTTTTCGAGACACTAGTAAACTCGTAAAGAATGCGAAGATGGCGGATCATAGTCGGTTTTAGATTATGAAGCTTAAATCGATAATGCGCCATATGTTAAAATTTGAGAGGTCCGCGTCCGGATCCGTACCCTTAAAGAATTAAAGGCTCCAGGTGCGGATCTGGAGCCTCAAGAAATTAAAAGATTCGGATCCAAACCTTGGGTCCAAGCTAAAAATTTCCGATCTCTGGTCAATATAATATGCTGATGAAGGTTACTTTGTTTCGGAAAAGTAATTTTTGAAAAACAGCCTGAAAAGCGAATCATTCTACACATCCACTTGCGGGGCAGTTGTCGTCGTCTTTAGTTTTTGTCGAAGAAGGATTTATTTGATATGGTTTGACCAGTAGAAGACCTACTATAATTAAGCCATACCAAACCAAAGATTCTCATATTTGACTGTAGTCATATTATATTTGTTTTAAAATAAATGACAGAAGCTACCGAATTAAACGGTAAAAAGTAAGGTAAAGAAGAGATATCAAGTTTACATTCAGTGACCGAATAAACACGAAAGCACTTTCAAGGAACAATGATCTCATATGGTTGAAAGGACCTCAGATTCGGATTCAGCCACCCCAAAAACATAAAGGTATGGTGGCCTAGGTTCCCGCACATGAAATTTTTCTTGTGTGCCTGTATTATTTTTGAAATATAACTTCCTCATAATAATAATATTAATTCTGTTCATATTTCTTAAATAATTTGCTAGCTTTGTGAGATGTTCGAGGTTTACTAATTTTCTCCCAACACACAGAATTCCTAAGTTCATGTCAAGCCACACATGTTGTCATCGATTATAATAATAACTAATAACACCCAATTATACGTCGCAGAATGTAAGTTATTAGATATCTTGAACTTGAGAAATTTTTCGAAATCCACCAAGGCTTGATTTTTTTAAGGATTTCGAATGACATATATATTATCCACAATATACGCAATTCTCATCCTGCCCAATTAGCCAAGAAGCTGATTAATGAAATATAGGAGAATTTGCTTAACACTGTAACCAATAAATTTTCGAGTGTTTCATCAGACTTTATTATCTTGATTGTAGCCATTATCTTTTGGATGGAGCTTGCTAATGTTGTCCTGAGATATGTAAATTAGATAAGAGTTAGGTTCAAGGAAAAAAGTTTGGCTGTCTTCGAATGACAAATATTGCATTTGAAATTGAAAGTAGAGAAACTGTTTCGTACGGCCAATCCGAATTTCGAAGTATTTAATAGACTACAAAGATTTCAAAGTATGTCAAAGTATTTAAAGGGATTTTTAAGGCTTGAATTCCTGGAATTGCTTGAATTCTATAAATTCCCTGTAATCCTAAAATGTTCGGAATTCTTCGAAATCGTTAAATATCCTTAATTCGTGAATATTTTAAATTTCTTCAAATCTTCTGAATTCATAAAATTTCATCAATTTCTTCAATTTTTTTTTATCTTTGAATTATTTTGAACATCTTGACAATTCAGTCATCATTCTATTACCTTTCAAAATTCGTTAAAATTCTTTAACCAAATCCTTGGAATCTTTTAAAATATCCTGAAACCTTAAAGATCCTATCAGATCCGGCCAAATTTTCCAAACCCCTTCAAAAATGCATACAAATTTTTTTACTTCCTTGAAATCATGATCTTTTCAAGTAATTTAGGATCTTCAAAAATTGATTTTAAATTCTTGCAAATGCCTCCAAATTCTGAAGACATAATAACATTTTCTTTTCATCTTTTAAAATCTTCGAAATACTGTCAAATCCCGCAACTCTTGTAAACGAATTCTTGGAAATTCATGATAATATTATAAAATCCGTTGAAATCACCTAAAATCTTATGATATTGCTTGATATCTCTGAAAATATTTAACGACCTATGACATTCCTTGAGATCCTTTAAAGGATGATAAAATCACCTCATTTAGAGCCTTCAAAGTGCTCAGCAACTACTGAAATCCTTGAAAATCTCAGAAAACCCCTCAAAAATCCTTTAAAATATTTGTCAATTTTGAAAATCCTCTGGAATCCCTTAGAATCTTCTTCAATATCCTAAAATCGTATAAATACTATAAAATACTTTTGAATATTCTTCGATTCAAGGAAATTCTTTAAAACCTCGTATTAACCGAAATATTAAGAAATGTCTTCAAATCTTTGAAACTCTGCTAAGTAGAATTTCACTGATAGGGGAGACTGTTAGGGGAGACTTTTGTTCTTTTTTGCTCTGCGATGGCTAATATTTCGTGTCACAAAAAACAACCCTAAGTAAAACATTTCAACCATCGATTTGGAATCAATTATACGTGTAGTACATGAATCTAGAACTTCGAATTAGATTAGCAAACAAGTTCGTACTTCAACTTCAAAAAGCAAAAAAAAAAGGGAGAATGCAGCAAAATCTTTGGTACTAAGATCAAATTTGAACCACTGAAAAACTTTCAATTCGGATAGAGATGAGGCACGGTTCGTCTACAATGACTTTAACCCAAAGGTGCGAACACTGCAAATGCTTTTCTAGATTTTATATCTGGGATTTTGCTCAACTATGTTCCGATGAAAAACAGAATCTTTGCCTGTGCTGTTTTTGTATAAAATTGTTTCGAATTTTAAAAAATCGCAATTTCAATGTTTTCTCATAAGCGAGGCGAGATACACAAAAAAGTCAAGAGAACAAAATTGTTCTTCAGAAAAACTGCTATAAAATGACTTGCTTGTTTATTTATTTGTCCGATAAGCTCTATTTTTCAATTTGAAGAGGATTTTCTTGCGGTTATGTTATGAGTCAAAAATTACGGAGAAACAAATATTATAATTCGAATTTCCTGAAGCTAGTTTTTTATTTAAAAAATCTTATCTTTTTATGATGATAAAGAAAGTATGTTGAATAATATGTACACTTCACCACGCTTCTTCAAATGTGCTGGCTGTTGTAGTTACAAGTTGCGCGTAAAAGATTCTTTGGATATTCTGGATGTATTTTGCAAACTTTATGTTTCACCCAAACAGTTTTGAAATCATGATGTACAGATTCCATCGCCTGTTCGCTGAAGAATCTGATTGCAATCTGCTTCTTCTAACGAAAACGCTCAACATGGAAAAAGACGGCATGCACTTTAGGAATGATACTGATTTTTAAAATTATGTAACTTTTTTGAAAAGCTGCAATGATAGTCTTTAAGTTTGGACATTATTTCCAAAACGTGGTGCTACAACTTTCTTGAAGTCTACGAAAACTTGTACATAATTACGTAACCTAAAATTACGTCGTCGTTGCAATTGACGCAAAATGTACACTTTTACCAAAAGCTTTTCACAGGAATTACCCTTAAATGCTGGACTATCGTGCATTATTTCGCGATCAACATGACAAAATTTTGCCCATTCCAAAGATTCTTTTTCGTATTCATCTAACATATAAGCGAATAATGTGTTCACAACACCCAGCATTAGGTGTAATTCTGGTGGAGGAATAATCTCAAGGAACGTTTTGTCACTAAAGAGATTCCCAAAGTTAGATTCAAGCTCAGGTTGTAATTCGTTTGTGTTTTTGGAAAATCCTCTGCTGAAATCAGTAGCAACTTAAAAAATTTATCTGAATTTTGTTTTCCAAAGCTGATTTGAAGCGGCTTTCTACCACTTAGTTGAATTAATTGTAAGTTTGATGTTTTCAAATCTTTTACTTCTGTCAGGCAGTCACATTTTTTCCCCGGGAAGATGAATTGCATTGACGAAGCTCACCTTTTGCAATGACAGAAAAACAGAAGCTACAGCGTTTCTCCAAAACAGGGAAATTTGTTTGACCTGATGTAAGAAAATATGGAATATGTAATATGATTTAGGAAAGGATTAATAATATTTTGGTCACATTTCAATTACTTGCCGGTAATTGTATTATGCGAAATATTTGAAAGTGGGTCTTTCCGTTGAGATCAAGTATTCAACTGAACAAACTTCATTCGAGCGTTATCCGCGACAAAAGCCGATAATTTTTTCTAGATCGTGTTTTTCGAGAATTACTTCGATCGAATCAGTGATGGCTTCAGCCTCTTCATAATTTTATTCTTGCAAATTTATTAATTTGACTTGAAAGCCTCTATTTTTAAAATCAAAGTATTGGGTAAAAAGTACAAAGTATTGTGCTTAAACCTCATAAACGGAAGTTTTCCTGAAGCTTTTGTAACATCATAGTTCGCACGCGGATCTAAAACGTCATTAATTATGAACTCGGTTATTGTTCTCGCGCAAGATATTTGTTTGGAGATTTCGGAATCTATGACTAACGTACGAAGAAGAAGTGCTGTACAATCCATCGAATTATGCCTAGAGTGATGTTTCACGGTGTGAAATCCCTGGGTTCCTATACAGCCCAGACTTTGAAGGCCAGTAAAGATGATTTTACAATCATGAAAGAATTCAAGGGTTGAGATATTGAAGCAGTCCTGATGTTTTTTTAAATGTTTTAATGAGGCGACGTATTTTCTCAAATCGAAGCCTCCTTAAAAAAGAAAAATATTAACATTCTGTGACGTCCCGTCACTTTTACCTAATTTTTTCAGCGATCAATAATTGTACCTCATTATAATGAGTATACGAGCTACATGATTATTAGTATTAGCTACATAAAAAGTTCCATTTCAGATTAATGGGAGGCGCATGAATTGTTTTAAGCACGATATTTCAACCAACTATTGAGGGTGGCTTTTATCCTTATAAACCCCCGAAAATAACCAGGTGCAGCTCAGTCGGAGCTCAGTTTAAATACAATCGTTTTCCGCGAGTGTTCCGTCGAGTTCTGTCTGACACCACCGTCTCATCCATTTAGTCTGTTTTTTGCGGCGTCGTTAGTTCAGTAAGTCATTCTGTTTTTCGTAATGTTATCCGGAAAATTGTCCATTTTCAGACTTACCGATATCTTGAAAAAGTAAACCGTTGACCACCTTTTCAACTCACCCTTCCCGCTTGTTCAATGAAACGTCACGTGCCGTTAAAAATCAGCCTAGCCGAGAAGAGATTCAAGTTTTCTGAGAGAAAGCGTATGGAGATACTTATCAGCTAAATGAGGACGCTTCAGATATATCACTCTTTCGTAACTTCTGCCAAAAGCAAAGGTTGCAGGCTCCAGAGGAAGAGTGTCCACTAATTACTGCTGAAGAAGTGAAGAAAGTTATCACTAGAACTAAGAACTTTTCAGCGCCAGGGCCAGATAAAATCAACAACTTTTGGTGGAAGAAGTTCACTTCTACGCACAAATATGCCACGGCACTTGCGAGATGGATGCAGAAAGCTGTCATCCTTGGGTCGCTTCGTGTCCTCGAAACACACGAAAGTTTCGCCGACCTGTGAAATATTTTTCGAAAAAATCATGCACGTTGAGAATGATTGAAAAAAGTTCTGTGAATTTTTTCATATTTTTTCTAACGATTCAAACGGATAAAAAAAATAAAGACGAAAATGGACGTTACTCGCCCTCCCCCCTGACTCATCCAATATGGCGGCTAACCGTTTGAAATTTTGGGAAATTTTTTTTTGATTGTATGCTTTAAAATGGCTTACTCAACATTTGATTCCCTTTGGGGGCATTTTTTGCATGCTTACCCGGCTATGCCCATAAACGTGCATGATTAAAAAAAAAAAAAATTCAGCGGAAAATTCAAACTCAAAAAAAATTTCAAAACAGTTTTTTTAATTTTTGTGTATGATAAAACTTGAGTACTATCTCAGTTTTAAGGCACAGAATATTAACCCAAAGAGCTATTATTGTGAATTTTTTCAGATTTTCAAATTTGGGGGAATTTAATGTAGAAATTCCAAACTAATTTTAACATTTTCTAACTCCTGAGTCCCATTGATACCTCAATATATTCATATCCTACAATTATATGTATAATTGTATGCATACATTATTAAATACATTATATATAATAATGTATATATACATTATAACAGAAAAGACAAAATGATTAATCGTGGTACTATCATTTTTGCAAGTTTCATTTATTCATCTGATGTAGTTTCATATTGATTGAAAATTCAATCCTCGTCACTCTCCTCATTTATCACAGTTAAAAATTTGGTTTTTTTGAATAATCTGCACAACATTTCTACTGGTCTGATGATTCTCCACGACTGTTGACCAAAAGCTATATAGTAAATTATTGCTACAACGTGTGAGCAGCACCCGATTGTGCGGTTACCGTTAGCTCAATCGCAGCAATATCTGCTGCTCCCAGAAAAACCTATTAAATTCAGTTTATAATTGATAAAGGAAGTGTAGGTTTTTATGTTGATGTGTCGTGATTCGACTTTCATCTTGAGTATGTGAGCTTGCACCTGCAATCACAAAACTTCGATATTGTCGTCAATGTCCATTATTTCTGCTGAATAAGGAAAAGCTTGGCTCATTTGATAACTTCCGGTAAAAAAGATGTTCAAATCCCTCTTCGTCATCTCAGTCAAATCACTGATGTCCGATGAAGTCAGAGTTTGAAATGGAACTTTTTGCCATGACAATCGTTTTTCTTCTACTTCCAGAGCAAGCGAATTCTATTCAGCGTTTCATATCACCAGTTGATCAAGTATTTCGTAGCATAAGTCTACATCAGATCTTGGCTTGACAACAAATTGCTTCCTAAACTCAAGTAATTCTGTAGTATATGAAGTTTTCTGAAGCTTCATCGATAAAAAACCGAATTCATTGCGTTTTTCTGCAATAATTTACTGTTTAGCTTATGGTCGATATTTATCGAGAATCATTAGACCGGCAGAACTTTGGAGCTGTTTATTCACAAAAAGAGAATTTGTAACTGTGATAAATGAGGACAGTGACTAGGATTGTATTTCCAATGAATATGAAACTGAATCAGATAAATAAATGAAACTTCCAAAAAATTTTTATTATATGAATATATTCCGGTATCGATGGGCCACAGGAGTCGGAATACGTGAAAATTACTGCTTTTAATTGTATACACTGAGGTCCCCCAAAATTAAAAATCTACAAAATTCACAATAATCTCTTCGGGGGAGTATTTTGTTGAAAAAAATTAATATAGTACTTGAGTTTTCTCAGGCAAAAAATTTGTTCAATCATTTAAAAATTGTTTTGAGTTTGAATTTCCCGCCAATTTTGTTTCGAAAAAATCGGGCATGTTTAGAATAATTTAAAGAAGTTCTGTGAATTTTTTCAGATTTTTCCTAACGATAGAAACGGAGAAAAAAAACGAAAATGGACGTTCCCCCCCCCCCCCCAAGTCATCCAATATAGTGGCTAACCGTTTGAAATATTGAGAAATATATTTTTTTGAATATATGCTTTCATATGGCTGACTCAACATTCAATTCCCTTTAAGGGCATTTTTTGCATGCTTACCCGGCTGTACACTTTTAGACAGTTTTTAGACTGTTCACTTCCAAAGTTTTCGCCTTTAAAGTAAAATCAAGTTGCCAATTTCTTGTCTGGAACAACATTTTAAGACCTTTGTGTGCCCGAAATACCCTACCCGACCTCGGCTGGAATTGAAGCCGGAATCCGATTAGTTTACAGTGACGTTTTTAGCCCGATCCCGGCCAGTTTCATCGTCCAGCTCCCGCTTATGTAATTCACTAGCATTTTTTCGGGCACAATGGGTTATTCAAAGTAAAAATATCCACTTACTTCACAGCTATAGCTTTCCCTACTTGACTTTTGAACAAAACTATCATTTCTCACGCTTGCAACGATGCCTTTGATGATAAATTAGAATGAAGTGTATTTTCTTTCCATGCTTGTTTTTATGGTACAAGAGGACTAGTTTGTAATTAAATTTGGAAATATAGAATTAATACTAATGAAAATTATGTTTACATTTATCGAAAAATTCACTGTTAACAATATGACGTCATCAGACGCATATTTATCTCTAGTAATGCATATCGAGCCGATAATTCTCGCTTCTCGTTCGTGATCGATCGCTTCTTCTCTTTTTATGTCCCTATCGAACTCAGTTCTAAATTTGACATTTCTCGCCAGAATACAAATTTCCTGTTAATATAACCCCTAGAAGAAACAGATTAACTACTGATGATACGAAAATAAAAATTCTGGTAATTTTACATATTTTTGATTAAATTTTATTCATCCGGAGGTTTATTATTAAAAAATTACTGTCATGTGCGCGATAATTTTCGAGACGAAAAGTTCGCGCAGATGAAGCGAGCAGATTGATTGGATCGGCTGTTTGTTGTCTCGTTCGCACGATATGCATCACTATTTAACTCCACCTACAAATATAATCCATTAAAATTATAAAAACAATTTTGAATACCTATCTTCTATTTTATTCTATAAACGATGAATACTTATTATTGTTTGCATTTGTTCGTGTTACCAAATTGCGTTATAGAATTGCCAATCAAATCAAATGTCAAATTGCGAAGCAATGCATATTCATCGCTTGATTGTTGACAAATGAATTTACATTCAAGTATTGTTACGCATTGCGACGACGCAATCGATTAACAGTGTACTCTTCTTCCTCGACTTTCGCTGTCAGAGACTATTTTGAAAGTCAATTTGTCATGTAGATCAACCAGTAGCAATGTAGTAAGTTACTTACATACTGATTCAATTAATTGTATAATCATATTACAGAAAGTGAAGATCGGATACGATAGGAACCTCTGTAGTTAATATTGATTGAATTCCGTTCCCTCACTATAGACAGTGAAGCAGTTAGCAGAAGAACTTCCTAACTTTTGCAGATTGATATTAATCAAAAGTTTAGCTAGTACTTTAACCTAATATGAATTTTAGATTCATGAATGGATGAAATAGACTGGAAACTGTATAATAATGTAGTATGGGAATGTAGTTACATAATTTTCTCTCTACTAGTATAATACACTCTTATAAAATGTAACCTGTGACCAGATTCACTATTTCGACCGCTGTCACTTGAGTCTTTCAAATATAAAAATACGTAATATAAAATACGACTTTTAGATGAAAGTCCCGTACAAAGAGCGTGGCTTTCAGCTTTTACCGCTCACTCAGACTTCACAAAAGGACGTGGCTACGTTGTCATCGATTTTCCTTGCTCTAAAACTAAAGGTTAGCAAGTGATCCTGTTTCAAGTTGGTTTGCATACCGATAATTAAAACGTCAGCCGTCATTAACTGGTCTCAAAGAGGTGAAGATAATGGCTAACGAGTTTATGGATACTGCCTACATGAAAACAATTTCACCGACATTCTTTCACCATGTTGAATCATTTGGTCTTCTCATGATCGCTTTTACGGGTAAACAGAAAGTTTCAGGCTAAAATTCATCTGAAAGCTAAATTTCACATTATTCCAAGAATACAGCTAATTACCAGATAACGGAATACTAATTTATAACGGAACCACAGACTCACCGCAGTCCATAAATAACATCAGGAACCAGACAACCTACACAGAAAAAACTCGAAGTAAATTTTGTTGCAGATAGTTTTTTATCTTTACATATTGGTATAGGTAAAAGATATACTATTGACCCTTAGTACGATGTAAACTGTCTGCTATTACCTTTTTTCGCGGGTAGATAGTAAATATATTACTGTGAGCTGAGAGTCACTGTCACTGTACGCAGGAACAAGACATTATATACAGTTTTCTCTTTTTTTTTGTTATTTAGAAAGCGATATACGCCTTCATTTTTGCATCCAACTGCCACATAAATTCCTGGAATTTCGAAATTAGTACTTTAAGCTAATACCTTAACACTGCGTTATCAGCGACTGATATAATGCGAATAGCAGACGTCGCTGCTCTTCAAACCGCCACCAGTTGTGTCTCCTCGCTCACTAGCGCCCCTAGCGACCGCAAGTGTCACTCGCTGCCCCCAACACAGCTGCATTTGCAAAGTTGGTGGTGAATTTGGACGTCCGTACAAACTATTATATGTTTTTAATTGAATCGCGAAAGAAATTACTCGGTTGTAATGGCAAACGATGTCAAGTTACCCATAAGGCTACGGTATTCCGAAAAAAGCAAAACTTTGAAAGTTGGAGGTGCTTCTTGATTTTCCGAGGGGAACCCATGAAAAACTAACCCAGAAATTTTCCCCATGGCCTTCGATGACATTTGACACTGCCGAATCGCCCTCAAAGTTTTATACAATCAGTAAATCGATGCACGTACACCGTTGGAAACCTCATTCGGACTACATTGGGTATGGAGTCGTAAAATAAAAACTCAGTTCAAGAAATCAATTAAACCTGTTTATTATGTCAAACCAAAAGTATCACATGCTACTCAATTTTGCCAGTTTCGTCAAAAACCTTCCTGTTTTCACTAAAAACCAACAAAAGGTACTGTCTTTGCCCTTTATCCATTTTTATGTTTCTTCCTACCATACATTTTTTGATAAGAGCGACGCCACGCTCAGCGGTGTCATTTATCAGAAGTGATCTGCTTAGCGAAACGTTGTGCAGCTTGGTAAGAGTACTCATTCTCCCAGTCAGATGGGTCTTTATCCAGAAACTCAGCTGAAACTCCAATGATTTTGAAAAACTTCATGGAGTTCTTCGAAGCGAAGTCGGCAAGACAAAAGTCTCTGATCGGTTTGGGTGGGAGCTTGCCACGAATCTGCCCATCGACTGACCTCTCTTTGGCTCTCAATGACTGAACCATAGTCTGTTTCACCTTTGAAGGAACATCTTTGTCAAAAAAAGCTAGGGGTACTAGAGTTTCAGACAGATACCAGAGATGATTATACAACTTTCCCAGTGCAGCCCTAAAGTGTGTTCCCTGACGAGTCGCGAAGGTTTTCAGCAGTTGGAGGTCAAGTCTGGGGCAGTGATCGCCACTGGACAAGTAAACCAATTCATGACGTACACACCAGCCTCACTTCTCAAGAGAGCACTTCCTTCTTTAAGCTGTGCAGTTTTGTGGCCAGTGTGTATGTCAAACATTGCTTCACCTGTCCAGGGGCGGTCACTGCCTCCAGACTTGACCTCGAACTGCTGAAAACCCTTGCGAGTCTTAAGGAAATACACTCTAGGGCTGCACTGAAAAAGTGGTGTAATCATCTCTGGTATCATATCTGTCTGATTCGTGGCAAACTTCCACCCAAACCGATCAGAGACCTTTCTCTTGCCGACTTTGCTTCGACGAACTCCACGAAGTTTTTCAAAATCATTGGAGTTTCAGTTGAGTTTCTGGACAAAGACCCATCAAACTGGGAGAATAAGTACTCTTTCCAAACTGCACAACGTGTCACTAAGCAGATTACTCGTGTAAATGATACCGCTGAGCGTGGCGTCGCTTTAATCAAAAAATGTATGGTAGGAAGAAACATAAACTTTGATGGAAAGCAAACACAGTACCTTTTGTTGGGTTTCAGTGAAATCAGGAAGGTTTTTGACAAAAATGGAAAAATGAAGTAACACGTGATACTTTTGGTTTGACACAATAAGCCTCGATTTACTGATTATCTACAACTTTGAGGGCGATTCGGCAAGATCAAATGTCATCGGAGGAGACCAAGAAAAATTCTGGGTTAATTTTACATGGATTCCCATCGGAAAATCAACAAGCACTTACAACTTTCAAAGTTTTGCTTTTTTTGGAATATCCTACCATAAGGCTTCCTAGGTGAATAATGGCAATTACTTTCACAAAGTACGCAATCACAGACGAATACTCGAGATGACAGGGTGAAGATTGCCCACCTGTGGTAATTTTTGTTGCAGGTAATCTATACCCCGAAATTTAGGTGAAGTTTGCACTTAGTTTTCTCTATATATACCACTTGCATATCAATTCGTCTGTTCCGCGATTACACATCTTACGCCGCCAAGGCGGACGCAGGCTTCTAAATCTCCAATATCTTTATAACGGAATTGTTCTAAGTACAGCTTACATCGTTCCAAATCAAGAAGATCCAGTCCTGAAAATGGTCAGGAATCACGAGATGATTAGCAAAGGAGCGTTCCTTTACAAAGCCGCGGAGCAGGCGACTATGACCCTTGGCCTGAATTTTAACATCAGAAGTGAGGAAAGTGCATTACAAATCTAGATGCTTCACTTCTAAAAGCCGGAGTAAAGAAAGCAGAGTTTGCAACATTTCACCAACAGCTACTCGACAAGAAAATACACGGAAACTTTCATAAAAATGTAGAAAAATAGTCCTTGTCGAAGGAGCAAGCTTTTGCTTTTCTCAGATCGTCAAGGCTTAATTCAGGTACAGAGGGTGTTCTTTTCGCATGCCAAGACGGTGTCATTTCCACCTCAGCATACCGTGACCGCATTTTATGTCAATAAGTTCCAAGCGATAGGTGCAGAGCGTGTTTAATAATGTCTGTTACGAAAAAAACTAATAGCGTAATCAGCAGCCCTAGGACGTAATTTTTTATTTACACTATATTAGAAATAGGGTTGAGAAAAATTTGTCTAACACATGGACTCTATGTAATTTTTCCCGTAAAATCGTTATAAATATTTGTATTCTTATTGCATAATATCGCGCAAAAAAAAGAATGTCTGGAATTGTTGATATTTTGAAAATTTGCTGTTATGATTAATTTTTATTCCAGTGAAATTTCGTAGTAGATGATATTTGATCTTAAATTATGATTCTTTTACAGTACGCGAAGTTATGTTCGGATGATCAATTTCAGCGGTTTCCTAAAATAAAGTGTTGTTTAAAAATAAATAAAGCAGCAATTTTTAGTACCACTGTACTTCTTTCGAGTACATTTTTCAGTTATATAAATATATAAATTACTTAATAAATGTACTAATTAAAATTCACCTATTTGAAACTTTTTTTTTCAATAAACTTAAGAATTACTTAACTGCTTTTCATAAATCAAACTAAACTAACTGAACACTTGATTCAATATATTATATCTTTGGGTCGAATCTCTTTCAAATCAGGCAGGTTCCACGCTTCTCGCGAGTTTCATGTGAGCTAAACTATTTTTGTGGCCAGGAGAAATTTTGTGTAAAATCGAATTTTCAAATTTTTCTCAGAATAAAGATAATTATATAATATAATATAATATATAATATCCTGCATTCTTTAAGAGAAAAATTACATTTTCAGGGGAAAAACTGCTCTTGGCCACAAAAATGCTTTAACTCGCCTAACACTTATATAATGTCTTTGCTGGATAGGGGAGAGTTACGCGGCAGCGTAAATAAAATTCCAGGAAGCAACAATTTGTGGTAAAGGAAATTCAACACTGAACAAAAGAAATGATAAAAAGAACAAAAGTGTGAAAAATACAAAACTGTAAAGAGAGATTTTTCCGCGTGTTTTTTCGACGGCTCGTCACGATGGAAATGATCAAGTGTTAGGCCCTTGGGCTCTTAGTAGACTAAGAGGCAAATCCCTTTCAATGCTTCCTCAAAGTGTCGCAAATAACGCTGAATCTGCAACACCCATCCTCAACGATATTTGCGAAGCTGCTAATCCAGAAGTCCCTATTTCTCCAGCATGAACGGTAGTTTCAGTTTTGTTATCGGCTTTGTTACCATATCGGCAGGGATCCTGTCCGTAGAGCAGTACTTGTACTGCATAATCCCTTGGTCCTTTCTACAACCCCAGCTAATGGATCCTCGAAAAAGTGTGAAAATATAAGCAGAATTTGACTTCCTGTCTGATTTGTTTTCCGCCCAGTTAGTACCTGCAAATCCAATTGAAACTTTATATGTGTCATCTAATTCGAGGCTAAGTATCAGCCATTTGTCCTTTGTTTCTTTCAGGTAGCGAGCGACTCACTTTGCCTGTGCCCACTCTACTTCTGCAGGTTGCTTATTGCATTGACTCAGAATGCTTACACTAGCTGCAATATCGGCTCTGGTGTTCACTACAATATATAATAATGCTCCAATTCATACTTGATATCTTTTGCTGTTCTGCATTAACTGCTCGTCGTCTTTCGTTTTGATGTAACCTGGATCCAGTGGAATATTCGACGATTTCGCGTCCTGTGATTCCACATTTCTTAACACATTCTCGATGTACTATGTTTGTGAGATGCTGTAAATTCCTTCTCCTCGTTTCACCTGAACTCCTAGATAGTGTTGAAGAGTTCCTAAATCTATTAATTGAAAATGTTTTCTTAAAGAGTCAGCTACATCTTGAATACTCTTTTCTTTCTTCGCGGCGATAGAAAACTCATCCACATATATGATAAGATATATTATTCTATCCCCAAGTTTCTTCGTCCGTCCACTTTCCTACTCTGTTTGAATACCAACTTACAGGTCACTGGGTCTCTCTCCTTTGGTGCTGGAACAATTTTCCAAGTTTCGTTGTTTGACAAAGATGAAATTTCTTCATTCATTGACTGTTTCTACTCATCCTTATCTGGGTCAGATAAAGCTTTCGGTCTATTTCATGGTTCCTCTCTTTTAACCGTCATCAACTTTAAAATGCCCATGTACCTGTCAGGTAGTACTACTTTAGTTGTTCGTTGCAATCTCTTTAATTCTTGTTTTTGCCTATCATCTCGTGCTGGGTCTTCACTGGTCACTGATGAATCCGCATCCTCCTCTTTCCCGCTGGAATCCATTGTTGAAACCTCATTGATTGAGGCTAATTCATCGGTATATTCTAGAATGGAATCCGCAGACTGAGAAATCACGTTTTCATAGTATACGCAATTTTGAATCCCCTTCCTGACGTTATCCGAAAAAATAATACCTCGGCTAATGTTCACCTGATCTACTTCAGTATTGAGAAGCCCAAAAGCTTTTGACTCATCTGTGTAACCTAAAGAGATTACTTTTTTCGCGTTTCAATTCAGTTTCCTTCTTTTTCAATAGGAATATGTGAATAAATAGCACAGCCAAAAACATGTAAATCACTTACATCCGGTCCTATTGAGTTCCGTAACTTAAAAAGTGTCTCCTCTGTAGCTTGTGTAGCTAGACAGTCAGTTCTGCAGATAATTGGCTGTAATTACTGCATCCCTCCAGTACTTCTTATCGAGATTTGCTGAAACAGCATAAGTCTTGACATCTCTAGAAGAGACCTATTGTTCCTCTCTGCGACTTTATTCTGTTGTGGTGGATACGCTGCGGTTAATTGACTTTTGATTCTTTCTCACTTTGGGTATTTCTGAAGTTCACTACTCAAGTATTCTCTAAATTGATCTGACTGAATCACTTTTGGCTTTTTATTAAACACAGTCTTCATATATTCGACGAATTTCTTAATGAGTCCACTTGTCTCACTCTTGTATTGCATAAATTACACTTTCGTGTACCTGCTATAGTCGCCGATGATGGTCAGAACGTACATTTTCTTTCCCGGTGTCTTTGTTTGCATTGGGCCGCAAACATCTTCATGAATTAGGTCGAGGGTTTCCTGAGACATAGTAGTTGAATCCTTCGGAAAAGATTTCCTGGAAATTTTCCCCATATTGCAGCATTCACACACTTCTCTTATTCCAAAATCCGTAAATGTAATCCCAGAGGCCAGGTCCTTAATTGCACTCGAATCTCGTTGCCCAAAACGTCTATGTTAAAAATGCTGACAATTTTCACTGTGCCTACCTTTCGAGTGATTTATTGCTATATTGGCCCTTTCAACATTCACTACCTTCAGTTCATAAAGTTCAGAAGATGAAACTACAATTCCCTTTTTTGTCCATCTTTGACGCTTATGACGGATAAATCACGTCCTTCAAATTCTACTCAATACGAATATTTTGTCAACATTTTCACCGATGAAAAATTCGATTCTGGCTTGGGCACATAGAAAACACTTCTGCTGTCACTTCCCTTCTTTTTACGAGGGAATTGAAACTTCCTGAACCAATCCCATAAATTTCGACGCATTCTTCCTCATCTGCCAGCCTTACAAATCCTTTTCTGTTTTCGCCAATTTCGTTGAAAAAACGTTTACTATTTGAGATGTGGTTTGTCGCTACGGAGTCTTACTAAAAAATTCCTTATTTCTTTAGCCTTCAAACCTACAGCTCGGCAACAGCCGCATGTAACCTTATTGGCCCTTACCTCTGTGTTCTTCCAGGCCTTAAAGTTTTTGCAATCAATTTGCAAATTTTTCTATACTATGAACCTTTATAACAGATTCGCTTTCACCTAGGTGATTTGTCTCTGGGCTCATAGCTTGATGTATACGTGAGAGTTAGGCTACAGCGTAAATAAAAGTCAAGGAAACAACACTTTATTGTAAAGCGAATATTCTATATACTTTGAGTAAAAAAAGGTAGAAGATTGAGTGTCTGAACTAAAATGAATTTAGCTGCATGAATCTGAATTAAGCGCTGTACCAAAAAAAGACTGAACGTGTGAAAAATACAAAACTCTAAACGAAGAATTTTCCGCGAGCTTTCCCGAGGGCTCGTCACGACGGAACTGATCAGGTGTTAGGCCCTTGGGCCCTAAGTAGACAGAGAGGACAATCCCTTTCACTGCTTTCTCGAAGTGTCGCAAGTAACGCTGAATCTCCAGCAGCCTTCCTTATAGATGGCCAAATTCAAGAGATTATATTTTCAAACAGATCGTCGCCACTTTGCTAATTTTAAACTTTTTTCCAATTTCGAAAAATTTCAAGAGACCTGTAAAACTTACTAGGATCAGCAAAAACTTGAATATATGAATTAGATAAAAAACAATCGACTTTTCAAGAAAAATTTGGGGTTTTTACACACGTGAAAATTCAAATATTCATAACTTCCTGGAAAATTTTGTTCTCAAATCTGAAAAATACGTTTTGCTTAATTTCCTCTAAAAAAACAACACATTTCGTCGTCGAAACATTATGCGATGTAAAGTGTAGAACCTGCCTGATTTGAAATGGATTCTATCTTTGGAGTATTCAATGTTTCGAGCATAATTTTTAAAAGTGAAACATTACATTTTTTTATCAACAAGCCGTAAAGAAAATAATACTCTTACCCAAAGAAGATCTATTCACATTACAAACTTTAAAGTGCAGATAGATTCTTATTGCTCGTCCGACCAACGACCAGCCAGCCATTTGGATTGTTCGTCGATTAACTTTGCGCTACCTGTGCAATCTTCAGCATGCGTCTATTCTAGTATGTCAGTAGCATCTACTTCTTCTGTTGGTATCCACTCAAAGTCATCAAGTCCTGTACCACACTCGTCAACAATGCAGAGAACCTCGATTTTCCGGCGATTTATAATAGATTTTGCTTTAAGTTTTACTCGTGGGTGTTTGCAACTAGAATTTACGATGACAGCTGTCGAATGTTACTTCTAATCCTTCCACAATACAAAACGTAATTTCAGTTAGATATTTACAGAAAGTACTGCCATTCTTGTAAATGTTTATCATATCAAATAGGATCAGCTGCAGCAGGTTGCAAAGGTACACCTTCGTTATTCTTGTATTCTACAAATACTGGGTAACTGTCTACAATAATTTCACACCATATCTCAGCAAGCATTCCTGCAGCATGCTTAAAGTTCTGAAATTCCAATTCAGAATCTATAGTTTTTTTTCTGATTATCAAGATGGATTCCAAAATATTCGTGTTTTAGAATGAGACCTGCAACCTTCTTGCTCAAGGTGCCATTTTCCTTTCCACACGATTAAAAACGCTCCTACTCGGTGAGTAGTAAAAAAAATACAACATTGTTTAAAATAATATTCGATCAGTGTGAAAATAATGAACGTTTGTAAATTAATATTAATTCCGTATTCTAAAAAGTTTTTAATATGCATTTTTATTCAAAAGGAAAATAAAGGATTTAACTTTTCAATAAGGCTGCTAAAGGTTCTCATAATAATTAGAGGCAAGTGAAATATGTGTGACATGAAATATGAAAAATATGAAATATGAAAAATATGAAATATGAAAAATATGGAATATGAAAAATATGAAAAAAAAGAAAAAATGAAAAAAATGAAATATGTGATATGTCTCTTTAGAGAGCTTGATGGCTCAAGTACTGAGTCTTTATATTTCTGTTTCTCAAAATTAAATAATAATTTACAAATGCTCATTACGTTTGCACCAACCCTACATTTAATAGAAGAATTAAACCGGTAACACATTTGATTATATATACCCTGAGATTCAATCGTAATGGCTGTGTAGACGGACGGCTTTATTTTTTGTTTGTTTGCTATTACCCAATCGTGATCAGGCAACATAACCCTATACTCAATACGCATTAGCACTGAAGTCTGCTTGTTAGCTGCAGGAAGCCCTAATGGTTCTTTCAACTTATCATCTTGTCAAAGCCACCTTACTTTTTTTTGGACCTAAGCTTCAGGCGACTCCTTCTAAGCTTCCGATTACAGACTCATCAAATTCTTCAGCAGGCTGTTTTTGTGCACGTCCGTCTGTCTGTGCTCTTCACAATCACACGGGTACGATCAGAACGTGCCTCTTTCCTGCTATCGTTCTATGATTCCTTGGTAACAAACGGTAGTAGATAGCAGTTTGTCTAAGGTTATAACCCAGTGTAAACAACTGGTCATGGATATCATCGAGAGTGTGACAGCAGTTTATAATCTCAGAACAACTCTTCGGATCAGCATCACTGCAATAAATAGCAATATGAGTAATTGTGTGATACAAGTTTGGTTGACAGTCCTCAGTTCTCGGTCTTCTACGTTGTTTTTGAACTTTTAAACCAAGAACAACAACGTGAAGTTTCAGAACAGAACTAACAACGTGGGGTGGGATCCAACCCAACTTAATATTTCCTGTTATTTGTGATGAATTTGAAACTCTGACGGGGAGAGATGGTTGGTAATCCATTTCAGAGTAATAAAATATTGCCTTTCAATGAAATTTGTTATTACAAATAATGCTTCGTAACCAATAATACTAGAAAAAAATCTCTTCATGAACGAACAAATTAAAATACAAAACTTTTGTGGGGAAAGCTCTTCAAAGTCAAATTCAAACTTATATGAAAAACTTTCCTTTTGTGGGAAAAAATTTTTTGTGATCAATGTAGGTGTCATGTTTCTCAATCGAGTTCTTCTGAAAGATCATCAGCATTCAGACAGCCATAGGAAATCACTTTTTTATGCTCACCACATACACATTTACCACATTTTTCGCAAAATGAATGGCCTTTCCTGTCCTTCACTACCTGCAAATGCTAGAACAAGACTGGATTTGATGTTGATGATACGTTGTTGTTCTTGGGTTAATATGGGTGCTACTTCAGAATTTTATAGTCAACCCGGGTGTAGTAATGAGACAGAAAAAACAACTTTTAGATTGTTCCCCACAGATGGGTCAAGGGGGAATTTGGGGATGACGCACAATTTTGACAAAGGCTTCTGGAGTTCGGGAAATTTATGGAACGGTTAAAGGTCCAGGTACCTTCGTGTTGATCACACGGATTATTATTGCCAGTAGTAATCCCTGAATGTCCGGCGACGTATGTGATGAAGCGTATGTGTTGCGTATCCATTTGCTTGTCGATATATGGGCCCCCACAGTTGGCAACCAGTAGACCCCCGTTGACGGGAGTAATGTCGCGTATAGGTCTAAGGGTCCCTTAACAGGCAATCCAAAAATCCCCTCTGAAGGAAACTAATGGATCCCCTCTGAAGGCAAACTGTAGAACTTCGAATAAGGGTGCAGTGTCCTTTTTGTGTCAATCGTTATCCCCTTAACCGACAATTCAAAGGTCCCCGTTGAAGGCAACCCATGGATTCCCGCTGAAGGGTGTGACGTGTATCCCCCTTAATCGATAAAGGAAGGGTTCTCTTCTAAAGGCAACCAATAAAACCTCGATGAAGGGTGCAGTCCGCTTTTGTGCCAATGAGAGTCTCCTTAACCGACAATTTAAAGGTCCCCTCTGAAGGCAACCAATGGATTCCCGGTGAAGGGTGTGATGTGTATTCCCCTTAATCGACGAACTGAGAAACCCCTCTAAAAGGACCAATAGAACCTCGATGAAGGGTGCAGTATCCTTTTGTGTCAATGGGTATCCCTTTAACCGACAATCCAAAGGTCCCCTCTGAAGGCAACGAAAAGATTTCCGATGAAGGGTTTGATGTGTGTCCCCTTAATCGATGAACTGAGGGTTCCCTTCTGAAGGCAATCAATAAAACCGCGATAAAGGGTGTAGTGTCCCTTTATGTATATCGCTGTGCGTTTCAAAAATAGAAAAAATAACATTAGCGATACAGGGAACCCCAAATTGAATTATTTTCATTCGTAGTAAACATGTTCGATGACATTCAGAAGCACACACAAAATACAACACATGGGACAAGAAAGGGGTGAGGGGTATTGCAAATGAGAACAGCTTTATTTGATTCTTCTTTAACCCTAAAGGTTTCAATGGGTCGAGACACGAGACGTGAGTCGTCAAAAGGCAAAGTTTTGCGGGGCTATCCGTACCGTATAGTGTCGCGGAGCTAGGTATCGACGAGTCCGCTGCTTCGTGCTAGGCTCGGAAGCAGTTGGGTCGGCGTATGCAGGTTAGCTGCGGGGAGCTTTCGTGTTGAAACGTGTCCAGGCTGGGCTATGCTGTCCCGTTGCTTTCAGAGAGGCGTTACGACCTTGCTCGTCGTATAGACCAATTATTTTAGACTTTTGTCATTCGAAAAACCGCGGGCGGAGAACTTTCGCCGCAGTTAAGAGTCCGCCGTGAAACAAATGAATAAATCACATAATTGTCCAAGAATTAATTACCGGAAGTGTCCGCCATCTTGGATTTTGTGTTTTCGTCGATGTACACGCGTATTTTGCATTTCCTGATAAAAGAGGCAAATGACAAATTTGTAGAGAATTTGATTCTCTACAATTTTTATCTGTTAGACATTGTTGTAAAAAAATTATTTGTCATTAACATTAATCAAAAAGTGTGGAGAATTAGGAAAGTGGCTCAGTTTTCCCACTCTTTGACTATTTGTATGGAAAATAAGTGGCACACTGAAATAGCAAAGTTGTAGAGGACTCAATTTCCAACAACTTTTGTATTAAAGATTTTTTCGTGCGACGTGTAGATTACGGTCGGAAACGCTCTCAACACAGAGGCACGGCGGAGGCGACCCATAACTCATTTCCTAACAATAACTAACAATAAGCAAAAGTGTGAAAAATTAGGAAAGTGGCGCAGTTTTTTCCACTCTTTGACTATTTTCATTGAAAATAAGTGGCACATTTAAATAGCAATGTTGTAGCGGACCCTATTTTCAACAAATTTTGTATGAAGAAGTTTTCTTGAGACGTGTCAATCACGGTCAGGAACACTCTCAACACAGCGGTGTGGGGGAACTCGCGTTGTTAGACACAATATATATGTTACCGGCAAAGCCCGAAGTGATGGAAAACCTAAGTTTGAATAGGCAATGCGCGTATTGCGGATGCTTTTTAGGAAAAGTCCGAAATAATCTGTGATTTCGCGCTTTGCCTGGAATGAATGTAGGCAAACCTAGGTGTGCCGAATGTGCTTTAGGCAAAGTTGGAAGCAACTTCGCCTTGCTTTAGTTTAGGCAACGTAAGATGTGCCAAATATGTTGTGCACAATGTAAGAAGGCATAGTTGTATCAATAGGGAAACAACATTAAAAAAACGTGCCAGAACCTCTACCTCTGCGGTAGTGTGGAAAGGAGTTACGAGTCGCTTCCGCTGTGCCTCTGTGTTGAGAGCATTCCCGACTGTGATCTACACGTCGCACGAAAAACTTTCACACTTTTTGCTTATTGTTAACGACACCATTTTTTGTTAAAATATAGACTAGATGAAAATGTTAGAGAATTAAATTCTCTACAAATTTGTTTCTCACCTCTTTTATCGAAAAATACGCGTGCAAGTCGACGAAAACACAAAATCCAAGATCGCGGACACTTCCGGTAATTGATTCTTGGACAATTATGTGATTTCTTAATCTATTTCCCGGGGAAAACTTAACTGCGACGAAAGTTTTCCGTCCGCGGTTTTTCTGACGTAGCGCGTCGAAAGTACGATACGCGAATGGTGCTTCGTGGCACGAGGCCATTTATTTATATGCCCACACCCGTGGCGCGTGCGCGCAAGTCGGGTAGGACATGGTGGGTTTGTTTGTTTCTGGATTCCTCTTTGCGTTAAGCCAGTGTCTGTTGCCATCTCCTTCGCATGAAGCTCGAAATTGAGAAACTTGATTCTTTTTGTCCTACCCTCCTTGAAAACAAGCATGTGAACCAGCCAGAGGATGTTTAGTGTACTTGACACTTTTAGATTATAAGTGAAAGGAAGAAATAGCGCACTTTGCAGAAGGGAGACTGTGGGGTCAAACGATACAATTTGTTTTCAAGATAAAGATAATTTCCTAAATGGAATGGGACTTTTTCGCGGAAGGGCGGACAACAAAATACTTTCTGCCTTTTCTCACTCATCGATTACATCATTTTGGACTTGTTGAGCTTTCTTTGAAGGACAAGCTTTTCGATGCGCAAGAAACAATTTCTCAAAGTCACTTTTCTTATTAAGATTAATTTATAATATTTTTGCACTTTCATTGTTATAAGTGACATACAAAGAATGACAAAGAATCAGCTGACGAAACAGAAATTAGCAGGCTTCCTCTAAAATCAGGAGTGCGCCAGTAATGGACGAAATTCGTTCATTTCTGCGTACATGCGATATCAGCCTTTTTCACGGCCTTTGCTTTTTTTTTAATTCATGCTGTTGAAAATATTACGGAATCAGATAAAAAATTCCCCCCTCACCCTCACATAACAGACAGTAACGAAACACAATCCCCGCCCTTTTTAATGTGACGCAATATGTGAACGCTCCCTTACGTAAGTTCGTATAGAACCTATCGTAACCTATTACTTAAAGATTTGTGTGCTTTTTGCAAAATTATTATTGACATGTACTTCCAAATATTTTCCTCGTATGAAAGCATTCGTGAGAAAAACCTTATTTATGTCATATAAAAATTTTAATATAACGGTAATATAACGACTTCATGGTATTGCATGGAAAAACAACTAATGAAATCCCTGCATTTTTCACGTTTTACGGGTCCAAAGAAAAACGTAATAGTATTATGGATTAAGTGGCGTGTAACAGGTTTTTTGTTGAGTTAGTGGGAACTTTTAAAATGTTGCTGATTCCAAGGTCGACCGACCACATTACGGCAGTGTTATCCCTAGACGGGGATTGCTCTGTGAATCCTAAAAGCCCTCAGGTGGAGGGGCCTAGTCTGAAAACATTGGTGTGGGAGCACAACCGGGGTGACTCTTTGATAGATTTTATGAAGGCCCCTCTTCCATACCCTGCCCCTGGGGAGGATCTAGGGGGTCTTAACTCCTGTTTAATCACAACAATCCGCTCTTCTGAAAAAAAGCGGCCTGGTACAGTATCCGAGTCTCTGTTCTATAAGTAGAAAGTCGTGGTTTGATCTAAAGTATCATACGAGTCGAAGGGAATTAAAGAAAAGGTTGAAATGATACATAAAAGCTCGCGTTTCAAAAGCAGCTTATTTATTCAGACCTCGTAAAGCCCATATGGGATGTATAGATTCAAATTAATGGCAAGACTTCCCTAATTCCGCACACGGCCCGCGCGAACCTTCTCTTACAATTTGAAGACTAGCCACCCCATTCCTGTCTGGACCTGGAGATTACTCAGTCAGAAATTTTGCGTAGCATTTTAAGTTGTAAAAATAAGAAAGCTCCAAGACACGATGGTGTCGGCATCGATTTTTACAAATTCCTTCCTGTCACCTGGCTGCTTTTGTTACACACTCTGTTTAGTGCAATTTTAAATGCTTAAAGAGTAACTATATTTTGCTTCATAGGCTTTCGAAACGGCTCAGAGTGAGGAACATCTTCCGGAAAATCAGGCGGGTTTGAGGACCGGAAGAAGTTGTGTAAGCCATATCTTTACCTTGAGTTCAATTATACAAGCTCATTTATTAAGACGTAGAGAGAAGGTTCACGTTTTTTCGATTACTTTAAGGCAGCCTTTCCGTCTGTGAATCATAACCTTTGCTGGAAAAATGGCTTTAAATGGGTGCCAGTACACAAATTTTAAATATGTTAGCTAGCCTCTATAACAATGCAACCTTAGCAATGTGTACACATAAAGACAATAAATCGCTAATGGAGATTACGCTGGGAGTGCTCCAGGGTAAAATTCTCAGCCCGTTACTCTTTACCTTATTTCTTAATGACCTCAAAAATGTTCTGAGCAACTATGGAGTTAGGGGAATTTCTACCGACACGAAAACGGAGGTCTTTTTTTAGCTTGTGCTGGTGATATTGTTGGGTTCGCGTATTTTCCGGCGGATCTTCGAAGGAAAACTAACTTGATTGAGAAATATTAAAAATTGAAGTTACTTATAGTGAACAAAGATACATCGAAGGTCATGCTATTTCGAAAAGGGGGATCTCTTGAAGGATATAACTTTACCTTTAAAGGAAACGTGCTGCAGGTCGTCCCAGAATACGATTATTTGGGAACGACTCACTTCCTTGGGAAATTTCTTGAGGACTTCCAACAAACAGATCAGTTCACCCATTGCGGCAGCGAGGGCTGCTATTGGGATTATTCATGCTGCTCGGTCTGATCACTAGACTTCCAAAACAACGGTATTGAAAAGCTTAGCGCTAAGCATCCTATTCTACGTTGTTCAGGAGTACGAAATTCGTCTAAAAATAGGGGCTACATATTTAGCATATGCTATTCTCAAGGCAACGCTGTCACGGTTTGAGAAGATTTGGCTATGCCAGAGCATGTGACGTTTCGCGAGAAAAGGGACCTCAGAGTTAAAAAATCGATTTTCAGGTTTTTGATGCTATTGATAGTTTATAAATCGCCCTTCCATATTAAAAAAGAATTGAATTTTTATCTGCGAAATTGGAATCGTTATTAAGCTGCAAAGTGAGGCGTGAATCGCCTATTTCGACGCGTGCCGACGGCCCTAGAAATCCACTCCCACCACTTTCCACAGATCTTTCCATTCTCTGTTCGTGTGAGTCGAAAGTTCGCCTGACTCGCTAAACGCGGTGCGAGAAGATGTAGTTATAAGTGGAGGGGATGGATTTCGGAGATTGTCCCTACTCTCTGACTTGGACCGTTTCTTCAATGGCTTGTACTGAAAAGTTAGCCCGCTATCCCTAAGGTCCCTTTCTCGCTGCACGTCATATATACTGCCAAGAGTCTGCCTTAATAAACTTCAAGCGATGTCCACCCACACGGAGAGGAGTTAACCGCGACCGTGACTGCCAAGTCCGCTGCCGTCGCGCAGAACTTGCGAGTGGGAGGGAGGCAGAAGCTGTTGCTGCACTCGCATAAACCACTGCGGGCGCACCTCAACCATTCCGGCGCGGCGCGAGACCGTAATACGCAGAGCAGCTATAGTTACTCCACTCGCAATGATAGTTATGGTTTACTCCGTAAGCATTACTGCACGTACCGTTTTTGATTGATTGAAGAGTTACAAACATCGCAATTGTTTACTCTAACAGCTTCTGTTAAAAATGGCAAATTGTTCTGCTCGAAATGTAGCTATTTTCGAGTTTCGACTTGAAGGGTTTTCAGGATAGGTTCTTAAGTCATTCGATCAATACTGATGGTGCAAAGATGCAGTAAACCCTTTTCTAGCTCACCCTGGTCACAAAAGAGTGATTGGTCACGTCCCGAACCCCTTTTTTAACTCGGCCTTAAAAAAACACGTACTAGCAACTGATCACAGAAAAGTAATCGGTCACATCTCGAACGACCAAAAATAGGTTAGGTACATACTATTTCGTAAATTTTAACAATTAAAAACAATGAAATAGTTGCAAAAACCTTCTTGCCCTTATGTTTTATTATTATATTGATGTTATTAGTATTTTAAGGAAATTTAAACACCTTTAAGAGCCATTTTTAGAAGAAGCCGGACTAATATAAACAATTACAACAAACATACATTGATATCTTGATGATCTTTGAATTTTTCCTTGCACCACTTATACGCTTAACTTACAAACTTACAAACTAACAAAAAATAACTTGAAAATATAATAAATTTCGACGTTTGTTGCAGCTACACAAAAACATTCGAGTATGCGCGACGGCGATCAGCTGATATCGTTAGACTTCAGTGCCGTCCAATCCCATTGCGGTGGTAACCGTGACGGCTCGGGAATCTGGCTCTAAAATCAAAAACAGTTCAATTTAACCAAAAAGATGAATTTTTAACAAAAGACTAGAATCCTTAACTGAAACAGATTAATTTCCAACCAAACACTGTTAATCAAAAAATTAATTTTCTATTAGAAAAGAAGAATTTTCTACAAAATACATCATTTTTTTACTAAAAATAATAAATTTTCATCCAAAAACGAAATGAGTTTTTAAGAAAATAGTTGAATTATTAAACGAGAAAATGAATTTTCAAAAAAGTAGTTCAACTATAGACCATAAAGTTGAATTTTCTACCTGATTACTGAATTTTCTAGCCGCACATACGAATTTTCTATAAAATAATTAAATTTTCAACCAAAAATTTCATTCTCAATCTAAATGGATTAATTTTTTACCAGAAACTTGCATTTTTATCCAAAAAGGATAAAATTTCTACAAAAAAGAAATCAATTTTCAAGCAAAAAAAAAAAAAAATTCAACAAAACAGTTTAATCTTCAACAAAAACCCTAGTAAGACAATCTAACTATTTTTGGTTGGAAATTAATTAATTTTAATTGAAAAGTCTAATATTATATTTATTTTTGAGAATGCATTTGTTTTGGTTAAAAATTGAATTATTTGGTTCAAAATGTAATAATTTTTTGAAAATTCAACACATTTTTTTTTTTTGAAATTTGATCTTTTGGGTTTTAAAATTCAACTATTTTGATAGGAATAACATTTTTTTTTGAAAATCCAACAACTTTGTTTTGCTGAAAATTGATCTTTTTGGTTTGAAAATTCAACTATTTTGATAAAAATTATTTTTTTTGTTTGTTGAGAATTCAACTTTTTGATAAAAAATTATTTTTTTTTTTGGCTTAAAAATTCAACAATTTGCATGATATATTTTCCTTTAATAACTAACTTGGTTGAAGTTTTAACTTGTTTTTTGAAAATTCGTCTTTTTTGGGTGAATTCAGCTGTTTTTGATTCGAAATTAAAATCTGTTTTTATTCAAAATGTCAACTATTACAGTTTTTGTTGAGAATTCCTATTTTTTTTTAATTTCAAGTACTTGGTTGAAAGTTGAGCTGCCTTGTGAAACATTTTTTTGTTTTTTTGTTGTTGTTGAGTTTTTGTGTTTTAAGTTGGCTCTAAAATAATAAAAAATTGAATTCAATTCTGATTGTCACAAGTTTCAAATTGAAGAACTTAAAAATATTATACATTTGTAATATTATGTCCGCTTGGACAGATGTAATTGTTAAAGGTTTCTCATTCAGTCAACGAAGTTAAGCAGCGCTTGGTTCGGTGTTATACTCGGATGGGTGGCCGTTGCACGTATTACTCACGAGCATACTATTTATTCTTAGTAACAAGTTGATCGGATTCTAGTAAGTCCATTTTCACAAAAAACTTTACACATACATTATTTGCCATTTTTTTTTCATTTGGCCTTCTGTAAGGAAGGTATCCTGTAAGTTTTATCCTGACTACGTCATTCTTAAGGTTTTGTCAGTGGCTAGGAAATTTTTTTCAGAATGTCGAGTTTTCTCATATTTCCTTCAAAGAACGAAATATACAAACAAAGAAATGTTTAAAAAAAGTTTTCACATCTAAAAAGGTTATACAAAAACTGTAGGAAAAATATTGTCAAAAATAAAAAGGTGGGATTTTTAGAAAATCTGAAAAGTTTAGAAATAAATCAAATAAATCGAAATTTTAAGGGATTTTAGGGTATTTCGACGAATTCGACAGGACTTGAATCATCATATTGAATATTCAGGGATTTAAAAAAATGCTAACATGATTCAGAATATTTTGTAGGATCTCCAATTATTTCAAAGGATTTTTGACGTTTATAAATATATTAAAGATTTTTAATTGTATTGAAGATTTTAAATTATATTCACGGATAAATGTCTAAGAATGACCCTATTCGACGAAGAAGGGGTTGATCTCGGGACAGTGAAGGTGCGTGGGTTAGCGCTTGCAGATGATATGTTTGTTATGGCAGAGTCAATAAAAAGCTAATTGAGTGATTTTTTATGCGATATCACATTTATAACATTTCTAAATTAAAAATAACATTACATTCCCTGCTTTTATTCTTTGAAAAATCTTGAAGTTTATTTCGATTTTTTTCATGAAAAATTAAATCTAATTACGAAAATATTTGTTTTGTTTTGATCCTTTTTCTTCTGAATAATAGTTCAATCGCATTAAAATATAGCTCGAGAGCTTAAACATATATTTTTTAATTAAACCACAAATAGCTTCAAAATAAAGAAACGTATTTTAAATTTAGGAAAAATTTTCATTGAAACAAGAAACACTTTTTTTGTCTAAGAGCCCATGAATGCATTTTTTAACCAAATGATTGATTTTTCAACAATAATAGCTCATTTTTAACCTAGCAAGGTGATTGAAATTAATTTTCTTTAAAAAAAACGAATTTTCAACAAAATCCATGAATTTTCAACCTAATAGTTAAATTTTAAATTAGAAAAACATCATTTTTCAACCAAAAATGGAATGGTTATATTTTTCCGTGAAAAAAAAATAATTTACAAAAAAAATGAATTTTCAGCAACTTGAATTGAAAAAGAAACTAATTTTAAACAAAATAGTTGAATCCTCAACTAAATAGATTTGAAAAAGTAGTTTAACTTTCAACGAAGAAGTTGAATTTTCAGCAAAAAAAAATTCTTTACCAAATAGGTAAATTTTTATCCAAATGGATAAATATTCTACCAAAATTGTTGAATTTATAACGAAAAAATCAATTTTCAACTCAAAAGTTTTTTTTTAACCGAATAGTTAAATTTTTTACTAAGTTGTTGAATTTTTAACAGAAAAGACAAATTTTCTACAAAGTATTTGAATTTTTTATCCGAAAATATGAATTTTGAACAAAAAAAAGTAATTTACAGCGAAATAGTTGGCTTTTCAGATAAAATTATGAATCTCCAATATAAAAAAAACGAATTTTTAACAAAGTATTTCTTTTTTGAACCGAATTGTTTATTTTTGAACCGAAACAGATAAATTTTCAACCAAACAGTTACATTTTTACACCAAAAGGATGAATTTTTAACGAAAAAGCTGAATTTTTCACCAAAAAATTAATGTTCAACCAAAAAAGAGGAATTTTCAATCATATTGTTGAATTTTTAAGCAAAAATAATCCGATTTTTCAAAAAAAAGGTTAATTTACTACCAAATAGTTAAATTTTATAATAGATAGATAAATTTTTAACTAAATACATGAATTTTCTGCACAAATAGTTGAATGATCAACCAAAAATATGAATTTTCAACAAAAAAGTTAATTGCCAACCAAATAGTTTAATTTTCTACCGAATTGTTGAATTTTCAAGAAAAAAAGACAAATTTTCTACGAAGCCGTTAAATTTTCAAGAAAAAAATATGAAATATAAACAATAAAGGTAATTTACAACCAAACAGTTGAATTTTCAACAAAAATTATGAATCTTATATAAAAAAATAATTTTTTATAAACTTGTTCATCTCTAAACCAAATAGATTATTTTTCAAACAAAAAAGATGAAATCTCAACAAAACTTGTAATAGTTGATATTTCAACCAAAAAATATTTTTATTTGAAATAAAAAGTTATTGTGTTCTTTAAAAAATACTAATTTTCAACAAAATAGTTCAATCTTGAACCAAAACAGATTAATTTTAATGCAAATGGTTTAATTTTTTACAAAAAAGGATGAATTTTTAACCAAAAAGATTAACTTTCTTCAAACAAATACGATTTTTCAACAAAAGACATTAATTTTTAACCTAATAGTATAATTTTCAACTATAAAACATCCATTTTTAACAAAAAATGAAATAGTTACATTTTTAGTAAAAAAAAAATTAATTCACAACCAAAAAAAATGTTTTTAACAAAATACATGAATTTTGAACTAAAGAGATGACTTTTCAAACAAATAGTTGAAATTTTAACTAACGAATATAAATTTTCAACTTAGAATAGAATAGTAAAATTTTCAGTTAAAAAATTAATTTTCAACCAAAAATGAATTCTTAATAAAGAAGTACAATTTTCCGCTAAGGAGTTCTCTTATAAAAAAATTACTCGTTTTGATAAAGATTCAAACTTATTGGTGGAAAATTTATCTATTTCGTGAAAAATTAATCTATTTTGTTGAAAATTTGTCTTTTTTTTTTTAGAAAATTCATATTTTAGGTTAAAAATTTGTGTATTTTGTTTAAACTTTGTCTTTTCTGTTAAAATATTAAGCTTCTTGATGACCAATTCTCTTTTTTGGTTAAAAATTCATTTATTTCTTCGAAAATTTAACTATTAGGTTTAAATTTTCCTTAAAAATTTAAGATTTGGTTGAAAATTCATGTATTTTGTTAAAAATTAATCTTTTCAGTAGAAAATTAATCTTTTCGAACGAAAATTGATTTCTTTGGTTGAAAATTAATTGTTTTTTTTTTCAAATTAAAAATAAACTTTTTTAACTGAAAATTTAACTTTTTTATTTTTTGTCGAAATACACCTTTTTGATAGAGATTTAATCTTCTCGGATGAAAATTGATCTATTTCGTGAAAAATTCATCTAATTTGTTGAAAATTGATCTTTTTGGTAGAAAAATCATCTTTTGGGTTTAAAATTCAACTATTTGTTTCAAAATTTTTTTTTTTTTTTGGTTTAAGATAAATTATTTTTGTGAAAAATTCTTTTCTTTGGTTATAAATATAACTATTTTGTTGAAAATTATTTTTTTTTTCTTGAAAATGGATTTCTTCAATTGAAAGCTATTTCATTTTTTTGCTAAAAAAATTCATCTTTTTTAGTAGAAAATTCACTTTATTTGTTAAAAGTTCGTCTTTTCTGGGTTGGAAAACTGTGGTAGGACATGCATATTTTTGGATTTGTAAATTCAACTTTTTTTCAACAAAATTCGTCTTCCAGCCTTAAAAACTCAAAATTTTTGATAAGATACTCTTTCTTTATTGATTGAAAAAAACTTTCTTGGTTGAAAACTAAACTATATTGTTGAAAAAACATCTTTTTGGTTTAAAAATTAGTCTTCTTCGGTTAAAGACTTAAGTAATTTGTTGAAAATTCGTATTTTTTGTTTTAATTCTAACTTTTTCGATTAAAAATTAAAATATTTTTGGTGGAAATATAAAATAATTGTTTTGAATTAAAATTGTAAATGAACATTTCTTTTTTGAGTTTATTTGTTTCAAAGTTATATGAATATATACATTTTCTAAGATTTTTCATAATATTAGAAATTTTTGTTGAAGATTTCAGATTTTCAGATATGCTGAAAAAGTATAATTTTTTTTTTAGGATTTAGCGAAATTGTAGGAAAAATTCGAGTCAGTTTAAAAGATATTCAGGACTTTTAGAAGTGAGGAATTTTTTCAACTGACACGAACAGTACCTACAATTTTTGAAAATCTTCCAGATTTTGTTATACCAAATTTAGAAATATCATGAAATCTTTAGAAATTTAAAAAAATATTCTCTTGAAATTAATTTTTTTAAATAAAAAATAAGTTTTAATTTTCCCATCAATTTTATTTCGTGAAGTTTTATTTCGTTTTTATTATTGTGAAACCTTTCAAAATCCTTAAGAAAATTCAGAAATATTATTTACAAATATTTCAAAATTTACATTTTTTTAAACTTGTTTGAAATATTTTCAATTTTTAAATTAGTGTTAAATCTTTTGAGAACGTCTTAATTTCTCTTTAACTATCTCGAAGTTTTTATAAAACGTAATCTTACTAGTTGAAAATTTTTGCTTTAAAATGGTCCATATTCTTTTTGAAAATTTAAGGTAATAATTCAAAATGTTTTGACATCTTTGTCAATTTTTTCTTAAAATTTATTTATTTTCTAAATAAGAAATCAGATTAAATTTTCCCAGGAATTTTGAGAAAACTTTTTTATTATCTTGAACCCTTTTAAAATTCTTAATAAGCTTCTTCATTTTCGAATTCTTTAAAAATCTACAGATTAAATTTTATATATCAAAGTGCTGGACACCTTTCTTCCATTGACTATTATTATTGAATATATTATTTAGATAACCTCACATTTCTTATGAACCTGAAGTTTTCAGACTTTTTGTTTTAAACGAAAAAAAATGAAAGTTTATTTGTTCGCGTCCTTGAGACGCATCGATTGACCTTTTGATAAACCTTTTATGACCCACCAGTACCTATTTATGAATTGAAAAAATGGCTTATTTTGTATATGTGAGAAAATTTTGTTTGATATTTAAAATCCGACAATATTACATGTAGAGTATTTGTTCGCGTCCTTGAGACGCATCGATTGACATTCAATGATGAACCTTTCATGACCCACCAGTACCGATTTATAAAGCTTGAAAAAAATGGTTTATTCTGTTTATATGAAAAAAACTTTTTTGATATTCAAAACACGACAATATTACATGGAGAGTATTTGTTCGCGTCCTTGAGACGTATCGATTGACCTATTAGTGAACCTTTCATGACCGACCAGTACCCATTTATGAAGCTTACAAAAATTTGTGTATTCTGTTTATATGAGAAAAACGTTCTTCATATTAGGAGTACTATAGTACTGTATTTGACATATTTGTTTGCGTCTTTGAGACACGCCGAAGGATCTAGCAATACTGATTTATAAATTGGAAAAAAGTTGTTTATCATGTTGATATAAGAAAAACATTTTTAATATTTGGTATACAACTATGATGTATATCATATATTTGTTCACGTCTTTGAGACGCATCGATTGCCAAAATTAAGAACTTTTCATGATCTTCCATAACCTACCAATATCGTTTTCAAATTTGTCAACAAAATTAGTTTCCTTGTTTCTAAGAGGATTTTTTTATATCAGGAATAAAACAATACCGCATTTGATGTAATTGTTCGCGTCTTCGAGACGCGTGGATTGATCTTTTGACGAACTTTGGAAGACCATTATTCATTAATCAATAGCTACTCAGAAAAGCAAAATGCTCATAAAATTAACATAAATAAATACACCTATATAGTGAATACATCCAAAGCACTTCGCAGGCGTATTTAATTTGTAGATGTACACCACATACGTAGACAGCTCTAATCACTTCTTCACTTGTACAGTGTCTCTGATAACGTCAAGATCCACTGATTATTCTATTAAACTCGATGAAATTGTTTCTGGAATGAAGAGGTTTGTAGGACAGCTGGTGTAGCTGCTAGAGGGCACGGTGATAAAAACTGAAATGTCAGGAAAAGATTCAGGAAATAATTAATTTTCTCAGCCGATGTCGACGCGTCTGAGAAGCAAAGTTGCAGATTGCAAAACACTCTCGATTACAGTCGACCGATCGAATAGCCTTGGGGGTACTCTGCTAGGTACATCTTATACTTGCTAGACTAGCTCTGTTCCGTGTTATACAACGATTACAGCTATTGCACTATGTTAATGCAATTTTATTTCTGGGTCTCATTCATCCAGGACAAACTTCTTTTCCTAAATTTATTTAGAAAAAATTACGTATTTTACACTTTTTCCCCTATTCCCCTCTCTTTTCCTTGACCACAAGTCATTGGGATCCAAACCTAAACGGTCAGGGCCGCCTGAACCGTTTCCAAATGAAATGCATAATATTGCGCAATATACTCGACTGAGTATTGGCGTACTACGAGCCTTCCGAGGCGAGAGTCGCAACCCTCTCTCGGCCTGCGAACTGAGAAACTGTGTGGGCTAGCAGTTTGAGGAAGGCTAAAACCGGGGGGACAGAATCCGAGAGTTGGGTGTATTAGAACCCAATAAGAAAGCCCAAATATTTTTGGTTATAAGTTTATTCTTTGTAGTTGAAAATTCTTCTTCTACATTTTTGGTTCATCATTCATTTCTTTTAGTTAAAAATTATACTATGGGGGTGAAAATTCTTTTGTTGAAAATTCAACTGTTTTGTCGGAAATTCAACTATTTTGGTATAAATTAACTTTTTTGTTGACAATTAAACTGCAATCTTTCTGGTTTAAATAATCAACTATTTTGTTGGAAAAAATTCTTTTTTTTATTTAATAAAACTTTGAATAAAAACATTTTTAAATTTGAAATATCTATAATTTTCGGTTGTTATCTCATTTATTAAATTTTTTATTGAAAATTAACGTTTTTGGTTGAAAATTCAATTACTTGGTTGAAAGTTGAACTTTTGAAACTGAGAATGTAACTATTCCATTTTTGGTTCAAAATTTTCTTCCAAACTTTTTTTTGTTGAAAATTAATTTTTTAAACTGAAAATGTAACTTCCATTTTTGATTTAGTGGAAAATTAGTCTTTCTTTGTAGAAAATTAATCTTATTGGCTTAAATTTCATATGTTTTGGTTAAAAATGCAAATATTTGGTTAAATATGAATGTGTTTTGACTGGTGATTCATCTACTTTGTTGAAAATTTATTTTTCTTGGTTTCTTGGTTAAAAATTCATCATTGTAGGTTGAAAATTAAACTATTTGTTTAAAAGTTAACTATTTGGATCAAAATTCGTATTTTTGGTTAAAAATGATCTTTTTTGTTATAATTTCAACCATTTGGTGGAAAATTTATATTCTTGGCTTGAAAATTTAAATATTTGATTGAAAATTCGTCTTTTTAGATTGAATTCAACTGCTTTCAATCAAATATAAAAATATCTAATAATTGTGATATCAAACATAAGATTTTTCATTGAGAATTAATCTTTTTTCAGTTAAAAATTCATCTACTTAGTTGAAAGTCGAACTACTTTGGTAAAAATTAATTTTTTTTTATTTATTGAAATTTAATTTTTTTGCATTTATTATTAATAAAAAAATTTAACTGTTCCAGTTGAAGATTTATCACTTCAGTTGAAAATTCATCTTCTTGATTAAAATTTTAACTCATTTGTTGAAAACTCGTTTAATTCTTGGTTGATAATTAACTTTTTAAACTGAAAATGTAACTATTTATTTTTATGAAAAAATTCATCCTTTTTAAGTGGTAATTCAACTATGCACTCACGTCAAAGTTGAATTACTTTATTAAAAAAAAATTTCTCTGGTTGAAAATTAATTTTTTTTTAACTGAAGGTTTAACTATTCAATTTTTAATTAAAAATCGATCCTTTGACGAAATTTCGACTTTTTTGTTTGATTTAAACTGTTTTGAATTCTAAATTAAAAACTTTGTAGTTGAAAATTTATCCTTTGTTTGTTGAAAATTAATTTTTTTAAAGAAAAAATGTTACATTTGCAGTTAAAAATTAATTTAAAAAAATAATTTTCAACAAAATAGTTAAATTTTCAACCAACGAGAGGTTGAAGGTTTAACCAAAAATAAATAAATTTTTAACAATGTAGTTCAACTTTCATCTAAGTAGTTCGACTATCAAGGATTAATTTGGGTTTTTCAACCAAAAACAAATTTTAATGTTAAATAAAAAGCAGTTAAATTTGAACAAACAGACAAATTTTTTATGAATAGTTTATTTTCTACAAACCTAATTGAATTTTCAAACAAGAAGAAAACGAATTTTCAACAAAATCACTAACCGCAATTTTATACATCTATTTGGTTAGCAATTTTATTATTTGTTTTAAAATCTTACAGTTTTTGAAATAATTTGATGTTAATCGTTTTTTGTCTGCTGTTTTGAAATCGATATTTTTTTGAACATTTAATTTTATTTCTAAATTGTGAAAAAATTGCTCTCAAGTTCCGCTGGGATTCGAACCAGGTCTTTCATCCTTTCATCCTAGTAATCCTTTTTAGTTGAAACTTCAACTGTTTTCTTGAAACTTCGACTTTTTGGCTTCAAAATTCAACAATTTGGATGAAATTTTTTCCTCTACTGAACATTTTTTCTAGTTGAGAATAAGACTATTTTGTTAAAGGCTTGTATGTTTGATTTAAAAATCCAACTATTTTGGTAGAAAATTAAACTATTTGGTTCAATATTAACTTTTTGGTTTAAAGTTCATATTTTCCAGTAAAAAATGAAACTGTTTTGTAGAAAATATTCGATTTTTTAACTTGAAAATTCAACAATATGGTAGAAAATTGAACTAAAATAATCCAAATATGTGGTTGAAATATCATATTTTTGGATAGAAAATTTAACTGCGTCGCAAAAAATTCTTTTTTTTTTTGACTGGACAATTTAACAATTTGACTAAAAAATCTAACAATTTTGTTGAAAATAAACATTTTTCTTTGACAATTCATCTTTTTTGGTTGAAAAATCAATTCCTCGGTTAAAATTTGAACGTTGTTGAAAATTAATTTTTTTTGTTGAAGATTCATCATTCTAGTTGAAAATTTATCTCTTGGATCACAATTCGTCTTTGTTGGTATAAAAATAAATCTTTTCGCTGAAAATTCATTTCTTTGGTTGAAAATTAAGAAATTTAGTTAAAAATTCATCTATTTTTTGGAAGATGTAATATTTTTATTGGAACTATTAGGAATGCGAAGCGTTTCAATTTTAATAAATCATTAGTAGCAGATACATCGATCAGGAAATATTTTTAATTGATATCATTAAAATGAATCTCTTGCAAAGCGTCTATTTTTCTAATGTCTTTAATTACTGCTTATTATTCTGGAAAAATAAATCAAAGCATTGTAAAAAAAGGAGAGTTGGGTCAAATTTTTCAAATTTACGTGTTTTAGAGGATTTTTCAAATCTATGGGGAAAAATAGGGGATTAGGTAAAAAAGGAGATTAAAATTTTTTTTTTAATCCCTCAGAGGATTTTATAGGTAATTGGTAACGCCTTGATTTGCACTCTAGCTTTTCTAAAAATATGTTTCATTACATAGAAAACTCTCCCTTGCTCAATATTTAATTAATCTTTCAGTTTATGATGAACATTGATCAGATATAACGATGAAGTTTTGCAACAAGAGCAAATCTGTCACAGCACTATAATTATATTTTTCCAATGAAAATAGATTTTAATTTCAGGCTCGCAATATTGGCTCATGCATAAATATTATATAAGATGCGAAAAAATTTTTTGTAATAAGTGGAAATTCTATATATAGGAGAGATAAATTGTTTATAACTTTTATAATTGCAGACTTTAAGACTGAAAATACTCTTAAAACAGGAAAAAAGGTTGATTTTTCACGAAAATATGGAAAAAAAGAATGTACTATATTAAATTCAATTTGAAACGGTTTAAATTCATAAGATTTCATGTCGAAATATAATTATTGCATTTCTCAACAAAATAGTTGAATTTTCACCATAAAAAAGATTTTCTAACAAAAGAGATGAATTTTCAACCGAATTGATTTTTCGACCAAACAGTTGAATTTTCGAAAAATATAAATTAATTTTATACCAAATAGTTGTATTTCCAAGCAAAAGAGACAAATTTGTATCAAAATAATGAAATTTCGACCAAATGTTCAAATTTTCAAACAAAAGAAAAAGCTTACACCAAAAACAATTGAATTTTCAATCTTCAAGATGGATATTTAAAAAACTGGTCGAATTTCCAACGAAAAAATCAGTTTTAAACCAAATAGTTAAATTTTAAAGCAAAAAACATAGCTTTTTAAAAATACAGTTAAAATATTAACCTGAAAAGTTGAAATTTCAACCAAGAAGAATAGTTTTTTACAAACAAAAAAACAAATAATTTTTAACAAATGATATGAATTTTGAACGATGTAGTTGAATTTTCAACTAAAAAGGATACACTTTCAATTAAATATGAAACAGTTATATTTCCTGTCAAAAAGCAAAGTAATTTTTAACCCAAAAAAACGAATTTTCAATCAAAATTTTGTGAATTTTTAACCAAAAATTGACTATTTAAATTTTCAGTTGAAGAAAATGATTTTTTACCAAAAAAGACGAATTTTTAATCTACAAGGACGAAATTTCAATAGAAGATTTAAATTTTTGACTGAAAAGGATGACTTTAAAAAAAAAGTAGAACTCTTGACAAAATAATTGAATTTCCATCAAAATAGTTGAATTTTTCATCAAATAGTTTCATTTTCAACCTATAAGGTTGAATTATCAACCAAGAAGATTCATTTTATATACCATGATACGGATTTTTAACAAAATACATTAATGTCAACCAAAAATTTCGAAGTTCCAGCTAAAAAAGATAGATTTTTACGCACACAAAAAAACTAATTTTTAACAAATTATGTCAAATTATAACCATATTGTTGAATTCTCAACTAAGAAGTCTAGACTTTTAATCCAAAATGAAATAGTTACATTTTCTGTCAAAAATAGTAATTTTGAACAAGGAAAAAGGCGAATATTCTGCAACAAAGTTTTCGATTTATAATAAAAAAAAAGGTTAAAATCAAAGAAAAAAGACGAATTTCCAGAAAAATAAAAATAAGAGTAGAAATTTTAACCTGAAAATTAATTTTATATAAAGAAGACGAATTTTCAACAAATTACATGGCTTTTCAACTAGAAAAGATCAATTTTCAAACGAAACTGAATAATTAAATTTTCAGCCGTAAAAATTAATTTTCTACAAAAGAAGACAAATTTTCAATGCAGAAAGAGGATTGTTCCACAAAATAGTTAAATTTCGGAACAAAAAATATGGCCAAATATTCTTATTTTCAACCAAAAAGTTTGAATGTTCAACCAAGAAGAAAATCATTTTCTACAAAAATTGAAAAGTCATGTAATTCGTTGAAAATTCGTCTTTTCGGTAGAAAATTAATCTTCTTGGTTGTAATTTCATCTTTCATTTTGTCGAAAATTCGCCTTTTCTGTTTGATTTAAATTGTTTTGGATTATAAATTGAAAACTTTGTTGCTGAAAATTCTTTTTTTTTTTGTTAAAAATTAATTTTTGTAACCAAAAATGTAACTGTTTTATTTTTGATTGAAAATTAATCATTTTTAGTTCAAAATTTGACTATATGTTTAAAAATTCACATAATTTGCTTAAAATTAGTTTTTTCAAAAACTAATCTTTTTGGTTAAATATTTATCTGTTTTAGTTGAAAATTTAAATATTTTATTGACATTTAATGTATTTTGCTGAAAATGCGTATTATGGTAATAAATTAATATTCTTGGTTGAACATACAAACTTTTTGGTTGAAAATAAAAATATTTGATCATATTTTTTGGTAAAAAATTTAACTATTTTGTGGAACATTCGTCCTCTTGGATTGAAAATTGGCCTTGTTTGGTAGAAAATTAATTTTTTCAACCGAAAATTTAATTATTCTTTTTTTGGTTAAAAATTGATATTTTGTAGTTAAAAAGTCATTGAATTTGTTAAAAATTCGTCTTCGTCATAAGAAATTAATTTTCTGATTGAAATTTCATTTCTTATTTGTCTGAAAATTTGTCTTTTTTGTTTGATTTTAACTGTTTTTTTATTATAAATTGAAAATTTTTTTGTAGAATATTCGTATTTTTCCTTAGTCAAAATTAATGTTTGACAGAAAATGTAACTATTACATTTTGGATTGAAAGTGTAGATTTTTAGTTGACAATTTAACTATATGGTTAAAAATTCACATAATTAGTGAAAAATTAGATTTTTGTTGTATAAAATTAATCTTCCTCTTTAAAAATTCATCTTTTTCATTTGGAAATTTAACTATTTAATTCAACTATTTTGATGAAAATGTTTCTCCCTTTGGGATTGAAAATTCGTCTTCTTTGGCAGGAAAGTAATTTTTTTAACTCAAAATTTAACTATTCAATTTTTGGCTAAAAATTAATAAAATTTTGATTGAAAATTTTTTTTTCCGGTTAAAACTTACTTTGTTTTTTGACAGGAATTATAATTATTTTATTTTCGATTGAAAGTGTGTACTTTTTAGTTGAAAATTCAACTATATTGTTAAAAATTCACATCATTTGTTGAAAATTATTTGTTTCTTTTTTGTAAAAAATTAATCTTCTTGGTTGAAAATTTAACTTTTCAGGTTAATATTTTAACTCTTTTTTGAAAAAGCTATGTTTTTGGATTATAATTTAATTTTTTTTGGCAGAAAATCCAATTATTTGGTTTAAAATTGACTTTTTCGTTGTAAATTCGATCCGTTTATTGAAAATTTATCTTCGAAGGTTGAAAATTCAACTGTTTTTGGTGTAAGCTTATTTTTTTGTTTAAAAATTTGAACATTTGGTTGAAATTTCAACTTTTTTGTTACGAATTCTTTTTTTTTTTTGCTTGGATGTTCAACTATTTAGTATAAAATTAATTTCAATTTTTTGAAAATTCAACTGTTTGGTTGAAAAATCAATTCGGTTGAAAATTCATCACTTTTGCTAGAAAATCTTTTTTTTTGTTGTTGTTAAAATTCAACTATTTAATTAAAAATGCATTAATTATATTTCGACCTAAAATCTTATAAATTTAAACCGTTTCAAATTGAATTCAATATGATACATTAATTTTTATTTTTTCCATATTTTCTTGAAAAATCACACTTTTTCCCCGGTTTTGAGAGTATTTTGGATACTAAAGTCTGCAATTATAAAATTTATAAACAATTTATCTCTTCTACATATAGAATTCCACTTATTACCAAAATTGTTTCGCAACTTATATAATATTTATGCATGAGCCAATCTGCGAGCCTGAAATTAAAATCTATTTTCTTTGGAAAAATATAATTATAGTGCTGCGACAGATTTGCTCTTGTTGCAAAACTTTATCGTTATATCTAATCAATGTTCATCATAAACTGAAAGATTAATTAAATATTGAGCAAGGGAGAGTTTTCTATGTAATTGAAACAGATTTTTAGAAAAGCTAGAGTGCAAATCAAGGCGTTACCAATGACCTATAAAATCCTCTGAGGGATTGCAAAAAAAATAAAAAATCACCTTTTTTACCAAATCCTCTATTTTACCCCTTAAATTTGAGAAATACTCTAAAGCACGTAAATTTGAAAAATTTGACCCTATTCTCTCCTTTTTTTAGAATGCTTTGATTTATTTTTCAAGAATAATAAGCAGTAATTCAAGACATTAGCAAAATAGATGCTTGGCAAGAAATTAATTTTATAAATATCAATTAAAAATATTTCCTGATCGATTCATCTGTTACTAATAATTAATTTAAATTGAAACGTTTCGCATTCCTAATAGTTTAAATAAAAATATTACATCTTCAAAAAAATAGATGAAATTTCAAATAAATTAAAAAATTTTTAACTAAAAAGATGAATTTCGAGACAAGGAGATTCATTTTTCTAACAACAAAGACGAATTGTTATCCAATAAGGGATGAATTTTCAACTAGAATGATGAATCTTGAAAAAATTAATTTTTAACAAAGTTGTTCAAATTTTAACCAAGTAATTAATGTTTCAATCAAAAAGATGAATTTTCAATGAAAAATGGTTATTTTTAACCCAATTGTTTGATTTTTCGGTCAAATTGTTAAATTGTCTAGTTGAAAAAGACAAATTTTTGCGATACAGTTAAATTTTTTTCCAAAAATATGATATTTCAACGAAATCTTTGAATCATTTTAGTTGAATTTTCCACCATATTGTTGAATTTTCAAGTTAAAAAGACGAATATTTTCTACAAAACAGTTTAATTTTGAACTGAAAAATATGAATTTGCAACTAAAATATTAATTGATTTTAGACCAGCAGAGAAAAAATAATTAAAATCAAATTATTTGAAAAGGATGACCTTTAACAAAACTGTTAGGTTTTAAACCAAATAATAAAATTTCTAACCAAAATCGATGCATAACATTGCGGTTAGTGAGTTTGTTGAATTTCATTCTTTTCTTGTTTAAGAATTCAATTAATTTCATCTGAAATAATCTATTGATTAAAAATTCGTCTTTTTGATCAAATTTAACTGCTTTTTACTTAAAATTAACATTTGTTTTTGGTTGAAATATCTAAATTATTCCTTGATAATCGAACTACTTAGGTAAAAGTTGAACTAAATTGTTAAAAATTTATTTATTCATTGGTTGAAGGTTTATCTCCATGGTTGCAAATTTAACTATTCTGTTGAATATTATTTCTTTTTAAATAAATTTTTAAACTGAAAATGTATCTTCCATTTTTGGTTTAAAATTAACTTTTATGTTCACAATTCATATTTTCGAGGTTAAAACTCAAATGTTTTGCAGAAAATTCATCTTTTGGTTAAAAATTTCGAAATTTGTATTTTTTTATTTTCTCTACTGAAAAATCTTTATTCGTTCAAAATTTGTCTTTTTGGGTAAAAACTTCATCATTTTAGTTAGAAATGCATCTCTTTGATTGAAAATCTGATTGCTCTGTTGAATATTAATTTTTTAGTTGTTTAAAATTTAACTTTATTATTTTTGGTTGAATATTTATATTTTTCAGTTCAAAGTTCAACTGCTTGTTTAGAAATTCATGCATTTTGTTAAAAATTTATCTTTTTTGATCGAAAAATAATTTTCTCAGTTAAAAGTTCAACTTTTTGGTTCAAAATTCAACAATTTGTTGAAAATAGTCTTTTTTCTGTTTGAAATATTAACATTTACATTTTTTATTGAGATTTATTCTTTTTGTAACAAAATTTGTTAACTGTCGTCTGAAAAATTCGTCTTTCTGGTTTCAAAATTTTACTATTTGGTTGAAATTTAAACTGTTTTTGTTTGAAGTTTAATCTTTTTTTATTCAAAATTTGACCAACCATTTTCTGTAAAAATTTAATTATTTTATTGAAAATTTAAGTATTCAGACAGAAAATTCGCCGTTTGGATAAAAAATGTATCTTTTTTTGTTAAAAGTTCAACTGTCTTTTGAAAAATTCAATTATTTGGTTGAAAATACAATTATTTTCGGTTCAAAATTCGTCTTCTTGGTTTGAAAATTCCATTATTTTTGTAGAAAATTAACTTTTCATTGAAAATTCGTATTTCTTGGTCGAATTCTACTGTTTTTGACTAAAAAAATCTTTTTTGGTTGAAATAACTAAATTTTTAGTTGAAAATTAAAAATTTTTTTTCCTAATTTGGAATTAATTTTTAAACTAAAAATGGAACTTTTATTGTTGGTTTAATATTAACTTTTTTGTTGAGAATTAATATTTACGGCTTGGAGGGACAGCTCTTATGTCGATCTCTATTCTAAAAAATTCAATTATCTGGTTGAAAATGCAACTGTTTTTTATTAAAAAAATCATCTTTTGGTTTAAAAATTGAATTATTTTAGTGGAAAATTAACTTTTAATTGAAAATTCGTCATTTTTGGTCAAATTTAACTGTTTTTGACTTAAAATTGACACATTTTTTGATTGAAATGTCTATAATGTACGTTAAAATTTGTTTTCGGTTGAAGGTTCATCTCTTGTGTTGAAAATTGACCTATTTTGTTTTGAAATTAGTTTTTTGTTCCTAATTTGAAATTAATTTTTTCCTTTTTTGTTGAAAATTCATATTTACGGATTGAGGAGTCAACTGTTCTGTTGAACTCGATTCTGAAAAATTTAATTACCTGTTTGAAAATGCAACTGTTTTTGATAAAAAAATCATCTTTTGGTTCGAAAATTCAATTATTTTAGTTGAAAATTTACTTTTTATTGAAAATTCGTCTTTTTTGATCGAATTTAACTGTTTTTGACTTTTTTTACGATTCAAAGTTCATCTCTTTTTGTTGAAATTTAAACTATTTTGTTTTAAAACTAGTTGTCTTTTCTTAATTTGGAATTAATTTTTTAACTAAAAATGTAACTTCCCTTGTTGGTTAAAAATGAACTTTTTTATTGAAAAATCATATTTACGGAAAAGTCAACTGTTTTGCTCAATTTAAAAAATGAAATTATTTGGTTGAAAATACAATTATTTTTGGTTGAAGTTTATTATTTTGTGTTTGAAAATTCGACCATTTGGTTGAAAATTCAACTATTTTGTTAAAAATTGAACTATTTTGTTAAAAGGTCATATTTTTGGTCGAAAAATAATCTGTTTTGCTTAAAATTCTTTCTCTTGGGTTGAAAATTTATCTTTCATGGTAGGAACGTAATCTTTTTTGGTAGAAATGACCAAAAAAATTAGAAAATTTTCATTTAAAATTGTTTTGTTTAGTTTATAAAAGATTCTATGTTAAAATTGTTACCAGATTGAAAGTCTGATCTTTAAATATTATTGGTCAGGAAAAATGAAAAATTGTTCAGGGAAAAATCTCATTATATGCCAATTCAATGGCCCTGCTTACTTCTTTCATCTTTGAATTTGATCCAATGATAACCAGCAATAACGTATCATTTCCCTGGATTCATCGGCATCCAAACCACATGGTACCAAAAAGAAATTTGGATTAAAATATGTCATTATTGGTCGTTGAATTCGTTGAAGGCACTTCGGAAATGTAATAAAAAATAACTATAGGGCCTGCAGTGTAGAAAGCAGACTGAAAATGATTTCCCAGAAGGAGACTGATTGGATTCTGGATTATATTTAATCTCGAATTCTTCAAAGGATAAAATTGCGGTTAGTTTGAAAATTCAATTATTTTGGTAGGAAATTAACTTTTTAAAATTAAGATCGAAAAGAAATCTATTTTATCATGAATAATTTTATGCGAAATAATTCAAAATTCGCCTTTTTTGTTAACAATTTATTTTTTTGCATAAAGGTTCATCTCTTTGGTTGAAAATTGTACTATTACATAGAAAATTAGTTTCTTTTTTAAATCTGAAATTATGTTATAACTGAAAATATAACTATTGTTTTTGGTTCAATTTTTTTTTAAATTTATATCTTTGTGTTGAAAATTCAATTGTCTTACAGAAAATTCAGCTTTGGATTCAAAATTTAAAAATTTGGATGACTGTCTCTTTCCTTTTTGATTGAAAAATTTTTATTAGTTCAAAATTGATCTTTTTGGGTGAAAAACTAATCATTTTAGTTGAAAATTCATTTCTGTGGTTGAAAATTTAATTATATTGTTAAAAATTCGTGTTTTTGGTTGTTGAAAATTTTACTTTTCCATTTTTGGGTGAAATATTATTTAGTTGAAAATTTAACTATTTGCAGTTTCTATCCATTTTATAGAATTTACTTGTAATCCAATTTGATCCACCTATAATCCAGGATAATCCAATTGTAATCTAGGTAATTGTTTTTTTTTTAATAATTTCGTTAACTGAAAATTTAATTACTCTATTTTTGGTTCAAAATTGATTTTTTTTTAGTTATCAAATATATGTATTTTGTTTAAAATTCTTGACTGTGGTTCAAATTTTAACTGTTTGGTCTACTCGAAAACTCGTTTTTTTTTGTTGATTAATTTTTTTTTCAATACAAATTTTAATAGTTCATTTTTGGTTAAAATTTCTTTTCTTAGTTGAGAATTCATGTAATTTGATGCATTTTTTTGTTTACAAAATTGAGATTTTTGCATAAAAATTCTTCTCTTCTGTTCAAAACTAAACTTTTAATTTAAAAATTCAACTATTTGGTTGATAATTAAACAATTTGTTGAAAAATAATTTTTTTAAGTTCAAACCTAATTTTTTAATCTAAAAATCGAACTATTCCATTTTTGATTGTAAATTTGTCTTTTTTAGTTGAAAATTCAACTATTCAATTGAAAATTGATGTTTTTTTTTAAATCGTATTTTTTTTGTAGAGAATTAATTTTCTTAGTTGAAGGTTCATCTACTCAGTTGACCTATCTTTGTTAAAAATTCATTCTGTGGTAGCAAATACATAATTTTAGTTAAAAATTCGTCTCTTTAGTTGAAAATTTAATTTTTTAGTTAACAATTCGTCTCGTTGGTTGAAAATTCAATTATATTGCTGAAAATTCGTGTTTTTGGTTGTTGAAAATTTTACTTTTCCATTTTTGGATGAAATTTTTTTAATTGAAAATTTAACTATTTGCAGTTTTTCTCCAGTTTATAGAATCCGCTTTTAATCCTATTTTATCAGCCTATAATCCAGGCTAATCCAATTTTAATCTAGGTAATTGTTTTTTTTATTAATTTCGTTAACTGAAAATTTAATTACTTTATTTTTGGTTCAAAATTGATCTTTTTTAGTTTTCAAATATATGTATTTTGTTGAAAATTCTTGATTGTGGTTAACATTTTAACTGTTTGGTCTGGTTGAAAACTCTTTTTTCTTTTGTTGATCAAATTTTTTTAACTAAGAATTTTACTAGTTTATTTTCAGTTAAAATTTCTTTTTCTTAGTTGAAAATTCATGTAATTTGATGAATTTTTGTTTGTTTAGAAAATGAAATTTTTGCTAAGAAATTATTCTCCTTCGTTGAAAACTGATATTTTAATTTGAAAATACCACTATTTTGTTAATAATTAAACAATTTTGTTGAAAAATAATTTTCTTGATTTAAAATTTAATTTTTTTTAAACTAAAAATTGAACTAATCCATTTTTGATTGTTAATTTGTCTTTTTCCGTTGAAAATTCAACAATTTGGTTGAAAATTAATATATCTTTTGAAAAAATCGTATTTTTTTCTAGAATATTAAATTTCTTAATTGAAGGTTCATCTACTCAGTTGACCTATCTTTGCTTTAGTTGAAAATTCAACTATTTATTTAGGAATTCATTTATTCTGTTCAGAATTCGTCTTTTCAGGAAAAAATTAATCTTTTCGGTTCACAATTTATGTTCTTGGTAGAAAATTAAATTTTGTTGTTGAAAAGTCCTTGTTTTCTGATTGAAAATTGATTTTTTAAACTTAAAATTGAACTATTTTAGTTGAAGATTCATCATTTTAGCTAAAAATTAATCTTTTTGGTTAAAAATGTAACTAGTTTCTTAAAGATTTATTTTTTTGTTGAAAATTAATTTTTAAATGGACATTTAAGTATGTCATTTTTGTTTAAAAAAAAAAAAAAAAAAGGATATATTCATTTAAAATTTTATTATTACATTTTTAGGAAGAATTATCAATTTTCATCCAAGAAAGAGAAAAAACTGTAAAATTGAACCTAAAAATATAAATTTTCAACAAAAGAATTACATTTTCAACCAAGAAAGATTTTTCAATCAATGAAGAAAAAAAATCTCATCCAAAATGTTGATTTTTTAAGTTATGAAAACGAATATTTGAAGAAAAAAAGTTGAATTTAGAACCCGAAAATATGCATTTTCTACAATGATAATTGAATTTTCGACTTCAAAAATAGAGTTTTCAACAAAATAAGTGATTTTTTAACTGAAAAATAGCAACTTTCCGGCAAAAATTAAACAGCTACATTTTTTACAGAAAAAAAAAACAAATTTTCAACCAATTTTTTTAAATTTTTAGCCAAAGGAATGAACTTTTTACTAAAATTCCGCAACTTCAACCAAAAAGATTCAATGCCTATGAAAAAAATTTGACGAAAAATTGAATAGTTAAATTTTTAGTTGAAAAAATAAATTTTCAATGAACAAGAAACAAATTTTCAAGTAAGACAATGAAAATTCAACCAAAAAAGAATATTTTTAAACAGAATATATGAATTTTCAACCAAATATTTTAATTTTTAATGGAATTTTCAGCTAAAGCAGATAAATTTTTTGACAAAAATAAAATGGTTAAATTTTTAGTTTAAGAGGAATTGATTTTTAATTTTAAAAACTAATTTTCTATCGAAACAGAATCATTTTCAACAGAATACATGAATTTTCAAAGAAATATATCAATTTTTAATGAAATTTTTAACAAAATGAATGAATTTGCAATTTAAAAAGATCTATTTCCAACAAAAAACAGGATATTTTGATTTTTAGTTGAAAAAATAAATTTTTAAACAAATAAAATGAGTTGAAAAAAAATTTCGAGCAAAAATTAAGTTAAATTTTTAGCTGGAAAAAATTATTTTCAATAAAAACACTAATTTTCAGCGAAAGAAAAACTAATCTCCAATAAAAAATATAATTTTCTACCAAAAAAGGATAATCTTTAACAAAATACATGAATTTTTCACCGAATATTTTAATTTTTCATAAAATTTTTAACCTAATAGTTGAATTTTCAACCAAAAAGGTGTATTAGTCACCAGGAAGATTAATATTCTATCACAAAAGACAAAGTTTCAACAAAATACAGAAATTTTCAAACAAATAATTGAATTTTCAACTGAAGAAGAAACATGTTCAAACAAACATAATATATTAACATTTTTAATTAACAAATTAATTTTCAATTTCAAAAATCATTTTGAACCCAAAAAAAAATCATTTTCTACCAAAAAAGAATAATTTTTAATAATGTACATGAATTTTTAAACAAATAGTTGAATTTTCATTTGAAGATGATAAATGTTCAACCAAACATGAACTATACTCTCGGTTTAACTCTTATTTATAGGAATTGAACTCCTATAAATTTTGCAATTCAAAGACTTAAAAAATATATAAATCCACGCTAACATTTTCAATTCTCTGAACTGAAGAATGAATCCACGAATTTATAGATTTTCAAAATTATATCGTTTCAAGCAATTTTAAGTTGAAAACATTAAAAATTAAAAGATTTTTCTTTTTTCAACTGAACAATTTTTGAATGAGAAGTAAAATGATTTGAATTTTAGGTCCTTGAAAATTTATAATTTTTCAATTGTTATTCATAAATCAGAAATTGTTTTGAAAGCTATTTTAAATATTTTCTTCAAATCATTATTTTTCAAAATAAAAAACCTTTTTAAATTTTCCTAGGAATCTTAAGAAAATTTTCTTCTATTATCGTGAAACTTTCAATCCCCTTAAATTAAACTTCAATCCATAAATCACATTATACTTGTAAATATAAGCTAATCTAATCAGAAAGTATTATAGTACTGTAAAAAATTGGATGTGAAATTCTAAGAATGATTAGACAAACAATATCAGTCATTTTTAACGTAAATTACAGAAATTTAATATGCAAATTACCTCGGATAGCGGAAAATCACATTCACAAATTGTGATGTTTCATTTTTCTGTAATTTTACAGAATAGCTGGTATTTTGTGAACAATTTCTTGGAGTTGAATTAAAAAATTGTTTTGTTTTGTGGAAGTTAAGTCGGAGACTTTCTGTGTAAAATACGAACATCAATATTTTACACTTAGGATTCGTCTTGTGGTTTACTTCGTTTTCTAGTGTTTATTTCTTCTTCTCAATGCTTAATTCTTCTTCTTAGTCTTCTTATTCTCAACTAACAATAAATTCTCAGTGTTAATCAACATATTATTTCAAAACTGGATTTATAAACTTCTAACATTGTTTATAACCCAGATTCTATATTTCAGTGACAGTTCACGCACGTTTAACGTTCCGATGTGCTACGTTACGTCATGGAAATTTGATTCTCACTTCAGTCCTGTTTTTATCCAAAAAAGTTTTACGAAAACTTCGTTTAGTGACATCAGAATAAAGAGGCATTAGAATAGAGCAACCCGAGAGTATATTTTTTGAGTACTGTTTTAATACCAAAAACTATCCTTGAAATGATACTTTTTTTACAGTATCTAAGGAAACTATTGTATAGATTTTAGGTACATTGATGTTTTCTAAAATATCTTCAAGTTCCCAACTACTTTTCATGTGTTTATAAAAACTGGTTTTAAAATATTTGGAATATATTGAGATAAATCGTAAGTAGGAGAACCAACTGTGGAAATAATATGTCTCCAAGTTAAATTTAGTTTTTGGACTTTTGAGATAGCATGAACTGCTATAACACTATCGTGAGTTTCTAAACAGTATGCACATTATTTATTAATAAATCTTTCGTTTTCTCATCCAAAAGCTATATTATCACATTCATTTTTTATTGCTAAAACCATACTAGTTTTTATATTTCTATAGAGAACATCATTCTGAAGAATGTTGTCAACTGTTTTGTTATAGTCATCTCTATTAGCTGCAGCAGTTAAATTGCCCTTATCGGCTTTTTACAAATATTAACTCTTTATCTTTTGAAAATTTCTCACTAATCAAAGTCTAATGAGAGAAGTGAAAGACCTAAATGTTCGTAAAAGTTTGGATATTGTTAGTCTTCACAAGCTCAACTCTTAAAATTTTTATTTAAAAGCTCTGTGGTCAGATACATACATCCACAATGTTGTATAAGCAAACAATAAACTCTAAAGTGGAAAAGGAAACTTCAGTTCCTTATAGAGCTTTACCATCATTTCCGACAGCAGTACTGCTAAGAAAGCATAAAAATATTTGATTTAAAACGTGTAAGTATTCGCTATCCTCATGGTGCCTGCATATTCCGAGAATGTACTAATATCGTTGGTGATGGTATAAGAACATAAAAAGAGACCACAGTACCATTGAAAACAGTTCTAGTAGCTGTTAACAATTCATTCTTAGTTATTTTTGTTAAGTTATGATTTAAAGTAAGTTTTTTCTTCAATGCAATCTGAAGCAATATCTAGTGGGATGCTGTCAAACATCGACACAACATCTAAGGAAACCGTTGTATAGGTTTTAGGTACATTGATGTTTTCTCAAATATCTTCAAGTACCCAAATATTTTTCATAAAAACGCTAGTATTTATAGAGACTTGTTTCAAAATATTTGAAATATATTTAGGTAATCGTAAGTAGGAGAACCAACTGTGGAAGTAATAAGTCTCCAAGTTAAATTTAGATTTTGGACTTTTGGGATAGCATGAACTGCTATAACACTATCGTGAGTTTATAAACGGTATGCACATTATTTATTAATAAATCTTTCGTTTTCTCATCCAATAGCTATATTATCACATTTATTTTTTATTGCTAAAACCATACTAGTTTTTTTATTTCTATAGAGAACATCATTCTGAAGAATGTTGTCAACTGTTTTGTTATAGTCATCACTATTAGCTGCAGCAGCTTAATTGCCCTTATCGGCTTTCACAAATATTAAATCTTTATCTTTTGAAAATTGTTAACTAATCAAAGTCTGGTGACATAAGTACAAGTCCTGAATGTCCGTAAATGTTTCGATATTATTAGACTTCAGAAGCACAACTCTTACAATTTTTACTTTAAATCTCTGTTGTCAGAAACATTCATCCACAATGTTCCATAAGCAGACGATAAACTCTAAAGTGAAAAAGGAAACTTCTGTTTCTTATTGGGCTTAAGTATCATTTACGGCAGCAATACTGGTAAGAAAGCATAAAAATATTTGATTTGAAACGTGTAAGCATTCGCTATCCATATGGTGCCTGCATGTTCCGAGGATGTGCTAATATCGTTGGTGATGGTATAAGACTATAAAAAGAGAGTAAAGTACCATTTGAAACAGTTCTAGTGGCTATTAATAATTCATTCCTAGATAGTTTTATTGAGTTATAACTTAAAATAAATTTTTCTTCAATGCAATCTGAAGCAAGATCCAGTGGGATAATGGCAAACATCGACACAAGATCTAGGGAAACTATTATATAGGTTTTAGGTACATTAATGTTTTCCAAAAAATCTTCAAGTTCTCAACTACTTTTTATGAATGAAGTAGTGTTTATAAAAACTGGTTTTGAAATATTTGGAATATATTTAGATAAATCGTAAGTAGAGGAGAACCAGCTGTTGAAGAAAAAAGTCTCCAAGTTAAATTTAGTTTTTGGACTTTTGGTATAGCATGAACTGCTATACCACTATTGTGAGTTTCCAAACGGTATGCACATTATTTATACAGTACCAATGAAAATAGTTCTAGTGGCTATGAACAATTCATTCCCAGTTTATTTTGGTTGAGTTATGATTCATAATAAGTTTTTCTTCAATGCAATCTGAAGCAAGATCTAGTGGGATGCTGTCATACAGAACATCACTCTCGAGAATGTTTTCAACTATTTTGTTATAATCATCTCTATCAGCTGCAGCAGTTAAATTGCCCTTATCGGCTTTTTACAAATATTAAATTTTATCTTTTGAAAATTTTTCACTAATCAAAGTCTAATGAGAGAAGTGAAAGACCTCAATGTTCGTAAAAGTTTGGATATTGTTAGTCTTCAGAAGCTCAACTCTTGAAATTTTTATTTAAAAGCTCTGTTGTCAGATACATACATTCACAATGTTGTATAAGTAAACAATAAACTCTAAAGTGGAAAAGGAAACTTCAGTTCCTTATAGAGCTATATCATCATTTCGGGCAGCAGTACTGCTAAGGAAACATAAAAATATTTGATTTGAAACGTGTAAGCATTCGCTATCCACATGGTGCCTGCATGTTTCGAAAATGTGCTAATATCGTTGGTGATGGTACAAGACTATAAAAAAAGAACACAGTACCATTGAAAATAGTTCTATTGGCTATTAACAATTCATTCCTAGTTAGTTCCATTGAGTTATGATTTAAAATAAGTTCTTCTTTGATGCAATCTGAAGCAAGATCTAGTGGGATGCTGTCAAATATCGACACAACATCTACGGAAACTATTGTATAGGTTTTAGGTACGTTAATGTTTTCTAAAATATCTTTAAGTTCTTAACTACTTTTTTACAAATGGACTAGTGTTTATAGAAACTGTTTTTGAAATATTTGCAATTTATTTAGGTTATTGTAGGTAGGAAAACCAAATGTAGAAATAATCAGTCCTAAAGTTAAATTTGGTTTGTGGACCTTTGGGATACCATAAGCTGCTATAACACTATTGTGGGTTTCTAAACGGTATGCATATTATTCATTAATTAATCTTTTGATTTCCCATCTAATATCTATATGATTACATTTATTTTCAATTGTTGAAACCATACTAGTTTTTATGTTTTTATACAGAACATCATTCTCAAGAATGTCGTCAACTGTTTTGTTATAGTCATCTCTGTTAGCTACAGCAGTTAAATTGCCCTTATCAGCTTTTACAAATATAAAATCTTCATCTTTTGAAAATTTTTAACTAATCAAAGTCTGGTGACAGAAGTGCAAGTCTTGAATGTCCGTAAAAGTTTGGATATTATTAGACTTCAGAAGCTCGACTCTTACCATTTTTATTTAAAATCTCTGTTGTAAGATACATTCATCTACAATGTTCCATAAGCAAACGATAAATTTTGAAGTGGAAGAGGAAACTTTAGTTTCTGATAGGGCTTTATCATCATTTACGGCAGCAATACTGGTAATGAAACATAAAAATATTTGATTTGAATCGTGTAAGCATTCGCTATCCATATGGTGCCTGCATGTTCCGAGAATGTGCTAATATCGTTGGTGATGGTATAAGACTATAAAAAGAGAGTACAGTACCATTCGAAATAGTTCTAGTGGCTATTAATAATTCATTCCTAGATAGTTTTATTAAGTTATAATTTTAAATAAATTTTTCTTCAATGCAATCTGAAGCAAGATCCAGTGGGATGCTGGCAAACATCGACGCAAGATCTAAGGAAACTATGGTATAGATTTTATGTACATTAATGTTTTCTAAAATATCTTCAAGTCCCCAATTATTTTATTATAAACGAACTAGTGTTTATAGAAACTTGCTTTAAGATATTTGAAATATATTTAGGTAATCGCAAGTAGGAGAACCAACTGTGGAAATAATAAGTCTCCAAGTTAAATTTGATTTTTGGACTTTTGTGATAGCATAAGCTGCTATAACACTATTGTGAGTTTCTAAACGGTATGCATATTATTCATTCATTTATCTTTTGATTTCCCATTTAATATACATATTATTACATTTATTTTCAATTTTTGAAACCATACTAGTTTTTATGTTTCTATACAGAACATCATTCTCAAGAATGTTTTCAACTATTTTGTTATAATCATCTCTATTAGCTGCAGCAGTTTAATTGCCTTTATCGGCTTTCACAAATATTAAATCTTCATCTTTTACAAATTTTTAACTAATCAAAGTCAAGTGAAAGAAGTGCAAGTCCTGAATGTCCGTAAAAGTTTGGCTAATATTAGTCTTCACAAGCTCAAGTCTTAAAATTTTTATTCAAAATCTCTGTTGTCAGATGCAAACGATAAACTCTAAAGTGGAAAAGGAAACGTTAGTTCTTTATATGGCTTCACCATCATTCACGGCAGCAATAATGGTGAAGAAGCATAAAAATATTTGATTTAAAACGTGTAAGCATTTGCTATCCACGTGGTGCGTGCATGTTGCGAGAACGTGCTGATGTGGTTGGTGATGGTATAAGACAATAAGTAGAGCTGGTGTGGCGTTACCGATACTGTGAGTTGGAAAGTATCGGCTTTTCCAATATCCTATTATCTGCGACACCCTGGTAGAAGAAGAAGAAAGAAAAAAAATAAGAAAGAGGTGGGAAGTAACTGTACAATGTACACTCTACATCTATACACAAATGCATCAGACATCTCTCTGTATCTCGTAAAAGAAGAAAATTCTCGAACCACTCTCAGAAAGTTTATGGTCGTGGTCGGTAATAAAAATATCCCATCTTTTGTTACTATATTCTCATCTACATTCATGTTTTACATTAGATTCCACAATTTTCAAACCAATTTTCTCTTATCTTATTATTATAAATGTGTTGTTCTATGATGTAGATAAGAAATCATCTATTAATTTATTATTTATTTATAATTGAATCAGAAAGATGAATTTTTTAGAAAACAGTGGAATTTTCAGCCGAGAACTCTTTTACCAAGGAAGATGCATTTTCAATTAAAATAGTTTAATTTTCAATCCAGAAAGACAGCAAAATAGTTGGATTGTTATGAAACTAATTAAATTATCAATAAAATAGTCGAATTTTCATGAAACTAGTTCAATTTTCAACAAAATAGTTCAATTTGTAACCACCTAGTTAAATTTTCGATCCACGAAGATAAATTTTCAACTAAATAGTTAACTTTAAAAAAAAGTAATGAGTTACCAAACAGATGTATTTACAGCCAAACAGTTAAACTTTTAATCAATAAGGATGAATTTCGAACAAAATAGTTGAATTTTCAACCGAAAAAGATGAAATTTCTACCAAAAGAGAAGAATTTTTAAACCAAAAAGGCGCATTTCCCGCAAAACTGCTGAAAATTTCCAGTCGAAAATATGAATTGAAAAAAAAAATTAATTTCTAACCAAAAATTTGAATTTTCTACGAAAATAATAGAATTTTCAACAAAAAAAAAACGAATTTTGAAAGAATAGCTGCATTTTCAGCCAAAAAGACGATTTTCTGCAAAAAAGTTGAATTTTTCACTCAATAACATGAATTTTCAACGGAAAAGGTAATTTTTGACCAAATAGATTAAACCTAAACAGAAAAGATGAATTTCAAACTAAAACTGATCAATAATTTTCAACCAAAAATGGAATAGTTGAATTTCCTGTTAAAAAAAAAATATTTAAATCTTCAACTAATAAAGTGAATGTTTAACAAAGTTGTTTAGCTTTCAACCAAGCAGTTAAATTTTCGTTTAGGAAAATTAATTTTCTACCAAAAAAGACGAATCTACAACAAAATACATTAATTTTTAACCAAGTTATCGAATCTTAAACTAAAACCGATTAATTTTTAACCAATAATGGAATAGTTAAATTTTGAGTGTAAAAAATTAATTTTGAAACAAAAGAGAGTAATTTTAAACCAAAAATATAATAGTAGACTCTTGAATTTAAAAGAATTACCTAATACGGCGAAAAATATTCTGCCATTTCTTAGAATTTCGCAAAACTTTATACAGAACAATTTTAATAAAAAATTTTTCGTCAATAATACGAAAATGAATTCTTTTTTTCTTCATTTTTTTATATTCATGAAGCCATTTTCATTGAAATATTGTTTTTTTAAATTATTTATTCCAAAATTTTGCAGTACGGTTGAAATATACATTTGATCATTTTTTAAAACCAAATTTAAAATTATTTGATTTCGGGAGATTTTTATTTTGAGATTTTGAGTAATAATTAATCTCATTATTTAATTTTATCTACAAAGAAAAAAATATATGCATCTCACGGAAAAAAATAGAGTTTCATTTTGAAAAAAGAAACGTTGTCAAAATGTGATGAAACAAAATCAAACCATAATTGGTTTATATCGAGCAAAACGAATATTGCTCAGAATTGACTTAGCTGGAGTACATTTTGTGTCGAAATGTCAACTTTCATCATTATTAAAATATTAAATAATTTGAGGATAAATAACAAAATTATTAAAGGATATAAACACGTGAAAATAATTTCATGATTATTTAGCTTACAGTTGTTGTATGCTGGACCACGATATTTTTCTGTACAATGGCAATGATCTCTATCATTAATTGCGAAAGGTTTTGCATAAATGCTTCGAAAAATATTGAAAATATTTTTGAAGAGGAAGTGGCATTTTTTCAAAATAGTGAGAGAATAGTAGCATCGTTAAAAAATGTGATGAAATTGGGTGTAATTTATTTAAAAAAATAGTTTGAATTGCCCAGCTTAAAAAAAAATGAATTTATTCTGTAAGCAAACTATTGTGCGTAAAATGTAATACAAAAATTGTATTTTGAAGAATAACGGATTAATGTTCCGAGGAAAACAAAACATTTAATTTGCATCCTTGTCGTGTGTTGACTCAGCCGAAAAAAATTAGCTATTCACTTGTCTGACCAATATTGGCTGTATCTACTGAACGTTGTGCACGGCCCACTGTGTACGAATAACGCGTTGATACAGAAGAGAAATAATGTCAACAGAGCATGTTGGCATGCAAATGAAGTAATTATTTTCTCTGAATGGACGTCAATTTCATAATCTGATTAGAGTATTTAAGTCTTCATAGCGTACTTTATTAAAGTTGGAAATTAAATTTTTAATAAACTAGCAGCATAGCACGCGCGCAAATCATAAACTAATTATAAGTTTCAGAAATTGAAGTACTAATATAGTTTTTTTTGTAAAAGAGAAATGTTATAAATAAGGGAACATATTTAAATTACGTAACAACTCAAGACAGGGGGGGGGGTGTCGAGAGACTTTGTTACGATTTGTTACAGGAGTTTTTTAAAAAGTCAGGGATTGAAACAAAAATCTTGCAAAAGTTATGGAATATCTATAACTTTAAATAACTGTCAAGACAAATAAATTTGAAATTATTTTATTCCGTTTATCAAAGATTCTAGGTTTAAAATGAAAATTCAACTATTTCGTATAAAATTGAATTGTTTTTAAATTCATATTATGTTGTTGAAAACTCCACTAAAGTCTTTTTTGGATGAAAATTCTTGGATAAAAATGCAACTCCTTGGTTAAAAATTCAACAATTTCGTTAAAAAGTCATCCTTTTTGGTTGGAAATTCCAAAATTTTGATAATGAGTCTTCCTTTATGGTTGAAAATTTAATTATATCGTAGAAAATTTACTTTTTGTTAAATTCATATTCCGGTGTTGAAAAATTAACTGAACTCTTTTTTGAATGAAAATTCTTGGATAAAAATGCAACTGCTTGGTTAAAATTTCAACAATTTGTTAAAAAAATCATCCTTTTTGGTTGAAAATTCAACTGTTTTGTTGAAAATTCAAGTATCTTCGGAGCAAAAATATTTATTGTTCAAAACTCATATTTTAATGATGAAAAGTTGAATTAAAAATCATTTTTAATTTTTTTTTTCAGAAAAAAAAATATTTAAAAATCATTTTTAATTATTTTTTTCAGAAAAAAAATAATTCAAAATGAATTTTAATTCATAATTCCATCTAGTCTGAAAAAGACGTTAAAAATTTTCTGTTATTCTCCAATGATAATACAGATTCCTTTAAAAATTGAATTAAAATCCTTTTTGGATAATACTTCAATTTTTTTTTAATTTGTCTTTTTGATTTGAAAATTGATCTGTTTTAGTAGAAATTTCATCTTTCTTGGATAAAAATGCAACTGTTTCGTTAAAAATTAATTTTCTTTTCTTGAGGATTCAAGTATTTTGTTTGAAAATTTTTTTTAACTCACTTTTGTTAAGAAATCATTTTTTTGTTGGAGATTCATATTTTTAGTTGAAAATTCATCTCTTTGTTTGAAATTTTTAATATTTTCTCGACAATTGATCTTTTTTAAACTTAAAATCTTAAAATTGAATTATTTTTTGATCTTAAACAAATTTGTCTGATGAGTTTTAATGTTGGATTATAATTTTTAGATATAATTAACAAATTAAAATTCAAAAATTTTAGAAGCTTTGATTTTGAAACATTCAATATGATTTTCAATTTTTACTCGTCAAATTTATATCGCTTTGAATTGAAAATTATTCAAATTCAAAAGCTTCCAATTTTAAATTCTTTTATTTTGAACGCTTTTAATTGGTTATATTACAATTAAAATTTCTTTAATTTTTAATTTTTAATTTTTAATTTATAAAAATTCCCATCTGAAATTATTAAATTCAGAATATTTTAAAATTGTACTATTTTTAAGACTATCATGTTTATAATACTGTTCGCCTTTAGCTAAATTAGAAATGAGACATTCTCAACTCCTTTATAATGAAATTGCTAAATTTGACTAATTTTAGTCTGAAATGTTTCAATTTTTAGAGCTTCTGATTAATCAATTTTCAATTCTAAATTATTCTACTTCAGATGCTTTTGTTTAGTAATAATACAACTATAACTCTTTTTCATTTCATTCGGAATATTTTGTTTGTAATTTAACTAATCTAAAATAGTTTTATTTGAAACATTTTTAATTCAAAATCGTTCAATTTCGTTTTTAATATATTTTTATATTATCTCAAACCCTTTTAATTCAAAAATATAAATGATTAATTTAATCCGTCTATCAAAAATTGCGCGTTCACGTCCCAGGGTTTCATTTCTTAACATGCAAATATTAACAATTTTGGAATCCATTATTGAAAAAATTGTTTAATTTTCAGAGTTTGAAGCATTGTCAACACGATGATTTAGAGCTTTTGTCAAAAGGGGCCTAACCACTAAAATATCAATTTCGAGAAAAATAAAAATAAATATGAATCATAAATTATATAGATATAGATTTAGTTGAAAATTTTTCAATCTTCAAAATATAATAATTGTTCATTAAAAATACTCATTATGTGACTTAAAATATCGTATAACAAATTTCGTTTAGAAAATATCTTTCATTAAGGTGGGAAAATACGAAAAAAGCGAAAATTATTCGCCCATTATTACTGAATTTCTGTTCTATATTTTATCTTTTGGACTCTGGGAGATTTTTTCTCATTTTCTTGTGCTATATTTGGTATTCATTAATTTCATTATATAATTTCGCCAAACAAGAAAAAAATATATTCGTCTCACGTAAAAAAAGGTTTCATTTTAAACAAAGAAGCGGTGTCAAAATGTGCTGAAAAATTAATTAAGAAATTAACTAAAATTGAAATAATTCAGAAATTGATAATTTAAAAAATTATTAAAGCATATAAACACGTGATGATAATTTCATGATTATTTAGATTACAGTTTTTGTACGCTGGACCTCGATATTTTTCTGTACAATGGCAATGATCTCTATCATTAATTGCGAAAGGTTTTGCATAAATGCGACATTTAATTTTCTTCTAAATTTTTATTTTACTTGTACGTTTGATGATTTCTATTAGCAAAATACGCAGGAGAAATCAAGTTTTATTCTGAACAAAAAAGCAGTAGCAAAATGTACTGAAACAAAATTCAACCATAATTGGTTTATATCGTGCAATACAATATTGCACTGAATTGACTCAGCTAGAGTACTTTTTGCGTCAAAATTTCAACTTTGATCATCACTAAAATTATCACTAATTTGAGAATAAACAACAAAATTATTAAAGGATATAAACACGTGATAATAATTTTATGATTATTTAGATTACAGTTGTTGTACGCTGGACCACGATATTTTCCTGAACAATGGTAATGATCTCTATCGTTTTCATCAATTGCGAAAGGGTTTGCATGAATGCGACATTTAATTTTCTCTAACATTTTTTTTTTACTTGTACGTTTGATGATTTCTATTAGCATAATACGCAGAAAAAATACAGTTTTATTTTAAACGATGAAATGGTGTCAAAATGTACTGAAACAAAATTAAACTATAATTAGCACATATTGAGGGATACGAATTTTGCACAGAATTGACTCAGCTATAGTAATATTTGCGTCCAAATTTCAACTTTGATCATCGAGAAAATTTTAACTAATTTGAGGATAAATAACATAATTATTAAATTATAGAAACACGTGATAATAATTTTATGATTATTCAGGTTACAGTTGTTGTACGCTGGACCGCGATATTTTCCTGTACAATGGTAATGATCTCTATCTCTATCATCAATTGCGAAAGGTTTTGCATAAATGCGACATTTCGTTTTCTTTTGAAAATTTCCTTGACTTGTACGTTTTATAATTTCTATTAGAAAAATAAGAAGGAGAAATGAAGTTTTATTTGAACAAAGAAATGGTGTCAAAATGTACTAAAACAGAATCAAACTATAATTTGTACATATTGAGCAATACGAATATTGCACAGAATTGATTCAGCTATAGTATTTTTTGCGTTGAAATTTCAATTTTGGTCATCACCGAAATTTTAACTAATTTGATAATAAATAACAAAATTATCAAATGATAGAAACACGTGATAATAATTTTATAATTATTTAGGTTACAATTCTTGTACGCTGGACCACGATATTTTTCTGTAGAATGATAATGATCTCTGTCGCTATCATCAATTGCGAAAGATTTTGCATAAATGCGGTATTTCATTTTCTTTTGAAAATTTCCTTGACTTGTACGTTTTATAATTTCTATTAGCATAATACGCAGAAAAACAAATTTTATTTTAAACAAAGAAACGGTGTCAAAATGTGCTAAAATAAAACTATAATTGGTTCATATTGAGCAATACGAATATTGTGAGCAATTCAATTGTTATCCAGTTTTTACATTGTTCAAGAGAGCGAACATAACTAAAGTTTCAAATGAGTTTTAAAGAAAATGACTTGAAACAAAATCGAAACCTTAGTTTTTGTTATGCTAAGGAATAAAATTAGACACACGCTTAAAAAGAATGTTCCCCAATTTATAAGCTCTCTTCCCGAAAAGAAAATTCGAAGTCTTCAGGCTGACGACCTTTGTTTTCTGAGGAGAAATCTCTCGTTCTGCCATTTTTCTTGCCCGGAGTCACTTAGAAAAGAAGGAGAACATGAAGGCAGTAAAAAGAGAAGGGAATTTCTCTTATCCTAACTGAGATCTTAAAGAGCTTGCAGCCTTACTTGTTCTCTATCTGTAAAGACGAGATAGCGTTTGATGAGTTTGTTAATATTCTCTTGCCAAGGAGGGACATGAGAGCATATTTCAAGAAAAGAAGATTGCAAATGCCATGCAGAAAATTCTGCATCACAATTTTCTTAAATGTCTTTTACTCATTAATTCGTTATTCCTTCCATTTCAAAAGGATTGCAAAATAACGTTTAAGGCAAAATGTTTTCTTGAAATTAAATCTTTTCTGGCTATAGAGGAAACCAGTACGAGATGGACAGAAAAACTTTTGACGTTATAATATTATTAAATTATGAACAAGCTGGAAAAATATTACATAAAAAATTCAAGCTGAAACGTTAATTTGCAGTTAAAATACAGCTAACGATGTAGTTTTATTATATTATACAAGCTTTAAACAAACTAGAATAGTTTTGTTTGATTATCTTGGTGAAAAAAAAAACTTCATGATTTACATAAAAGTTATTTGCTTATAATTGTAACTGTTTTATTAAAAATTAGTCTGTTTTGGTTGAGGATTCGAATATTTTGTTTAAAATTTATATTTTTCGTTTGAATTCAAGAGCTTTGTTGAAAGTTAATCCACTTTATCAAGTACTCATTTTCTTGGTTGAAAATTTATTTCTATAATAGAAAATTTAACTATTTCGTAGAGAATACTTTTTTTTTTGCTCAAAAATTAATTTTTTCAACTGAAAAAGAACATATTATATTTTGAAAATTTATCTTTTTTAGACAATTACTTAACTATTTAGTTAAAAACAAACATTTTCATCAGAAAGTAACGTTCTTGGTTGAAAATTAATCATTCTAATCATGAAATAATATTTTTGGTTGAAAATTTAAATATTTTGTGGAACATTCCCTTTTTTTGTTTGAAAATTAATTTTTTTATTTCCATTTAGTTGGTCCCCGAAAGCTGTAAAGAAGAAACATTCATTTCCAGAGATTAAAATTGGTTTTTGTTTGTTGAAAATTCATTCAGTAACTGAAAATTTAAATATTTTGATTGAAAATTGATTACTTTAGTTGAAAATTGATCTCTTTGGCTGAAAATTAAACTATTTTTGGTTGAAAGTTAATTCTTTACAACTGAAAAGTTTGCTATTATACTTTTGGTTGAGAATTCATTTTTTTGTTTGAAAATTTCATTATTTGGTTTAAGCTTTAATAATATTTTTCAAAATTCAACAATTTTGTTAGAAAATCAATCTGTTTGGTTGAAAGTTTAACTCTTTTTTTTTTGAAAATTCGCATAAGCATTGAACTATTTTGCAGAAAATTATTTTCTTTTCGGTTTATTGATTTAAATCTTTTTTTTTTTCTTTTGAAATATCAAAAATTAAATTTTCTCGTTAACAATTCATCTTTGTTGGTTAAAATTTTAACTACTTTAGTAAAAGTGAAATTTCTTTGCTGAAAATTAATAATTTTGATTTGAAAATTAAACTATGTATTTATCAAAATTGTTTTTTTTTTCTGTGGACATTAAATTTTTTGATTGGAAATGTAACCATTTTAATTTTGGTTGAAAATATAAATTTTTTAGTAAAAAATTCCACTATTCAGTTAATAATTTTTTGTGGATAAACGTTAATTTTTTTTAACTGAAAATTGTGCTATACATTTTTAAGTTAAAATTAGATCATTTTTAGTTGAAATTTCAACAACTTGGATGAAAATTCGTTTTTTTTTAAATTAATTGAACTGTTTTTTATTAAAAATGAATATACTTTCTGGTTGAAAATTGAACTATTTTGTTGAAAGTTCGTTTTTTTTGTTAAATATTAATTTTTTCAACTGATAATTTATCAATTCCATTTCTGGTTGAAAATTTATCATTTCAGTTGAAAACTGAACTATTTGTTTGAAAATGGAACTACTTGGTTAAAACTTGCATTTCTTTGTGAAAATGATTTTTTCTTTGCTAAAAAATTAAACTATTATGTTGAAATTCCTCTTTTTTGATTGAATTAAACTGTTTGGTATTTATTATTATTATATAAATAAATTATATTATTATTTATTTTTCGTTTGGAATCATTTGGTAGAAAATTTTATTCTTTGGTTGAAAATTGATGTATTTTGTTAAAAATTTGTCTTTGTTGGTTAAATTCAACGGTATTTTATTTTTAATTAAAATCTTTTTCGTTAAAATATCAACTATTATATTTTGGTTGAAAATTTGTCTTTTTAGATTAAAAATGCAACTCTTTTTTACTTGAAAATGTCACAATTTGGCATAAAATTAAACTATTTGATACAAAATTAAACTGCTTTGTTGATAATTCATCCCTTTATTTAAAACATTTACTATTTTATTGAAAATTCTTCTTTTTTTAAATTGATGTTTTTAATTTAAAATTTAGCTATTTCATTTTTTGTTCAAAACTTATCTCTTTCAGTAGAAATTTCGTTTATTTTGTTAAAAATTCTTCTTTTTTGGTAGAATAATAATCTTTATCTTTGCAAATTCAACTACTTGGTGAAAAAATTATCTATTTTGTAGAAAATTCAGCTATTTTGGTAGAAAATTAATTTCTTCGTGTGAAAAGTTTACTATTTGGTTAGAAAATTAATTCTTTTGGGCTAAAATTGAACTATTTTTGTGACAAATTTTAATATTTTTAGGAAAATTAGTTTTTTTTTGTTAGCAATTAATTGAATTCACTGAAAACTCAACAATTTCATTTTTAATTGTAAATTTATCTTCTCCAGTTGAAAATTAATCTCTTTGGTTTAAAATTGATCTATTTTAATACAAAATCAGTTTTTTTAATTAAAAATGTACCTGTTCCACTTCTAGTTGAAATTTTTTTCTTTTTTAGTTCAAAATTTAACTATTTGCCTGAAAGTGTACCTTTTTAATTGAAAATTCAGTTATTTGGTTGAAAATTCAAGTTTTTCGTTTAAAAATCAATTATTTGGTTAAAAATTAATTTACTTCGTAGAAAATTTAACATTTTTCTAAAAAGGTCTTTGGTATAAAATTCAACTGTTTTATGCAAAATGTATGTAGCTTGTTAAGAATTCATCTTTTTGGTTGAAAATCAAAATGAGATAATTATAATGCAGTATTAAGAAGAAAAAAGAAAATTATTAAAGGATATAAACATGTTATAATAATTTCATGATTATTTAGATTACAGTTGTTGTACGCTGGACCACGATATTTTCCTGTACAATGGCAATGATCTCTATCATCAATTGCACAAGGTTTTGCGTAAATGCGACATTTATTTTTTTTTGAAAAAATTTTTTCACTTGTACGTTGGATGATTTCTCTTAGAAAAATACGCAGGAGAAATAAGGTTTTATTTTAGCAAAGAAGCTGTAGCAAAATGTACTGAAACAAAATTCAACCATAATGAGTTTATATCGAGTAATACGAATTTTACACTTAATTGACTCAGCTAGAGTAATTTTTGCGTCGAAATGTTGACTTCAATCATAATTAAAATATTAAATAATTTGAGGATAAATAACAAAATTATTCAAGGATATAAACACGTGATAATAATTTTATGAGTATTTAGATTGCAGTTGTATGCTCGACCTCGATATTTTCCTGTACAATGACAATGATCTCTATCATCAATTGCGAAAGATTTTGCGTAAATGCGACATTAATTTTCTTTGAAAAATTTTTGTTACTTGTACGTTTGATGATTTCTATTAGAAAAATAAGCAGGAGAAGAAACGTTTTATTTTAAACATAGAATCGGTGTCAAAATGTATTGAAACAAAATAAATCTATAATTGGTTCATATTGAGAAATACGAATATTGAAAGAAATTGAATTGTTATTCAGTTTTTACATTGTTCAAGAGTTACTTTTTGATAATTCATCTTTTTGGTTGCAAATAACATAAAGGAATCCAGCCTTAACAAAAATTCCTTCGACATATTGGGCTCTAACCATCTTAAGTCTGAAAAATGAGCTTCCTTATTATTTTTATATATATTTTTTTTGTGTAATACAACAACTTTCATCATCAACATCAGCATGATGAGTCGAAAACTATTAATCAAAGTAGGAACAGCATGTGTTCTCAAGATGAGAATAATTATAATGTAGTATTATTTGGTTTTCAATCACCATCATTATATTTTTTCCATTCTTATCATCTTGCAAGATAGTTAAATTCCACCATAAATATTTGGTATTAATTAATTTCATTATTTTCTTTCGCCTGCCAAGAAAAAACTATATCTATATCACGTAAAAAAATAAGGCTGAAACAAAATCAAACCATGGTTGGTCTGTATCAAGCAATACGAATATTGCTCAGAATTGACTCAGCTGGAGTACTTTTTGCGTCGAAATGTCAACTTTGATTATTATTAAAAATTTAACTGATTTGACGATTAATAACAGAATTATTAAAGGATATAAAGAAGTGATGATAATTTTATGATTATATAGGTTGCAGTTGTTATACGCTCGACCTCGATATTTTCCTGTACAATGGCAATGATCTCTATCATCAATTGCGAAAGGTTTTGCGTAAATACGACATTTAATGTTCTTACATTTTTTTTTCCTTCTGTACATTTGATGATTTCTATTAGCAAAATACGCAGGAGAAATGAAGCTTTATTTTAAACAAAGAAGCTGTAGCAAAATGTACTGAAACAAAATTCAACCATAATTGGTTTACATCAAACAATATGAATATTGCACAGAATTGACTCAGCTAGAGTACTGTTTGCGTCGAAATGTCAACTTCGAACATTATGAAAATTTTAACCAATTTGAGGGTAAATAACAAAATTATTGAAGGATATAAACACGTCATAATAATTTTATGATTATTTAGGTTACAGTTATTGTACGCTCGACCTCGGTATTTTCCTGTACAATGGCAATGATCTCTATCATCAATCATCAATTGCGAAAGTCTTTGCGTAATTGCTTAAATGCGACTGAATTGACTCAGAGTAATTTTTGCGTCGAAATTTCAACTTTAATAAACACTAAAATTTTAACTTGTCCTAGGCGAGGCTATAACCCAGCGTCCCAAGATAGAATTACACAGGTTATGTCGTAAACTTCATGATAAAAGGGTGAATAAAAGTTCTCCTAAATTAACAAACTCTATCTAATTACACAATATAACCGAGTGCTTAAAGCTTAACTCTGTATCCACTCTAACAATGAACACAATGCAAGAATGAAAATGTGGTACATTAGGGATCTGGAGGATAGAGAATGGTGATCCTTTATCCAGGACCCTCACCTTGGTAATTTGCAACATGAGATTTTAATCAGAAATTCTCGAAACAAACCCACACCAGTTTATGAATGCCATTTCCACAAAATCCGTGATAAAAAAAATTTTTTGAAGAAAGTGCAACCTTTCTCCAACTGTACTTTGTTGTTCAAACATATACTTTTTTGTAAAACGATGCACAAAATTTAAGAAAAAAAAAAGACAGTTGAGAACAGATAGCTAATTTTCAATTTTCTTGTACAAAAGTATAAAATTAACAATAAAGTATAAGTTTTTATGATTCAATAGTTTGTAGAACTCTTTATTAATAATATTTTTTGTTACTTTGTTGTAAAAATCTACAAGGTATTGCAGAAAACTGCAGGATTTTACATTTCTTAATTTGCGTGTTTGACGTCATATAAACACTTTTAATTTTACGTAAATTATTCAAAAGGCTCAGCAGTTAAACAAATGTAACCGCTCGATTGAAACTTTATAAACTATTCTTAATTTAAAAATAATTTCAAAAATTAAACACTCTTATTCAATTTTAAGTCCTATTCAAATATTGTTTCAATCTAAAATTTCCATTTTTAACACAATCAATTTGAAATTGTTTAATTAATGAAGAAATTTTTTGAATATTTAGCAATATTTCAATTTTTATTTATAATAAGCAATTATAAATCAAATATTATCGTTAATATTTCAGTGTTGAATTTAAATTTCGAGCGTTACAATTTTGATTGTTTTTCTAAACTTAATATGTAAATAAAATTATTGAATTTTGATGCATGAAAAACAATTGAACAATTGTCAATTTGGAACAAATTTGAGTTAGTTTGAAAGATATTTACAAGTTTTGAGAAGATCCAAACTTAATTTAAAACTTGAAAAGACTTCGAGAAATAAAAACCTAAATTTAGATTTTTGAATGTTTCGAAATAAAATTGGGAAGCTTTTTAAGGATCTTCAAAGGTTTTAAGAAAATAATAAAATTCTTGAGTTTGCTGAGAAATTTAAACAATTGATTCTAAGAGAATATTTCAAAAGATTTAAAAAAAAATTTAATTTATAAATGACATTTGAACAATTATTAATTTGAAAAATAATCGAGTAAGTTCAAAATATATTTGGAATGAAAAATAAGAAATTTGTATCGAAAATTCTAGAAAAACTAACAATAATTTTTCTTAATTAATTTTAAAAGAATATTTAAGAAGATTCTCAAAATTCGCAAAAAAAATCTGGAAGATTTGAAGTTAATTTTTTTACTTCAGCAGGATTTTCAAAAAATTGTAGGAAAAATTCGAGTTCCAAGATAATAAAATTATCACAAATTCTATTTTATATAAAGTATCATGAATAAAAAGTTCTCGTGTTCACATGGAGAGCAAGAAAATTCGGCACTTCTCTATTTTGGTTATGTTTTTATTGATTTATCATGTTTTAGTGAATGTCTTATTTTATTGTTCGCCTCTATTTTTTTTCTCCTTTCGATGGTTTTAATTTTAAGAGCATAGGGCTGTTCTAATTTTTTTTTTGTAATTTCTTAATTCCGTGGTCTCGAGCGAAAGCCATGGTGATTTCTGGCACCTGTTCAAAGGATCGATCAAGATCCACCACCGTCTCACCTTCATCAGATCTTCGCATCCACGATCCTCATATAGATTCCTGGATTTATTATAGCTGATCCTTCCGACATTCTGAGTAGGATAGAGGAAACTACCCATAAGGATAGAATGGATTAATCTTATTATCGGCAACTGTTTTTGAAGTCCATGGCAGGATAGACAGTTCTGCCAATGAAGGATAGAAGGGAAAGCAAAAATTATCGATGGTTATCTGAGATCCAAGGCACGTTCCTGGTGAAGATCAACTGAGGCAGTTGCCAACCTAATTCTGCACGGGACTAGGTAACTTCGCCTCTAAATTATTATTTTTATTAAGGCTTCTTTTGTGAGCAGACATTCTCGGCTTTTATGCCTAATTTTTTGGTTTTTCTCTTCATCGCGAGCCTCGACGAGCCGACTCCGCACCTGCAGCTAGGAGAAAAAGGTTCCTTGCTCTCCATCTCGACATAATGATACAGCCGGCGCTGGAAGCAAGATTAGGCGATTCACGCCTCTCCTACAACGGCTTCTGATAAGAACTGGAGAAGAGAAGGAAGGACGATAAGATGGACGAATCATGTGATCCCTTACGTTCCTTCAATACAACGGTAAGCACGAGAGTCGCTTTCATTTACGTTCGTAAACTCTCCGTGTCAGCGCGCAGACGAAACCTCGCTCCGCAGCTTAACCCAGGTAGGACGCCAAGTCTATAATGGTCTAGGCAAGTAGCCTCTCTTTTTCCATGTTTCGTTTTTTTTTCGCTTGTTTCTCGGAGTCCTTGGCTATATCATTTTGAATTCATTTATTGATTTATATCTATTGTGATCTTGACTTTGTTTGAACATGTGTGCATAATTTTCTGATGTTGCGGGGTGCCGAAATGCCAATATTTAATATGTTTTGTGGTATTTTGCCCATTTCATTTCACTTATGTTTGCGATCCTTTTGTTCCCTTTTAGTGCCGAATTGCCAATATTTAATATGTTTTGTGAATTCTGACCATTTGATTTTACTTATGTTTGCGATCCTTTTGTCCCCTTTTAGTGCCGGATTACCGAAATTTGATATGTTTTGTGACATTTTGCCCATTTGAGTTTGCTTACGTTTGCGTTCCTTTTGACTCTTTTAGTGCTGAATTGCCAAATATTAAATATGTTTTGTAATATTTTGCATATTTGATTTCACTTATGTTTGCGATCATTTTGCCCCTTTTAGTGCCAAATTGCCAATATTTAATATGTTTTGTGATATGTTGCCCATTTAATGTTGCCTATGTTTGCAATCCCTTTTGTCCCGTTTTACTGCCGAATTGCCAAATATTAATATGTGTCGTGATATTTTACTCATTAGATTTTAACTTTGTTTGCAATCCCTTCTTGCCCCATTTGTATTGCCAATCTTTAATAATGCCTCTAATTATCCAATTAATCTTCAATAAACCCACTGAAAAACTCTCGACCCAGTGAGACCCTTCTAGCGGACAGTTTGCGATACCTTGTGATGACTCTCCTTTTTGAAAACCACCCATTTTATAACTGTTTATTGCGATAGTCCCACTATAACTTTTGCGATTCTTTGGAAAATAACCCTTTTTGATCTCTTCTGCAACCGCACAACCTAACCCCAATTCGTGAGACCCATTTCATAAGCTTTTATTGCAATATCCTCACTATAGCTTTTGCGATTCTGTTGGAATTACCCCTTTTATTCCCTTCGGTAAACCCACGAGCCAACCCCAATTCGTGAGACCCACTTTATAACTTTTTATTGCAATATCTTCACTATAGCGTTTGCAATTATTTTGAAATTACTTCTTTTGACCCCTTTTGCGACCCTTTGAGATTACTAATTTTGGAAATAATCCTATAATTTTCGGGACCCTTGTAATCGCCCTTTTGTGAACTTTCTCGATCCTTCGAGATTACTATTTTCTTAAATTAACCCAAAATTTTGGGACATTTATGATGACCTTATTATGATATATTGTATAATGCTCCCCCTTAATGCTCCATATAATTTATTTATCTTGACCTTTTTATAATATATTTTAGAATGCTTCCCCTGCTGAATATGGTTACGAAAATTAATAGGCAGTCGTGGATGATTGTCTACGGATCGTCCCGAAGAAGAAAACCCCAGGCGGAGGCGTAACAACTGTGCCGAAAGCTGAACGGCACCTGGGCAAGGTGCCTCAAACGGTGACTCTGGTATATCAGACAACTTTTCAAAGTATGCGGCCTTATCCTTGCATGCGGGGTTTCACAAGGATGGATGAAACCTTTCCCTGTCTGCTCGTTGGACCAACAATGACACCACGAAAACACAAAAAAAATGTAGATACAGTTCAAAACGAGCGAACGCACAGAGCGCCCGACAATGGGTGGGCAAAGAGTGCTGATCAACGTGGAGTTCGAAGTGCTAAAAATAATGTGTATGGTAACACGACGACGGCTCGGCGAAACATTAACATTGAGTGGACGAACCGACCTAAGGATTACTTGCGGGACTCTTACAATGCTAGCATTATTCCTGTTCGCGGAGGATTTTTGGCGCGAATGCACACTCTGTGGCGCTACTTGTCGATGGCCTGGATTGACTGACAGAAAACTTCCAATTCAACCTCCCATAGTTTCATCATCTATCTGCTAGAAAGCTTGCTGTTTCATCCATACATAGTTGGATGCATGTAGAAATAAATTCCCGTTTCAAAAACCAGTTTTTACAATCTAACATGGAAAACTTCATTTCATAACTAACAGCGTCAATTTCAGGCATAAGTTCACTCACGCATTTTAGATGGATGATATCCAGATCTACAGTAGAAATGCAGAACAACTAAATCTATTTCTAAGGATGGTCGAGAAGTACACTCGGAAGATGGGAATGTAGTTTCGGTTAGAAAAATGCACTAAGATTCATTTGGGGCGAGGTCGACTTTTTGAAATTTCTGAGAACCCTTAGCTTGTCTACACAAGCCCTATACGACACCTTGACGCTAAAGAGACATCCATATATGAGGGATGCTCTCCAATGCAGATACAAAAATCTTATTCGGCAGATTTTGTCTTCCGAACTATTCGTAAGGAACAAAGTATTTGCAGCGAACATGCTTGCCTTCACGGTACTACTCTATCCATTTCGAGTGTTTTCACGGGCGAACGACAAGCTTCAATCCGTGGAAATCGGGTCACACAAGATTGCACCGCAAGTCGTCCGTTCCGCGACTTTACTTATTACGCCGTCAAACAGGTCGCGGAATGCAAAGTCTCATTATGATTTCAGCATATAGAGTCCTAACTGGGCGAGAACCTTTTCTTGTAATGGTTAAAAAACGCTTAGAACTGAGTAGCAGAGCGTTTCTGTTTAAAGCACGACATCTTCTATAGAAATGTGAAGGATCAGTCGATGTCGCTTGAACTAACGCTTGCTTTTCTTATGTCGCCCGGATTAAAGTCGGGCATGAAGGGTTTCATTTTGGCGTGCCAAGACGGTGTCATTTCCACCTAAATATACCGTTGCCACATTTTGAGCCAAGACATTCCCGATGATAACACTGCAGAGCGTATCACGCATACCCCGAGCACCTAGCGTACATACTATCTATTTGACCAACTCATGTGGGAACAACATACATCCAAATGCACAATGCGGTACTAAGAGTATTTCAAAACCATCTCTCTCACTCTCACAGCGAATTGTTAAGAATGAGACGTGCCGAATATACTGAAACTACATATTTTCGAAAATTGTTTCTATCATGCATTGAAGGCTCGGCATAGTTCTCCGTGACTTCGAGGAACGAACCATGTTCTTCATCGAATTTTCGGCACCAACCGACAAGAACATCACAGCCACGGAGAATTTGAAGAAAGACAGGTATAAAGGCCTCATAAGGGAGTTGCATTAGTTGACAATGACCATGCGAGCTAGCAAGGGTGTCGTTGTAACTGCACTCATGGATTCATCAGTAACAAAAATTTGTCGAGCGCTGGTGCATCATCAGCATAATTAACCGTAGATACAAAACAAAAACAACGACAACCTCACCATATATGTGAACCAAGTAATAGCTCTACTTCAAGTGGAAAAGAAGATATGTATGTCAGACAACGCTGATGACGACCAAGATAACTCAATAATTGAAAAAAGAAGAAGGGGTTCAAAGTCTAAAGAACATAAATGCCGTGGCTTTAGTCAGCCGAAGGCAAACCGTTGGGACAATTTGCCTAAATAATAATGCCCGCGTTGCATCAAATGTCTTATAACCCGCGTCACGGGGCATCCTTTTCTGGTACATGTAGACTAGAAAAAACTACCAAGAGATGATTTTCAAAAGAAAAATTAATTAACTTGCTTGATAAGAGTAGCAAGCATTTTTTATTCATGAACTAGTTTTAAAGATTAAGTACTCCTTATGAAGAAAAGTAGATTTTTCAGTAATTTTTCACGCTTGTCACCTACACTAGTCAACCAATCACGAAGGCAAGAAATATCAAACATTCCTAATTGGATCTTTTAGAATCTAAAATGAGCAGGAAAAGTTTTCAAACTTGGGTAATATATGTGTTCCACCTAGCCCAAGAAAATATGATATTTGTTGGAAATTGAACGAATTTGAAGTTTTACTGTTCAACAACTTATAACACTTATTTCGTCTGAAAGCAAGAAGATTTTTTTAACTATACAACGTAGACCACAAAGTAGCTACTTCAAAATCCAAAGTGCCATTAGAAAATATATAATTAACGATTTTGCCGAATATGTAAGAAAGTACTTGAATATGCTTTTATTGTTAATGGATAATAATAATTCAAGTACATTTCAATTTCAATTGTTAATTACTTTTTCCTTTTCTATGCACTTCTTTGTGTCACGATTTTTTACAATGATAATGAAAACGTATGCACTGACAAAGAATAAACCCGTGTATAAATTTCATGTATGTGCAAATTTAAATTTTAACATCCCTCATGTGGCTTAGAAAGTGAAAAATATACCAAAAAATGTGTGATAAATGTAACGAAAATACAAAACAAAATTTAATTATTAGTGAAAAGGGACTAAGAGGATTTAAGCTGCGAGATAGCCAAGAAGAGCTCATGAATCAAACAGCTGGCCAGCAAGAACATCTGCGACAAACGGTAAACAGTGGGACTGCACCTGCTGATAAAGCTTTGGATAGCGTGAGCAATTTGCAGCCAACCACCTCAACAGAAATATCGTAGGAGAGTAGCAACTGGAATAACACTGATTTGGCGTGAAAAATACAACGTCATCATGCTATTGATGTTCCTACACAACCTCATGATAATCTAATACCACTACAGTTAGCAGAGGTAGATGGCGTGATTCAACCAGAGGCACAAGCAGATGTCCAGAAAAAAAGGAAGCGATTGAAATAGATATACATGAACAGAGATGTAATGCGCCTTTATTTTTCGCAGAGAAAAGCGGGCAAAATGTAAGAAGAAAACACCATCGACGCTTCCTGAGTAAGTACCCAGAGCCGGTCACAAAACTAAATGAGCAGAATGTGGAAGACTAAAATCGGTCAACATCTGCAAACAGATTGTCTGGATAACGAATACCTGATTGAAGCTGCCGGTAAAGGCTGTATGGATGATGAAGGTCAATTGACGGATTCTCTGCAACCGCATCCGCATATTAAAGTTTCGGTTAATGTAAACAGCAAAATCTCAGGAAAACTGCACCACTTTGAAAAGAATTTTGGTCATGTTTCATTAGAATTCAGAAATGTAAAATCAACACAAAGGCCTTTTCTGCCAAAGTGATACATAAAGAATCTGCGTGCACTATTTGAACACTTGAACAACCAGGTCTTACCTAAGCATTTGAATGCAATGGTAACTGCTTGAGAGGTGCAAACTCTTGTGTATTGTGCAGCTGTGGCAGCCGTTAGAATATCGGACCATGGACATAGGCCTACAAATGCAGTCTTTACCCAAGGATAGGAACAAGATATATGGATGTCGGCAAAGTAAGGAGAAAATTGGGCCGATTGGCCAGATATAAAGAAGAAAATAGAATCAGAAAGCTGATACACTATGCTACTAAATGGTCCACCCTCGGAACATCAATGCATTGACACTAGCAATATTGGATGAGACTAAAGACTCCTAACGGCAGGACCTGATGTTCTTAATACTAAATTGTTTTGGTACAATAAGAGCAGCACAAGAAGATAGTAAAATCGAACCTTTCAGGCAGATGAAAACAGGTTCTGACGTGAAATGACTGTAAAGCAATATAAGCAACAAGACACCGAAGTCCATTAATTGGAACACATGACTTCCTACTGGTCGACTGTTTATAAAAAAACAAGCATAAGCAATTTAGGCACTGCGTGTTCTTAACTATAGAAAGAAAAAACAAGCAATAACCCTTAAATGGACCTTACCAACATCGGATATACAGATTTTTCAGCGGTTCTGAAAAGGGCAAGTAACCTGAAGGCCCCAAATCCGTACATTATGCATAATTTCTGGTACAAGTACCTGCCGAGTGTACATCCTGCGTTGGCAAGATATGTTCAGAAAATCATCGAACACTCACATCTGATGCCAGGCTTTATGCTCAAGGGTACAAAGTATATGTTGCCTAAAAAACCAGATGCTCAAAATCCATCTGAGTTTCGGCACACAAATTTCTGAGTTTCTTCGACCAATTTATAAATGCCTCATAGCTGTAATTGCAAATAAATGCTCAATAAAAAATTAGCATTATAGTTCTGTTAAGCGTTTAATCCATTGAACAAACCACTCAATAGCATGCTTCATAGGTTATGAATACATGGTAATGAAGATACTTAACAACTGGCCCATATTGTATACTTCAATGACCTGAAGCTATACACTAGTTCAAACTAGAAAATGCAGCAAGTGATCGATGTCACAAAGCAGTTTTGTGATGATATCCATACGAAGTTCGGATTAGCTAAATGCAGAACAGTGTATTCAATCAGAGAGGAATTAGGGAACACAGAGCTAAAGAACAATGACGAGAGTGATATTAGGGCAATAGATGAGGGCGACTCATATAAATATTTAAGTGTTCTTGAATCTAAGGGTATCCCGCATACGAGTATGATAGTTAAGAAAAGCCTAATGACTACCCCATCTGTCATTTGTTAAATATATCTTTGATTCCAAGTAACATTTGATTAGTTTGTCGCCTGACATTTACGATAGTGGATCGTTTAACAACAACAACAACGCATTAAAATTGGTAAAACCTATTACACAAGTGGTGATTTTGGCGTGGCCACTTTTCGCGCTACAATTTGAGATTATAGTATTCATAATCGTCCTACTGCGCAAAAAATGGTCAAGATAGTGAAAAATTTGAAGCAACTGAAAGCGTCATGGATGTGCGCAGGCCTGTTCATCATAGTAATGCACGCTCTATGGAAAATATCGCAATTGGGCCTGTCTTACGGCTCACTATGGTGTATTTTGAACCTAGATTTACACCTTCATCCATATAAAGTCCAGCTGACCCAACAATTGAAGCCTGCTGACCATTCACAACGCAGGAGATATGTCGAGTGGGTGCTGGAGCAACAGGCTAGAAACAGTGATTTTTCGAACAAAATTTTCCTCAGCGATGAGGCCCATTTTTCACTCGGTGGTTATGTAAATAAGCATAACTGTCGCATTTAGTGTTCTAAAAATCCTCCGATAATTGGAGAGAGGCCGCTACGCCCAGAAAAAGTCACTCTCTGGTGCGCATTATGGCCAGGAGGCGTCATCGGGCCGCATTTTTTTTGAAAACGACGCCGGAAGAACGGTTACCGTTAATGCAGAACGCTATAGTCGTACGATAAGCGACTTATTTGGGTCTGCAATTAAAGAGTTTGACTTGGACGATATTTGGTTTCAACAAGATGGCGTTCGGAAGAGTTTTCTCAACTGGGAAGAAAGATCAAGGGAATCAAGACGTTTGCCATCCCTGTTCTTACGTACTCCTTTAAGTTCATCAAATGGTCGAACACGTTTAGAAAAACGAAAGGATTCGACATCGAAATTAAGTAAAGGGTTGTTAACACCAGAAATTATCCCAATCACGCGTTATCTCAAGACCAAGCTGACCACTGCCGATTATATATGTGGAGATACCAACGAGTCCATCGAGCAAATTATTAATGGTTGTCTCTTAATGGCTCAGGGAGGATATACACATAGACACGGAAGAGTCCGCATCATCGACAATGCTTGTCCATTTAACCGGAATGGGCAGGCAATCTATACAACCAAAATACATAAGTATAGTGAGATAACTCATAATGTAAAGACAATATGGAGGAATGTGAAACACGCATCTATTCATCTTATTGTGATTTCGGCTACAGGCAATATGCTCGCAATATGCTACTGTGTAAGGACAACAGCGGTAAAAGGCGAGCTTCGAACTACACCATGCTTCTAATTTTAGAGCTACCACAACATCGCCACAAGATATTTTAAGCATCGTATCTAATTGATTTATATAATCCTCATTTTATCAGTCACTTGACTTATTCCATGACTGATGATGAAAAAGCGAGTTCACCCGAGAACAAGTTTCAAAAAAGAATATGCAATTATATTAATTACTTCATTTGAATTTATTCTTATCGTCATTAATATTTTATTATTTATTGTTATTAAATAATCAATTCATTCGTGAAAATAATTAAATTAAGAAGTAAAGAGAGACATATATGAACGCTTTTATACCAGTCATATCCATGAATATGAAAGAGATGGTCTTATGGGCCATTTACTAGGTAAATCTCTCGCAATCACGCTCTCCTATGACCGTTATTAAAACGTTCTTACTCTACATATCAAGTATGTCGTTAAAAAAATGTAGCACGTTTTCATAATTCGGGAAACGACTTTGGTAGGCCCACACGGGGAGGGATATTGTGGGGCCAAGGGGTGACACACTTCTCAGCGTGCACTGTCTAAGATGCTGGTGATATGCTGTGGGCAAGATGAAGCGTAAAGTAGGAGTGAGGGTGTTTTTCAAAAGTGGTAACTTTACTACTGATGTAATATTTTTCACAATAAACTGTAGATTCATAATTGAAATCATCAAAACTGCATTTTGCGTTATAAAAAACCCTTGTGGCTGCGAACGTTGGAGGTGGCAACAGTCGCCTCTGTCTGCTTTATTAGAGCTACGATCTGCCACTTCATATATTTTTAGTTCTGAACTTATCTTGTGCGAGCTTCATGCGGATATACGTGAAAACCTGTTTTGGAACATCGATCACTTGCTGCAGCTTTGTGGTCTGAACTAGCGTATAGCTTCAGGTCATCCATGTAGAGAAAATGGGAGAATTGATGAGTATCGTCATGATCGTGTATTCTAAACCCATGAGGCAAGCTATTTAGGGAGTACATCAATAGAAAGCTGCTGTTCCACTTTCATTTTGATGGCAGCTATTTCAACGGCCAAAAGCAATCTGTCTACAGATGTTGAGTGTTTATGGTCTGCTAGATTCTGCTTATTTATTCTTGTGGCTAGCTCTAGGTACTTAAGTAAGAAGACTCGATGGTTTTCTATCTTTACTCTTTGCCCACATTTCTATGCCAAAAAGTAAAGGCGTATAACAACTTTGTTCATATGGTATGTCCATTTCAATGACCTTCTTGGTTGCTGAGCCTCTGCTTCTGCCTCTGGTTGAATTAGAACATCTACCTCTAGAGGATGTTGTGGTGCTGAAACATTAACAGGTTGAGGAAGAACATCAATTGCCACTACTTGATCGTGTGACGCGGCTTTCTCTAACTGATGTTCATTCCCATCATTTTTCGATGCCAAATCAACCTGTTTTTCAATCTCCATTGCTCGGTCTTCTGAGATGTGTAGATTAGTCCCGCTGTCCTTCACCTTAGCGATAACATTTCTCAGTGCGACTTTTTTTATATGAGGATAATTTGCTGCAAATTTCGCCCTAATATTGTATCCTTTTTCGTTTTTGGTCTTAAACTTCGCACTTTCATAGAAAAACGCAACAATTCCTCTTTCATTGTGGTATCCCACTTTATGCTCTCCCACGGTATTTCATTTGAGGTGGTTCGCTGCAAATAGCTAAAATGAGCCTAACCATTTTGCAGCTCACATCCACCACCACCGTCCCTCATGCTGTGGCCCCCAGCGGTGGCTCCAGTGGCGCCCTGATGATCCTCGGAAGCGACAAGCATTTCAAAATCTTTAATATACTCTCTATGATAATTTATGGCTTTTGGTATTCCTCTCAGCCCCCTTTCTCTTCATTCCCTGCCTGTATGGCATGGGAAATCCTATCAGCATCAGTGCTACCGCCAACATAGCCACCAAAGTGATGAGAGGAAAGCTCAAGCTCTACTGAGACATCAACGCGACAACGCCTTCGGTAGGGTTTCTTTATATTTTGTTATTAATAATATTTTCATTAATTATATTAAACTTACCACTTTCATGTAGTTGATAAGTGAGTATCCATGGTCCCACGTGATAGTTGCTTCGCAAGAAAGTGGTTTGATATCTATTTGTTGAGACGAATCAAGAACGTGCAGAGCCTTTGCAAATAAGTAGACAGCGTCGTACATTAGGGCAGTTTCCGTCTGAAAAACAATTATCTACTTAGGCATTCAATGCTTAGGTCAATAAAATTAGGTGTGCACTTTTTTCTCAATCAGTCTCACCTAGTACTGTAATAGTACAGAGTAAAACTATTGTCAAGAAAATTCATGTCAGGACGCTTTCATGCTTAAAAAGTACAAATCTATTAGAAACATCAAATTTTTCGACGTAAATAAGCCTATAACTGAAGGACCGTTTAGTTAAATAAATTACATAATTTACCGTAAAATAGTGCTAAGCGGCTCGTTTTACTCGGGTTTTTTCAATAAACTTCCAGAAAAAATTTAAATTAGGTATGGATGCTTCCAAAATCTAATCTTTATGTGACCATCTTTTGTTATCTGATTCACAAGACAAGCAGGTAAGCTTTTTGGCTCAATTAATGACAGCTTGGGAATTCCTAGAGCACCGATGATCAGGACAACTAACTCAACAGAATTCTCAGGGTATATACGTCGCAACTTCCTTATAAGGTTTTCATACCTCTCGTTCCTTTCATTCTCTTTTCCCGTGGTGTTTGTGTCTGCTGCTGCCCAAAATTCAAAAACCAACATCCTTCGTCCCTTAAAAACACGCAGAACTATGTCAGGCTTTGAGTGCGCGACAGAAGCAATTTTCGAAAACATGAAGTTCCAGTATATGCGGCACATCTTATTTTCGACAATTGACTCTATTTCCCTAGGTGCGTTTGACGGAGCGTTATCAGGGCTAATGACGTGAGAGTGACATAGACATTAATAAAGCACTTTTAGTGTCGCATTGTGCCTTCAGATGTACGTTGTTCCCGAATGAGTTATACAAAAAGATATTATGTGTCCTAGGGGCTCGGGTTGTGCATGAAACGCTCTGCCGCTATGATCAGGAATGTCTTGGCTCAAAATGTGGCAATGATTTGCTAAAGTAGAAATGAAACCACCGAGCCCAACTTTAGATGCGATTTGAAACGATTGAATGCTCTTAGTACTTGAAAATGGAAAAGAAAACAGTGTCGATCGCCCAAGAGTTCGGATTGCTGAAAATAATATGGCCGAAAACACGAGGGCGTACCGGCGACACGCTCACACTACTATATGGACGAATCGACTTAGGGATGACTTGCTGCACAGCTACAATGGCGGCATTATCCCTGTTCGCAAGAGCTACATGACCCGCATATTTCCCTAGCGATCACATGACCTTGGAGCTGGTGGAGAGGCATAAGAGTCTAATCGGACTGGAGACCTGGAGATGATAAACCAGAGGCACTATATTGCGAGGTGTGGCTGCTCTGGGTAACTGACGGACTCTAGTCTGCAGGACCTAAAGTACGGAACAATTATTACAGGGATAATGGCAAAGCTCCCCCTTATATCGAGGACACGGGTCCTCATGCTCACAAACCAGTATCTGATCGACTACCCTTAAAACCAAAAAATGTAAATTCTTCATGAAATTGACCTTTTGAGCATCTTACTCTCGTTCTTTTTTTTTACTAAAAATTGTTTTTATTAGTCTAGTGGAATATTTATTAACATTAAATTATCATCTTTTAATTATTCAAACGAATTCAATTTGTTTATATAATGTTTTTTTCAAATTGTCCAATTGGCAGTTTGTTATTGTTAAGTGACATGAATTTATCTCCAAATAATCTTGATATGGCCACGCGTAAGATCATGCATATGCAGAATAGCTTGTATATTAATTCGTCCATTCGGCGATTGTACATCCCACACCGTAAATGCGGTCGCGGACTTCTGAATCTCTAATATCTTCATAACCGAATTGCTCTGCGTACAGCTTACGTCGCTGCAAATGAAAGAGATCCACTTGTACAAACGGTTAGGAAACACAAGATTATTGGCAAAGAAGCCTTTCTTTACAAAGCCACGTAATAATAACAATAAGAACCACTTTGCACCTGATTTCATCAGACCCCATGAGCACCGTAACACTTTTCGGTCTTTAACGGGTGCGTCAGTTAATCGTACGTTCTGCATCTCAATCGATAAAGAATATCCTTCAAAGTAATATGACCAAACATTTCACCATAATATGCAATATCTGTGCTACTTATTTAACTTCAACAAATGATACCAAAAACTTAATGCAGAACTCTGGAATTATTGACTAAAAGAACTAAGGCTCGCGGATCTATTCTTTGTATTAAATAAAGACGAGGCCCAATAATAACGGTTTCTGAATAACATGTTATAATATTTTACGGTAGTATGCAATTATATATATAGATTTTTCTCTAACCGTTTCTAATAAAACTTTAATACACAACATCTCTTTAAAATATTAGAGCTATAAATTTTGCCTTAGCAGTGAAGAATACCGCAAAATAAACGATACGTCTCAACTTCAAGAATTATAAAAATCTGAACAAGATCTAAATTATAGCCATCTTGTAAAGAGGCTATTAAAGTGTAGAACAACAACCAGCCTAGTGAAAAAACCAATACCTTGACATTAAATGTACTATCATGTTTCAACCTTCAGTTTGAACGATGTATATGTAGGCTTTTATTGAACACTGTGAGTACCAAATGATAGGGTCTACAAATGGTTATGTTAGTCTAGGATTCTGAAAAAGATTATGGTAAGTTTTTTATTTTGATCAGGATTTTCAAATACAGCCAGGTTAATAAAAAACCTGTACTTTTACATGATCTATATGATCACCTCTCAACTTTCAGTGTGAATGACTTATATGTAGGTTCATATCGAGTCCTGATAGGGTCTCCAAATACAAATGTAAGTCTAGCATTCTCGAAAAGGACCAAGGTAATAACAATGGCTGCCTTTTGACAGGTTCTCTACGTATCATGTTAAAATAATTACTTTCAATCAGGTATATATAGAGATTACTATAAAGTGCAATTCGGACAGGCAAAATGCTTCATCAGCAACTATGATATCTTCGCTGTGAGTATTTATTTATAGGGTCACCAGGTGTTTATGAAGGTCCAGGATGGTAAAAAAAACCTAGGTGATAAAAAACCTGCTTTTTCGTTTTTATACAGCAATCGATAATACCAAAGAAATAGAGGAGACCGGAAATAGTTATCTGTACGGGTACGGTCGTAAACTACACTTTCAAGGACACAGCATCAATGTAATAGAGTTACCCATTTGTGTCACCATAGGTTAGATATGCAGTGCTGGATTTTCATGTAACATTTCATAACCGCCGGATGTTCTTTGTGAAAATAAATGCGCATTATCTGCTTTTAGAGCTGGCCAGTAAATTTTAGATATTTATTTAATGGTCACTAGATACTGCCGAAAGTCCAGGATTCAAAGAAATGACCTGGCTAATAGCACAGCCTGCTCTTTTTCTTGATATGTCTATTTCGACAATAACTAAGTCACCAATTAAAGCCGATATAAACCACTTTAAAGCCCTACCAATAAGCCCAACAGTGCGCAATATTATAGCAATGATGCTGCAATATTGCCGCAATATATCCATGTTCTCTTTTAATCAAAAATGCTTTGCATTATTGCTAAAATCTTAAGCGTAGTTGGAGAAGTACTCACAGCTACTGACTCAAAGTACCCAATAAAGTCGGTTTTTCATCATGAGCCACGGACTAAGTCAAATGCTTGATGAGATGAGAATGTTGTAAATTAATTTAACACGATGTTTGAAATCTTTTCGATGATTCTGTAATAGGTACAAAATTATAGGAGCATGGCGTAATTTAGAGTTCGTCATTTACCGCTGTTATCCTTACATAGTCGCGGCTAGCGTTAGCAATGACAACAGTCGCCTCTGGATGCTTTCTTAGAGCAACCATCAGCAACCCCATAGCTTTTTAGTCGCTTGCTTCCTGATGGTCTAGGACGTTTCTTACGATTTGACAGGTGTTTAATAAAATCGCCTTCTGAGCTGCTGCCAGTATCCTACTGACTCCTTAATGTTCAAGATGTGAAGTGCATCTTGCGTACACATTGACTGTCATTGAAATCACAACAGGACGAATAGATGCAGGTTTCATATTCTTCCGTATTGTCTTTACTTCATGTCTTAGCTTGCAATACTTATGGATCTTGCTTGTATAGGATGCCTGCGATTTCCGGTTACGTGGACAAGCAGGGTCAATGATGTAGACTCTTTGACCTTTTTTGTCTCGCATCACGATGCCGGGTTGATTAGCTCGGATATAATGATCCGTCTGGCTAGTAACTTCTCAATATAAGATGCAATATTCTTTTCCTAAAACGGACACTCGAATGCAACTATAGAGAGGCATCCATTCTGTTGAGACCTCTAGGTTCAGGGAAAGTTGTTGAGTTATAATGCCTGCCACATAATTATGTCTGTGTGCATATTCTCTCCAAACCATTACATGACAACAATCAATAATGTCCTCGATAGATTCGTTGGTAACCCAACATAATCACCACCCGTCAACCACGTCTTGATGTAACACGTGTTTGCGATAATTTCTGGTGCTGATAACTCTCTCCTGAATGTCAATGATGAATCCTTCCGTTTCTGAAAACAGGAAGAGCTTTACCAGTCAAATGTTGAATGCCTTAATATCCACTTCATATTCATCTAACGTTTTGGGGTAATGGCCGTATTTCTGTGGTGCATTAGGGTTTTAGTCATTTCTACGTGGGTGGTTCTGTTTCATATTTCAATGTCGGTGTCCGACCATTTGATAAACCCAAATGAGTAAGCGAGGAGAGCAATGGCATAGGTGTTGATTAGCCTGGTCTTGTTTGCCAACTTAAGAAACCTTTTCAGAATTTGCTCAATGGTTTTAACGTTGAACAGAACCGTAGTACATTGAAGAAGTCTCTTTGAAAGATACCCTTCGTAATGCGTATTGATCTAGTCCCTCTGGCAAGTTTCTTTAGTGTTTAAGAACTTGCATCATGACAATAGCGTCTATGGTGACTAGATCTTCACTGCTCGCGAGTTGTTCCAAATTCTTTTTGTTCTTCTGTAAGGATGAAATTTTCATCGCAGAGATAATACACGTTATCTGCAATGACAGCTGTAAGGCATTTATAAATTTTCGTAAGACAGGCTGTCGGTGGAAATTCAGATGGATTTTGAGCGTCTGCTTTTTAGTCGACATATACGTAGTAGCTTTGAGCATTGCAATGAAATTGTTAATATTATATAAAGCTCGGTACCGCCCTGCACGAAAGGGTTGCCGAGCCGCATCGAAGTCGAAGCGAAACCCCCCCAGGGGTCCCGACGCGTCGGGCGGCGTGCGTGCCGTTGCCGGACTAGCCAGTCGTTCTATGCTCCCTACTGGGAACGTTGCTTTCCACCTTTCCGCATTGCTCGTGCCTCCCAAATGTGTTATGTGTAGATCCTGCTTTCACCCATCACGTCTCCATGAGTACCCTCAACCTCAAAGAGAAACCATTTTGGATCAAGTACGGCGACCCACTCGTGCCACGATCCAATGGCTGCTCCTAGGGTACCAGAAACCTTCAAGTATCTCAACGCGCTTGCCGGAACCCGCCACGGGCCGACAACCATTCAACAGAATGTAAGTTGTTGATGAACCATATCTTAGTTTTTACGAATCATTAGTTTCATTGTGTCTAAACCCTTACCTCAGTACTCCAACTTCCACTCTCCCTCCTCGGTCTTACCCCCGTAATACCTGGCGCCCAACCTAAAATCCAACAGTTTTACTGTCAAAAATTTAAACCTGCCAAGAAAAAGAGGACACAATGCGAAAAATTAGACTCTAATTTCGACTCTGACGCATGGACTCTTAACTTACTAAGGCGTTTTGCACGATAATTGATCCTTATGTCTTGCCATTTGCCTAAATTTGCTTGAAATACTCATGGTGATTGTTAACTGTACGCTATACGATGATTTCTTATGGGTACCTTGATTTCTAACATGTTCTTTGATTTTTATTATGCAATTATGTATGTATACCATTACTCCCCACTTGTGAGGAATTTTGGTCGTGCTTTAATAGACTTCAGATATTTACAACCAAAACAATAGCATTCTCTGCCCAAGATAAACATCACACAGGATCACCGTGCAGCAATAGAAGATCTGAAGATCAAGGTTTTATCTATGTATTTGTATGCAACATTATTGTGTTAACGGTGCAACGTCTTATGTATTGTCGAGCTGTGCCACTCGTTAGAACGTTGGGCCACAGAACGGAGCCTACAAGTGCAGTCTTTGCCCTAGAAAGGGATCAGAATCCACCATGGATGACTCAAAGTAAGTTGCAAATTGGATCGATTGCCTCAATACAAGGAAGGAAATAGAACCAGAAGACTAAAGGAAGCAAGAGCTAAAGGAAGCAAGGGCAAGAAATAACCCAGATATGGAGCTGACTAACATCACAGCTTCAGATGTTCCAACGATTTTGAAAAGGGCAAGTAACTGGTGTCCTCCAGGTCCGGACATGGTGCACAACTTCTGGCACAAGTACCTGACGAGTGTGCATCCTGCGTTGGCAAGGTGTTTCCAGAAGGTCACCATACACCCATGTCCGATGCCAGGCTTTATGCTATTACGGGGGTAAGACCGAGGAGGGTAAGTGGGAGTTGGAGGAGATAAGGGTTTGGACACAATGAAACTAATGATTCATAAAAACTAAGATATGGTTTATTAACCACTTATATTCGGTTAAATGGTTGCGTGGCGACTGTACCCACGTCGCCCGATGCTCGGATACCCTTGGGGTGTTTCGCTTCGACTCCTGTACGGCCCGGCAACCCCTTAGTGCAGGGCCGTGCCGAGTTCCATATAATGGTAACAATTCTGTTACACCCCCTCCCCCGCGGAGGTTTCGGTATATACTTGAAATTTCTGTAATGTGTTTGTCCAAGTCTCATGATATAAAGAAAAAGGCATTTAAACAAAATTTGCAAGTCTGCTGTTTGGCTCTTGAGTTTTGCTTCATTAATTTCTCAAATAGTTTCTTTCGGGTTCATTTGTGTAGTTAATGCTATTTATCCAATGCCATTTTTGCCCCTGGTTAACTCTAAATATTCTGACTTGAACTCGTTTGTATTTATTACGCCCATGTGCCATTATCTATAATTACGCTTTCGCATTTAAAATAATTTATATTCCGTTCTCCAATGCTTTTTCCCTTTACATTGTTTAATTCGTACATCGCTGGGGAGATTTTCTTTTTGATTATGAAAAAACCTTCATACTGGTCATAAAGTTTTCTTGTCTTTGCATCCGCTCTATTTGACAGTTTTTTTACTTTTGTTGAAACCCTATCTCCTATTTTTAATTCCAACGGTCTTTTCCTTAAATTGTACTTGTTAGCTTGTCTTTGGTTTGCTTTATCTGAATTTTTCTGAACCTCTTCTTTTATTATTTTTAACATTCTTAGTCGATCAGTCCATTTGTCTACGCTTTGGAACTCTATTTCGCCGTCGTTTTAATAATTTTTTCTGAGAGACTGGCTTGGTCCTAATTCGCGGCCTAAATTTGAAAATGATTCGCTTTATGTTCTTTTTCCTGGTGTATTTTAATTTTCTTTTCGAGAAGCTTTTCTGATTGATATTGTTGACTTTCGTTAAGCTCAACAATACTTTTGCAAATTTCCAGCAAACAAGTGTTTTGTTCTTAAATTTTTCTCAAACTATTCGAAATATTATGCATTTTATTGCTTTGTTTTAAAAATTAATCGATTGATTTTTAGTTTCAGTATCTCTTATCTCCTTTACTTTTTGAGATTTCTGTCCAATTCTATTTTGATCAGTAATTCATTAATTATTCCAAAGGCTACTGTCGCTATCCCTATATTTTCCCTCATATTTTTTATTATAAAAAATGTTTCCCGAATTATTTTTCTTGATACTCCTAATCTTTGGTTAATTATTCTACGTTAGTATTGTGTGCTTGCCTGGTCGCTAGTTTCGGGGGGTGGGGATGTTCTCTAGTGGCTGGAATTTGTTGCTCGTGGGGATACTTATTAAGCTTCGGATATCCTTCGTAGGATTCGTCACAGGAATTTGGACATGTTGTGTTTCTCGTGATTGGTTAGGATTGATAGGTACTAGGGGAATCTCGCTATTTTTGTCAGTTGAGAGTCTTTTATAACCTCTCTTGTTCTTTTGAGGTTAATGCTACCTCCAAATTTCGGTTTCCTATCTGAATTCCTATTTTCTTCCTTTTCTGTTAATGTTTTATCCCTCATTCTTACATTTTTAGTTTCCTTATTCTCTCCAGCTTCACTTTCATGTTTAATTTTGGTTCTAGCCTCGATTATTGGGATGGGTAGTGCGTTCAAATAAGCTTCCATAGGATAGCAGGTGGGGGGACTCCCTGGTAGCCATCAAATTTCGGAGTCATAATCTAGGGTCATCCGTAGGGCTTTTAGCATATCCGTGCCAAAAATACCTATGGATTTAAGTTTTGGGACTAACCTGAACATAACGTGTTTTACTTTATTTCCGATAAAAATTGGAATTACTAATTGTCCAATTATATCAACCGTTTTTCAGTTTATGACCATTTGTTTGTGAGGATCTGATTTTAAAATTGAAAAATTGGAATTTACTATTTTTTTCAATAATTCCATGCCCACGTAGGAATGTGTGGCAATATGTGTCTACTGAAATCCGAAATGAATTATTTTCGAATTTTGTCATTATATGGAAACGTGTTGCCGTTATCTCATCTTCGTGCGAATTAAGTATTTCTGATTTTATCCAAAATAAGGGCATTTTCTTCTAAAATGACCCGTTAATCGGCAACGGTAGCTGTTTCTGTTATTTGTGTTTTCGTTCGTTTTTGTATTCAAGTCCCGTTTCTGCTCTATTCTGTCCTCTATTTTCGGTACAATAATTTGTAAAACTTGCCCTCATATTTTCTATTCGGCTAGTTCAGTTTCCCATTCTTCACCTCAGTCTTCTAACGGCCCAAATTTTTTGAAATCATTTCGTTTCACGTACATCTTGTATCCGATTCTAAGATTTACGCAATAAAAAGTTCCGTTGTTGGTTTGGGGACGATGTTCTTATCTACTTTTATTTTCTAGTTGACCTGTTTCGTTTGTTTCCTTTTTTATGTTACCCCTTTTTGCGGACGCACCTACTGTGGTTAAATTTTCGTTACATCAGAAGAAAGTAGTGTATGTTGTATTAAAGGTTTCGTTAGGGATTTGATTGATGTCATGGAGTGGGACTTGGTTGTTTTGAGTTAATCTTTCTTTGTCTGACTTATTTTTATCCATTGGGGTTGCCACATTTTTTCTCGAGAAACCCCTACCGCAACCTATCGAGCTATTCTTTATTTTCGGGATGGCGCCCGTGTTTTCGAGTGCAGTTGAGACCATGTTTCCGATTATTGGTCTCGTTGTGACCTCATCCGAATTATTATTTTGGATTGGAAGTTCAGTGTCGAGTTCCAAGTCTAGGCTATCGTGGTCACTTGCTATAGAGCTACTTGCTGTAGGGTTCGTCATTATGATTTTAATTTTCCCGGATCTCAGTTTCATTAGAATTATCGTTCGCTGGCGTTATACTTTGTATGAACGAGGCACCCTATACCACTGTCTGATTTGGTTTCTCATTAAAAATGTCCATTTTGTCCTGATAATTTAAATTAAGATTTCAGTTACATATTTCATAGTCGAAGAATTAAAAAATATGTTTGTTTTCGTTCTCAGACTCTTTGTTTTGGAGAACCGTCGTTATATTATACGATACGATTATTTTTAATCTTTTCGCTGTTTCGTTGAATACGGCTTTTAAACGAAATATTTTCGAATTATCTTTTTCGAAATTTTGCACACAATTACATGTAAGATTATATATCCAAATACATATTAGATGTCACACATGCACACGCACACACATGCGCGCGCGCACACACCCACACACACACAATTTAGATGGAAAGACGACGACGAACCGGCGAAACGCCCACATTGAGTGGACGAATCAACTCAAGGATGACTTGCTGAGCGTTAGCTATGAAATGCATCGATCGCGACCGACGCTGAAGTGGTGGGGGTAGCGCTCGAGCGAGAAATCGGAGACGCGGCATTGCTCGAGGCGGCACTGCTTGGAGCTTGGACTGTACAAAGAAATATATTTTTTTCAATAAATGTGTTAAAGGCATATTTTCCACCCAATATACTTTAATTTTGATACCCCCAACCCCCTTGTATAGTACTCGGAATGTGCCCAAAAATGTAAAATCGCAGATTCATGCATAATTCATGCAAAAGATTGCTTTTTTAATTTTTTCAAAGTTAATTATTTTTATTTGATGAGTCACTAGTTTACAAGTATTTTTTATCTAATTGCAGGTGATTAAAAAATTGTCAAGTGAAATAAAAGCAATTCAGGAACATGAAAAAATCATTGAATTCAGTAAGTTTGGAATGAGTTTAGAAATAGTCAAGGGAATTCAAATGGATGATGAATTGAGATAAGCTGAATTAAACAAAAACTAAAAAACTTCAATCCTTTGAATTAACTAGAATCAAGTAAATTTAGAAGAATATTCAAGTCCTAACTTCCGGTGAATAAATTCTTAATAATCCGTTAAAATATGATCAAATCCTGTGAAATTCTATAGCAATTTGTGGAGAAGGAATTTTCCAATAAGACCAATATTTACCGAGGGTGAGAGGGTAAATTGTTTGGAATTTTTGTGGGTTCCATCAACTTCAGCGATAAGTAACTCTTTTAATATCGATTTTTGGAAAATGTTTTCTTCTACAAGTCAAAATTCGAAGAAAAAAAAATTACTTTTTATCTTCACGCACACGACGAATTTCGTATTTTTAGCTTCGCAGAAATGTTTATTCCACGAGTAAAGTTTTTTTATGATACCCAAGAATCGCGTAATATTTATTTGATTCCTTAGTCAAAATTTTAAAAGTATGATTTGATCTTCATTTTATAAATTTTAACAAATTTGGTTCAAGCGCAAGATTTTCATACGATAATTTTTCTGGAAAAACTTTCGACTTGGACACTACACATTTTTCAAGTCGGCCAATAAAATAATTTTTATTCAAAATTCGAGTTTTAAAATACGACCTCCGAAAGTTCTTGAACCAAGAATTTCACTTTTTCCTCACTTTTCCTGGAAACACATGATATTTACATAAAGCGCTATACAAAAGTTACAGAAACGTACTCAAAACTGCTTAAATATCCTGTGCCCACTGAGATGTGCCCTAGTAAGGTGACCCAAAAAAAGCCTATGTTGTGTTTTTTTATCACTCATCACTAATCTTGTTATGTTCCATTTGGTGAAAAAATACTTGAATAATTTTGTTTTATTTTTCATATGAGTTTAACCCATGGCTCTGAGGTCTTAAGCTGACCCGATATACAATTTAAGAAAATTAAATATCCCTAATTTCCATAAAAATAGTCAATTAAAATAATCAAATCATAGTGGATATTGAGCAAAAAAAAATCACTTGAAAACCCACCCTTTATAGGGGTTCAGGACTTCAAAAGTACGGTTTAAGCTTCTTTTAAAAATAAAATAAAATTATGCAATCATTTTTTTAACAAATATGGAACAATATTTGGGGATCAGTGAAAAACCATATGCACCTATACATATCGCATAGGTGCCCTTGCACAATTTTTAATAATTAAATGAATTTTAGATTGGAAAGGAGAAAATAAAATAAAAAATTGGAGATGACTGTATTTCATGAGAAGAATATTCTAAAATTAGAATTCTTAATTCTAAAACTGAAAGGTTTCAGTTTTTCCTTTGCAATCTCAAATGTACAATATATTTGAAGAGCCGCACTGCATAAGTGCGCGAGTGCTAAATTTCGGCAATGTATTTTATTGGCCTGAGCTAATTTTTTTTTAACGTAACTCACGTTTCTGTAGAAGATTGTGGTCCAGTTCAATTTAGAGGTAGATCAAGATCCATGTTTTGTATTTTTTTTATATAGTAATTTTATCTTCTTGTTACTGTTCTTTTCACCATTCAGTAGACCTAACTAATAACTTGAAAGTACTGTTTTTTTTTGTATTCAAAAAATAATATAAAGTCATGCAATTCTTTATGCGTCCAGATTTTCATTTTTGGGAACGCGCTGCACCATTGATAAGGAATTTTCTCGGATGTGGCTACTTCTTTCAGGTTGTTCCTTTCGCGTATTGATAGAGATAAATAATAGCTCGAAAGCACTCTCTTATTCTAAATTCAAAAATAAAACAATTACGCAACTTTTTAGGTGTACAAATTTGAGTTTTTTCAGACGCGCTAATATTTGATAAGGGCTTTCTTGCACATTTTTTTTAAAGCGTTCCTTTTGCGATTCAATAGAGCTATCCAATAGCTCGAAGGTACTTCATTTTTTTTGTATTAAAAAATTAAAAAGTTATGCAACTCTTTATATATCAAAATCAGAGTTTATGGGGACGCGCCGTTCCTTTAACGAAGGTTTTCTTGGAGATGAATCCCTCGTTGAGGATGTTGGTTTCATGATTCAATAAAGCCTAACAGTGCCTCGCACCGTCTTCGATTTTTATTGTTCCAAATTAATTTCGTGAAAGTTAGACAGTTTTTTGTTTCTCCTGTAAAATTCGGGTTTTTGCACTTACGTTCGTGTACAGTGTGGCCCTTCATTTTATTTTTAATATTATCTGTAATGTGAGTCAATACATGAATCAGGCCTTTACATGCCTTATGGGGCGCCTAAACAAGCGGGGGTGGGAAGGCAGCCAGGATTTTCTGACCAGCCCGCCACTGATTCATGAGGTTAAGAATTCTAAGTGTTTGAAATACCTTGAAATATTTGAAAATCTGTCAAACCCTATGAAATCCATCAATTTCTGTTGAAAAATTTCTTGAAAATGTATAGAAATATCTTGAGTTCTTCTAAATACCTTAAAATCCTCGGTAATCTTATATCCCTTGGAATCTCTTGAAACATTCTCCTATAAAATCCTAAAACCTATGAATGTGAAAACCTATAGGTCCTAAAATCTATAAAATTGTTTCATGTCTTCGTAAATTCTGGGATTTTCTTGGAAACCCCATGCAATTTTTTATTAAATCCCTTAAAATCTTTTAAATCCTTTGACGTACCTTCAAATTACAAAAATATATTAACAAAATTTAGTATCTTCAAAAAAACCCTTCATTATTTTAAGAGAATTCCAAAAAATTCAGAAATAGCTATAGAACTGAATTCAAAAGAAAAGTGACTAAAGTGATCTTTTCATTTTAACACTAGAAGTACCACGTGGGTCATTTTTGACCCACGAGGACTTGTCGAGAGCCGTGCCCCGTCTGTAATCATCGGAGGACAAAACGCTCCCTTGACTTTTAATCATTTATGGTGTTGTACAACTTACCAAGATTTCGTCTTTCTAGCCCACCTAGAAGTATGAAAAATTTAATTCTTATACGTGAAGTACCACGTGGGTCATTTTTTACCCATACGCAGTTTACAGCAATTTGATATCAATAACACCGGTTTTGAAACTCTAAATTGTTTCTGAGCCTGCCTTGACGTTATTCAAGAGATTTTGGATTATATGACGACAGTTTGATGTTAGTTCAGGACAAAACCAACCGGAGATATGAGAAATTCGGAGGTCGGACAATGTTTTATACCAGCGCCGTTTTCGGTTCCCTACGTCTGAACTGTGAAACCATCCCAGCTTAGAAAATTCTGTCAACTCCTTTGCTCATAAATATTTTCAAATATTTATAATTCTAGAATGAAATTGTTTCTTCTTATATTTTTTTGCTCCTTGATATCAATAAGCAAGAAAGCACGCAAAGCATTTTAGCCACATGCTGCATTATAGAATCTTTCAGAGATACTCTGTACTTACCTTATTTGTCTGTAAAAGAAAAAATATTATCAGTACTCATGTAAACAGTATGTTTTGACTCTGTTTTAATATTTTTACAACGAAAAACAGTCTAACTTTATTTTACTCACTTGTTTTAATGATGTTTGATGACAGACTGAAGAATTTCTCCTGTAAACTTAAAAATAGTAATAAAACGTTTATTTCTAAAAATTTATTTATGACAGTGTACTATTCATGTAAGAGACCGAATTATCCTTTGGTTACAATTTAGAGTCTTTCTGAACGTACTGTAAAGATGGCTACACTCAAAACACCACGAAAATACCAATAAAACGGTGGTTTCCTACTATGGGTCAAAAATGACCCACATGGTACTTCAAGGGGTACGGCGAATTCTGGTACTCGTAGTTTTAAAAAGTTTCTATAGTGACTTTATCTCATGAAAGTAACTGAAAATTTGTTTACGTGCTTCTTACAGAAATTCCCTGACGTTTCCCTGATTTCCAGGTTTTCTCACACCTGCTGCCACAGTGAATAGAAATAATAAATAAAATTACATTGCGACATTGACCAATATACAATTTCATTTGATCTAAAAATGTGTTACTTTTTGTTGTAGACGAGACTTGAGCGGTCAGCTAGTGAAGAAGAAGCTGAAAACACATTCATTCAAAATGGACCATCTGCTAACGAAAAGGCTTCTGATCGAAGCTATAGTGAAAGACAACCGGTTCTCGGACCAGAGATTTTGCATAAATCCAGCAAGGAACTTTATAAAGCTGTAGCCAAACAATGGGGAATTACTTGTAAAATGAGCGACCATTGCAGATGTTTCGATTGTCAGGTGAGCTTTAATAAAAGGTTCAAGTACACTCAACTCCCAATATAAGACCCCACATTTACGCCGTTCCTAGACCTGATGGCTTCCGCAGTTTCGTGATGAGAGGAGCCACGGGACTGAAAGGGAGTATGTGCTTAGTCAAGCGTGAGAAACAGCTCGAGACCCGCTCTCTCAGCGCGTTAGTTGCATCAGGTTGCGTCATGCGTCCAAATCCAACAGAAATTTTTCACGCGGCCCCGCCTGTTCACGTTTGGATTTCCCCGATATGTGTCAAAGGCCAGGGCAAGCTATGCCCAAAACCGGTCTTATATTGGAAGCTGAGTGTATTATTTTATTTTTATCTAATCATATTCGTTTTTATAAATAATATTTAATTTGTCTTTCATTTTAAATTAAAGTAGATCTACAGGGCCTCTAAATGAAAAGTTTTTTATTTTAGTTCTTTTAGCAAATATTAACCGTTTCGTGGATCTAAAAAATTGTTTTGAATCCATTCAAACTGAACATTTGTTTGGTCAAAACATATACCGCATAAATGTAATGAGTGAATGAATAGGTAAATTAATCAATCATATTAGATTTTTCTTTTAAATATTACATTATCCTACACTATCTCAAAGTCCCTTTAGAATCACCAAATAATTTGGAAAGTTGAAGAATAGGGGAAATTTTACGAAAATCTTTGCAATACATTTTTCTCAAAAGAGGCAGAGTTCAGTTTTTATATGCATTATAAATTTGTCATTCAGAATTAGTTGATTTTTACCAATGTTCATAATTAGAACTCAGTTACTAAATTTCAGTACAATTTAACTGATTCAATGTAAAAGAGTGAAGCTCCATTCCAAATAAATAAATTTATTTTGGTTCAATAAATGTGCATACTTGCCACTACACATGCATATTTATTTGAGTGAAATACAATTAACTGATATGATTCAGTCATTTATATTTATTGGATTCTTTATCCATTGAAATTTTAATAATGCGCTATTTTAAATTGTCTTCTCTTATGTTTATCTTCACAAAAGGAAAATATTTCTCTTGGGGAGAAAAAAAACGATTTGAAATTCGCAAATTTTTGAAATAATTGTATTTTGAAGAAAAGTTTGTTATTATGCAGTTGTAGTGAAAAAATGTTCCCAATTTTTGTTCCAATAAAGCTTTACACAAACCATAAAACTTCATACAAAATAATAAATTAAATTTCCGTGAATTTAATTTATAATTTCGCGTAGAATTTTAGAGTCTAGGATTTGATTGTTTATGGGAAAGTACTAACAAAATTATTCATTACAAATTATCTGATGTAGTGTTTTATTGTTCAGAGTTTATTTAAATTCACAACATTTTGATTATTTTCTGTAAAGTTTTACGGTCCAGGATTTAACATTGTTCAGTTTAAATGGAAAATATTCATATATATATATATATACATAATTAATCATAATACATATAATAATACATATAATAATATATAATAATACACATAATTGTGTAGAATACCCATTCATAGAATTATCCGTGTAAAGTTCAATTTCACGAAGAAAAAGGATCCGTATAGTTTATAACACGATCGGTACAAATATGGACAACTCGGTTTTTTAGTATATGTCATAAGAACTTCAGTTAAAGCTACTAATTTTCTGTACATTTCACCTAATTTCTAGTAAAATGCACAGAAAATCCGTTGATCTAACAGAACTTCTTGTTAAATATACTAAAAAGTCAAGTGTTTCAAAAACACTATACATAGAAAGATAATTCAATCAGGATCATACACAGGAAACCATTTAGCTTTTCATCCAATATTATCGAATTATTGAATCTGTTAGTTTGGATTAATGCAGTTTTTATAACATATTAAACACTTTAGATCAAAATATGCGGATTTTAATTTATATATTTTGAAGATCACAAAATTTTTGAAGCGCAATTTTAATGGGAGAGAATTTTTTTGTGAATCAAGAGTCAATAATCAAATTTCTTGAGTCCCAAAAATGCTAAAACCATGCATAATTTTTTTTTTCAACTGGATTTACCTAGTTTCGTTCGCTTACTCCTCATTTTTACCGATCTTGTTTTAAATTATGTGGATCCTTTTTCTGAGTGGATGAATTATATCTAATTCATCACATTCAGCTAGAGAGTTTCAGCTTTTAACAAAAAGCTTCTCAATCTACCCTACAAGATAAACTCAAGCTATGATTAAATTTCGTCCAAATTTTCATTAATTATTCTCCTCAATTGTGCACCTGGTACTACTACGAACATACATGTTCTTATTACTATTCTATATTAGGAACATTACTTGTGGAATAGCTCCACCGAATTTCCTAATTGCTCTGCCTGTCGTAACAGTTGACTGAGCAAAGTAAACGAGATAGCGTTATTACATCGTCTAATTGTTTGCAGAGTCGTTACTTTGATTGCGAGTTCGAGAGGGACAACCTTCAAGGTACCGATGGTGGATTAGGAGCTGGAACTCCAATGTTCCTCACAGAAGTAATGCATGGTACAGCTTGCTCCATTTTATAAGCAGCAAAATCACCATGACGAGTCAAAAGCATTTTCGTTGGTTCAAGATTAAACGGCCAGCGATAAAAAAAAGCTGCGAGATCCACAACAATGAAAAAGGATTTTCGTTGCCAGCGAGCTTTATCAACATCCTTCATCGCCTTAGCTTTCGCTACGGGAAAGGAAAAATGAGTTGAAATCGAAAGAGGCTCGGGCTAAGTGCATATCGTCTTTCATAGGGAACAAATTTACCACACTGATAAATTGTTTCTCGAGTTGTCACAAGAAAGGCTATTCCTGATAAATGATCACGAGCAGACGCAAATTCACATGACATTACCGACTCGATTTGCAACTAAATGAGACGACCCCGTTTGAGATCAACGGAAAATTTCAGATCGGTTTGGAAAGGAGGCGAAACATTTGTCAACTTGTTCATTATCTGCAACATCTGCAGTGCATCTGTTCAATTCTTTTTGCTGGGGGATTCAACATTTTTGAAATATAATAACGTTTTCCAAATTTTCAAATACGCCAAAGTTAAGTTTGCAACATCTTATTGATTGAATTCAGCAAACTTTCCCCCCATAAATATTTGACTAATAATAATGAAACTCAAAGAAAGCCGACTTTAAGAGCGATTCTGTCTGCGTGAAGATTTTACCTCTGAGTTTGTTATATGTTATGGAGAAAGTTTGTTACACCCCAAAAGCATAATCATTTATCAACTTCGGGGATTTCCTTCTCAATTCAGATTTGTATTTTGAGGTAAGAGACAAAACTGATTCGACTTGCAGATTTGGTAAATTAGAAGGACCTTTTATGCTTCTAGGAGCAATGAGTGTAGACTGTTTTCAAAGATTTCCCTCTGGGTTCGATTCCAGGACGAAATTGAAACTGTATTAACAACTGAAAACTGCAAAAGACATTTCTGAAAGGATTAAAAATTTTGCAAACTTGGTGTGTAGTCAAGCAAGCGATAGATTCTCTCTCGAGAAAAAGAGTATGATACTTCGCAAGTGTTGAAAAGCCATACTTGCTGATTGAATTACTATTGTTTGTTAAATGTCATCTAATCCCGATATCTGTAACTGGTATATCCACTAAAATATCTATAAGTTTGCCAAATAAAAGGTCACCAAAAGTTGACTTTATAAAAGGGAAATTAAAAAATGTATCAAGATGGTTTTAATGTGGTGTAAATAAAGATCTATCAATATAACAAGAAATTATAAATTCGATGTTCCATAATTGGTACATATTATTCAATGTGAATTGTTTCTTATTCTATATTAATGAAGAAAAAACTGGATTCTCAAAGGTGCTGAATTTTAGACTGTACAATATATCTAGCAGAGAAATGAAACTAAAATTCCTCGTGAAGGAAATTTTCATGATTGAAACAAGATTGAGATGTTTCGATTTTGTACATAATAGAAGTGATTACTGCGCATAAATTTGTCCGTCGAATATTAAAACTTTGTCATAAAAATTGAGTCGTTTCTCAAATTTCCAATTGCCTTTGTATCCTATTTAGCTTATATTGTTTAATAAAACCTGAAAGTTATAAATTAGGAGTTGATAATATAAAATTTTTAGTAATAATACTTGAAACTTGAATTTATATGATAAATGGTCAACTTTACACTGAATTATGATGTGAAAGTTATCCTGCGATCTTTATGTGCAATAAAAGAGTTGGTAAAAAAATAAGACAAACTCAGAATTAGGGCAAAAGTTTCGGTTGAAATCCTCCAACTCGAAGGATCATCTACACTCTACTTAATTAATTCATGATTCTCCGAGGGAATCAGTCTCGAAACACATGAAAGTATAATCAATGGATCGCAATCGTCAGTATCGAATCGACGAACTACGTGTATGTATGTAAATTAATCTTGTCACAGCGCACACTATACTGTTATTTACTAATTCTAAGGGAATATTTGATAGCCGTAAGACACTAATGTGTAATTTTCTATGTTTCTATACTAGAAATTAGTTTTTGTTTTCAAATTTCTTACTCTAATTATTACCTTCATTATTTAATTTTCTTCGATCTTCTACTAAATGGCGAAGTTGTAACAAAAGCATAAGTGTGTCCTGATGTTAAATGTTTAGTCAAAAGCTGTTTATGACTAATATCAATTATCCAGACAAATGATCCGTTTCGTGGCAATTATTATAATAACAAATAATGCTAGCGAGTTAAGAACTATAAAATACTTATTTTCAAGTGATAATAAGGATGGTTTTGTTATTGTTATTATTAAAAATTAGATTGCTTATTAGATTTTAAATACTAGCGCTCATGTAATGTTGCCACTGAAGATAATGGCATAGTAAAATATACACGGAATTACCTTACAAAATTTAGAATCCAGAGTTTGTTTTTGGATCAGTTGTTATGAGTACATTTTTCAGGAAATAGACTACTGATATGACATCTATATAATAATACTAGACAACCAAAAATTACGTTTGCGGAAACATAACACAGCTCATCTAAAGCGACATCGCTGTTGTAAATAGTAAAATATGATAAGAAAAATGTAGCAAGTAGCCTGTAAAGTTGATGTTAAATTAACTATCAAGTAACAAAAATGATTATCAGCTTGTCATGAATTTACAAAGATTTAATTTCCTTTTTCAATTTTTCCCCAAAAAATGGTTTATTTTCAAACTATTAGAATTAATTCATCATTTTTGAACGCTGAAATTCTAGATTCTTGTTTTATCATTTATTGGTAGATACATCTAAGTAATTACAAAAAATTGGAAAAATGTGTAACCTTCTACAACTTAAAAAACATAATCAAAGACAAAAGTATTTATATGCATTTTTCACAAATAGAGAAAGTGAAATTTTGTTTGAAAAAGCGTCTTTTTATTTTAAAGAGTTTCAAGGTAGCATTTTGAATCGAGAAATGAAATTCCCCGTCATTTTCATGTTTTTCCGAGTTTGCAAAAATTTTGCACAGTCATTGAAATTAAAAATTTCGAGCTCATAAAGCTGAAAATTTTTTCATTTGAAGTAATAAAAACTGAGCTGCAAATTAAAGCACTCAAAATGGAACTGTTTTGAATTTTTAGCTTTTAAAATTGCTTACAACATTTTTAATTGAGAACTTTTTTATTTAATCGCTCGAAAATGTACACGTTTGAAATATACAATTTTAATATTGTTCAAATGATCAATTTAAAATGAAATGCCCTTAAACTACAAAATTAAAATTGTCAAACTTTTATAAATTTAACAGTATTTCTGTTTAAATAAGTGGAAACAATCATTTTTAGTACCCTGAAATGAAAAACGAATCAATACATTTATAAATGTTTTCAATTATATCATTTTAAGCAATTTTAAGTTTGAAACATCAAAAACTAAACAACTTGCAATTTTTTTAACTTATAATTTTTTAAATTGAAAGTTAAAATATTGTAATTTCAAGACGTTTTAAATTAATAGCTGTTTGATTATATTCTATTTAACATTGCTTATTTTAAATTGAACAAAAGCGTATAATTATACAAATGTTAAGTTTTAATTACTTTAATATTGAAAATAGTTTATAAAATTTTGATTGGGCTTTCAACATAATTTATTTTTCAATTTTTAATACACTTTTAATTTCTCAAGTCTTCAAAACTGTATTTTAAAATTCCTTATATTGAAAATGTACGCTTCAAAATATGAAGACCTGAAATGGACAATTTTTAAAGTAAAAGATTTTAGAATTACGCATTGTAAACTGAATGATTTTATAATTAAAAACGTTCAAATTGCAACTAGAGGGTTAGTTATTTTCAGTAATGATAATTAAACGCCCTAAATGTGAGGAGAAGTGACGTCTTTCATTAGTGAAAATAAACATATTCATCCACCTAAAATAGTAGAACGAAAATAATACCTACACACTATGTATGCCTTTAGAAAATCAGTCATCCGAGTATTTACGTTCATAGGAATATCGGCAGATCTTCTGTGTAATGAGATGTCTAATTGTCCACTCAAATAATTCGAAAATCCTAATTACACAGAGTATGATTGTAACTTGATGTATTCTACCAAGTACCAACTTGTATCAATAAACATGGCCTAAACGATAATGGAATCTATATTAATTAACAGAGAACATACCAAATAATCCTCTTATTCGATTCCCTATCTCAATCCCCATCTCAATCCCCAACCAATATTCAATCTCAAAATTAACTGAAAATGAATAATCCGTAGTTATAAAAGCCAAACTGCAAAAAATGCAATGCTATATTCTGAGTAAATCTGCTAATTGTAGAAGTTTCTCAAAAGTTTCAAAGAAATTTAGAAAATTTACATTTAGAAATTATTGTTTGAGAGTTTCTTCAGGAAAACATTGTAACACAGACTGGGGCAGCGCACAGTGGGGTGAAATCATGAAAAGAGGTTCAAAAAAACGTTCAGACCGCAATTACAGTAACATAAAAAGGTGCTGATTTTTAAAATTTTCTTGTTTAACTTTTTTAAGAATTTTTTTCTCTGAACCGCATCGCTTGGATTTGATGCAGGTAGATGTGTGAAAGATATACATTTTGTTGTCTTTTGGTATTGAGGATTGTTATTAACAAATACACAATACTATGGTTTGTTCGCTTGGAAAGTTCACTTTAATATTAAAATTACTTGTTTTTACGGACAAGATGATGGATGATCATTAAAATTTGTCATCCGATATTAGTGATAGTATCAACATTATATTTAAATTATAATAATTATAATAAAAGAAAGTTTCTATAATCCCTAGAAAAGACTGTGAAATTTACAAAACAAAATCGGAAAGACATTCTTTCCCATTGTCGGAAGAAAAAAATAAAAATAACTTTACACTTACTATCTTAAATATAATTAAACAAAATGCAAATTAAACAAACACCACCAATTCCTCACTGAGAATAACTGCCATCCATGAAAATGACACCGGCTCCTAGTAGAACCGCGTTAAATCACACCTATGGCCACGTCTCTTGACCGTGAGATGGGTGATCACAGAGCACGACGAAATCACAACGCAAGGCCGGCGAAACCCTCGTGTGTCTTGACGACACGGAGCAACCCAAGGGTGATAGCTGTCTGTATTCATCTCGCAAGTGCCTTGGCATGTTTTTGGCTTCGAAGTTACGAACCAATGATAGTTTCGCACCTCCGAGAGCACGAATCAGAAGGACAATTACTTCAACCAAATATTTTGGGTAAAGTCGTTGCTGCCCTTTTAAGGTCTTGATACCTTTCCGACTTTCCCTTCTCCTTGGCATTGATGTTGTAGTCAGCCGGAGCCGAAAATTCGATAACGAACATAGATCGTTTCTCGAAGTCAATGAAAGCTGTGGCAGGCCTCTAATGCGGTACCTTAGGGTACCTAAAGTAAGTTCCTTGAGGACACGTGATTGCACCAATGCCCCAGGTGTAAGAAACACATCTTCTCCGGGGAAGTCTGGTTTTTACAGTACTTCAGGGTCCCTGGAGTAAGATTCTCAAAAATGTGAGATTGAATCAATGCCCCAGGTGTAAAAACAGATCTTCTTCGAGAGAGTCTGATTTGTGCAGTACTTTAGGGTGCCTGGAGTGGGTTCCTTGAGGACATAAGATTAAAACGAAGCCGCAGGTATAAAAAACACATCTTAAGGGATGTCTGGTGTTTACAGTACTTTAAGGTACCTAGAGTGGGTTCCTCGCGGACATGAGATTGAACCGATGATCCAGGTGTAAAAAGCACATCTTCTCCGGGGAAGTCTGGTTTTTACAGTAAGGGTTCCTGAAGTAAGTTCCTCGAGGACACGAGATTGAATAAATGCTCCAGGTGTAAAAAACACATCTTCTTCGGTAAAGTCTGGTTTTTACAGTATTTGAGGGTTTCTGGATTGGTTTCCTCGAGGACACGAGATTGAACGATTGCCCTAGGTGTAAAAAACACATCTTCTTCAGGAAAGTCTGGTTTTTACAGTCATTAGGGTGCCTGATTTAAGTTCCTCAAGGACACGAGATTGAACTAGATTTTCCCGAAGAAGATGCATTTTTCACACCTGGAGCATTGGATCATTCTTGTGTCCTCAAGGAACTTATTCCAGGCATCCTGAAGCACTGTAAAAATCAGACTTACCCGAAGAAGATGTGTTTTTTACACCTGGAGCATTGGCTGGATCTCGTGTCCTCGAGGAACTTACTTCAGGGACCCTTAAGTACTGTGAAAACCAGACTCCTCCGGAGAAGATGTGTTTTTTGCATCTTTTTTACATCATTTTACATCTCGTGTCCTCGAGGAACCCACAGTTGGTGCAAGGTTTTGACGTGGGTAACATAATTTTCTCGAAGATGTTGTTCGCATACCTGGTTCAAGGATGTGATGTCCAGAGTGTGATTTTCGAGAGCGCAGCTCATAACCGGAAGTCAAACTGAGTGCAAAATTAGTTTGTAGAAATGTTTGTAGAATTTCCGTATGGAATTTGCATGTGGAATTTCCACATGGAATTTCCGTAGAACGCTTTCCGTAGAATATTTTCACGTGGGTGAACTACTCTTGTCAAGTCGCTACTGTTATAAGCAGCTAAATTATCTGCCTCGGTGTAAAGACCCATGTATCGTTATGTGTAAATAGCATCTGGAAAAAGCAAAATCATAGGGGCCGTGCATAAATTACTTGAAGTATTTTCGGTGGGGGAGAAGTAGGTCAAAGATTTTTTTATGCTGTATTACATGAGGGGAGGGTGAGAGACCACTAAAAGGTCAATGAATGTATTCTGTTATAACCAACAACTTGTTCACTTACGGTAGTATTATATTTCAAATTGAACAAATTTTTCCCATAAACAATAATTTATTCATAAACAAAAATAATTTTGTATAAAAATTAAAAAATGTTATTGGTAGGTCATGAAAAGCCATGAGAGGTTGTTCAGTAGGTCAATCGTCGCATCTCGTAAACGATAAACAATTTTTTTCAATCATAAATAGGTATTTGCTCAATCATAAGAAGACATGGAAGATTTTACAATATATCAATCGATGGGTTTCGAAAACGCGAATAAATGCATCATGTGAAATCCTGTTGTATTCACATATTAAAAACGTTTTCCTCTTATGAACAAGATAAACACTATATTTATTAATATTATAAACAGGTATTGCTCATGCGCAATCATAAGAGAACATTGGAGGTGAAACAAAATGAATCATTTTTTTAAATTTCATATGTAAATCGGTACGTACCAAAAGTACGTCAAAAAAAAGTTACAAAATAGGTTAATTTATGCGTCTCGAAAACACGAACAAATACATCGGATATAGTATCGTTGTGTCGTCCTAGAAATCAATTAGAGCTACAATTCGTCCGAGTTTTATGACTATTGCTTTTTTAATTTTCGAGATATAGTGAAGAGAAAAAATTTACATGCACACAAACATTTGGAAATTTTTCAAAAAAAGTATTTTCAAGTTCCTGGTATTCAATCATATCAAAATATATCAAAAACGTAGATATGAAAATTTAGGTAATAACAAACTTCTCTCGATGAGGATGCACTTAAGCAGATTTTAATGTAAACAGCTGCTTATCAGCGCAATCTAGTGCCTACTGTAGCACCCAGTGCATTAAATGTAACAGTATTACTTATCATTTACCTAATAATATTAGTAGTAACTAGTAATATCAATATTAATATTGAAGTTAATGATCATAAATTCATGAAACAATAATAAATGAATAAACAAAAAAGGGGTCATCCACAAGTTACTTCAGGTGTTTCTTTAAAATTTGTTGCCCACCTTCCACATGTAAGATACCATAAGATTTGCTCTAACCCCCTCCCCCCCAAATCTTACTCAGATTTCATAAACTTATGAAACGAAAATATATATAAAATATAAATTCTGTTAATTAAATAAACATGGAACCTTTATCATATTAGTTTTAGAAAATATTGTGTTAATAACAATAAGTATTTAGTTTTACCAACGTAGAATTCTATACTTACTTCATGGCCTAAAGTGTTGCTAGTCTGGCACACTTTGTGTAGTCCAAATTAAAAAATGTGTAGTCCGAAATCAAAAAATGTGCAATAACAAATTAATTTGATGTTTTCAACAAAATTTCCAGTTTTATAGGCCAATATTTTTAAAATATTACAAACGAACTTAAATGTTTATTTACACTGTTACACTTTAGCTTATGAATGATCAAGATTTCTATTTATTTATCGCAGGTTTCACAGTCTTTCTTCTACATTTTTGGTGAAAATTCAATAAATATCTCTTTAGTTAAAAATTGAACTACTTTCTTGAAAATTAATTTCTTTTGGTTGAAAATTAATCTTTTGAGTGAAAGTTGAACTACTTGGTTGAAAATTTCACATTTTGGACGACATTTTTTACATTCTTATAATTTATGATTGAGAAAGTATTAGGATTGTCCGAAATTTCACGATACAGTTTTTCAATGGATCCCCATGGTTTGAGACCCCCTGAACCCGAAAATCGAGTTTTGGCGATGGCGTATGTCTGTCTGCATGTATAAATGTGTGTATAAATGTGTCCGTAAACACGATATCTCTCGAAAAAATGAACAGATCAAATCGAGCTTTGGCACACTATTTTCAGGTCCTATGTGAAAGAAACAGCGAGTTGGTTAACCAGCATTCCTTGACCAACGGTTATGGTTTTATCCATCGAAAATGCTATCTAAAAATAAAATCTTTCGTTTGTACGCCAAACGACGACAGATAGGTGAAAAAAGGTTTAAAGAAGAATTGAAGCTCTTCAAAATATTTAAAATTTTGTTTAAATCATTTTTTTAAGGATACGTTTTTTGATTTTACGCATCGAAAATGAATAAGTCGAAAACTCTAATTTTAAGCCAAGCGACAACAGATATGTAAACAAAATTTATAGAAGAATTGTAGCTTTTCAAAAGATCTTCAATTTTTTTTTCATCCATTTTTGGATCAGACTTGATATTTTGGTTTTATTTTTGAAAAATACTATGAAAAAAATCTAAAATTACAATTTTGAGCCAAACAACGCAAAACATGGGAAAGAATCTCAGGAAGTAATTATAGCTTTTGAAAAGTCCTAAAAAAAATTTCGAGACTATTTTCTGAAATGACTTGTCATTTTAGTTTCATTTATCCAAAAAGCTATGCAAAAAATAGAAAATTCAAATTTAGAGCCAAATGACGAGAAATATGGGTAAAAGATTTCGCCGGAATTTCAGCGTTTAAAAATTTCTTCACAACATTTCTTTGAACTATTTTTTGATAGAACTCCTCGTTTTTAATTTATTTATCGAAATTGATATAGAAAAATCGAACATTTCAATATTGCGCCAAAAGACGCGATGTACGTAAAAAGTCTAAAAGAAGACTTGTAGGATATTTTGTTTTATCCATCAAAAATAGTATGAAAACAAAAATCCTATTTTTAGCATAACAAAGTGAGATAGGGAAGAATGACTAAAGAAAGGATTGTAGCTCCTTATTGTAAGATGATTCAGAAAATAAATTTACACTTTAAAATGTCTGTGGAAAATCAAGCGTGTAGCGCGAGTGTCACAATGAGAATGGGTACATTAAAGCGCAGAGCTTTGAGAAATTTATTCTTCAACTATACATAATTACGTAGAACATTCAGAATATGAAGATGCATACAAATACTTGGATCTAAAGAAATGCTTTTGATAAAGTTTCATTAAATGCATTTCAAGTGCAAAGAATAAATATTCAAGCGCGAAGTGCGAGATCCGACAGACGCGTGCCCTAGGCGCGCTGAAATTTGCGAGCGAAGCGTTGAGGATTCAACTTTTTTGTTGAAAATTCATGTTTTTTGGTTTAATTCAACTGTTTTTGATTTAAAATGAAAATTTTTTCTTGGTCCCCAAAAATGTGCGATACGTGGTTCAAAATTTCAGAAATGAACCTTACTTAAGTTATTCATAGCCCCTTAGATAAAGAAATTTCTTGTACTAAAATCTTTTTTCGAAATATTAGTATGATAAATAAGATAGGATTTTTTAATTTTCTTTTCATTACTTACTATAATAAATCCAAGAATTTACGGGTGCCACTGATATTCCACATTGAAAGACAGAAGCAGCATCAGTTGCTAGAACCATTGCTGTTGCGTATCCACCGTAACTTGATCCCCATAATGTAATTCTGTTAGGATCAATCCATGCAAACTTTTCCTGTAAATTCCTGCAAAATAAAAAAGTCAAGTTGATTCAACAAGGATTGTCTCTTCTTGAAAATATCCAAACTGAAAGTAATAATATTTTTAAGTATAGAAAAGTCGGAAACATTCAAAGCCTGTTGTAATCTGACAGCATTCCTAAGCTGGAAACCATCAAGTTTAAACGAAATTATGTTTCAGAAACTTTCATGTATTCAATTATACAAATTATATAAAATAAAGTTTAAAAGCACCGAAATTAGAAAAAATTCAAAGTAACATCATTACAATTTAATAACACCCTGAATTACAGCTTTTTCAGTTTTACTCTATGAATAAAAAGCCTATAAATTAAAAAATCTCGTAAACTTAATTCGAGTTGGAAAGCACATAGGTTTTAGATAACATCAAAATTTTAATTAAAAACTAAATCAATATAAAATTTTGGAAATACCCATTTAAGTTATTAATCTCCTGCTATAATATTAAATCTGAAAATTTCTCTGTGTAGCTCTATGAAAACTTACTTAATGATGGCTATTATGTCCTCAATTTAAACGGTACCTAAACCTCTATAAACTTCGAAGAGCATCTTACTTCCTTTATTTCCGCTTCCACGACCATGCATAAAAGCGTAAATTGCAGTTCGATTTGTGGTCATGTACAATTCAAATTGATATGAATTTGTATCTAGTACTCGAACCGAAGATGGACCTGCGTACCTATGAATCAAAAATATAAATAGAAGCTACAATTTCGGGGACCACAGCGCAAAAAGAGCTTGAAAAAAGGGGAATAGGGTAATTTTTTTTAACGAAAATGGGGGGAAAACAAGAGAAAGATTAAATATTTATTTTCATACGTAAAAAAAAAAGAAACTATCTTTTCATAAGGAATGTTATATTTTTAAATAATAATTTTAATGATTTTTTAATGATTTCTGCCATGAAAGAATTTATTTTTTGAACTGGATATATATATATATATATACTCTTAGGTCGTTGGAAAGATATTCACGACGATATAAAAAAGTCAGAAAAAAAAATTTGTTAAATAAACAATTTGTATATATACAAATCACATATATTCAATGATGATACTTATAAGTATAATTAAATATTTGTTTCCAAGATTTGTCATTTCGTCCTTACTTTAATCAACACTTTGAATGTAAATGAAAAACATTTAAAATAATTCAAGTTTGAGCGCTCAAAATAATACCTAAATTTCTAAATTATTTAATTTGTATAGATTCAGCGTAAAAATATTTTATGGAAGTTTTATTCAGAGCCTAAATAGTTTAGTTTAAAATTGGTTAAATAAACCTGTGTAAATTTTTTATTGTCAAGATTCAAAAATAAAATTTGAGAATCAGCACTCTTATACAGATTTGAAATTCAAGTTGATCCAATTTGAACGTTATACTTTAAATTGTTCAAGTTAGAACATATAACTTTGCAGTTGACCAACTTGTAATCTTCAATTTTCACATTCTCATCAGACAAGGTATTAGATTTGTGTAAAATTTGCCCCCCCCCCCACCATTCGTTTTGGTCAAATGTCCACGTTTCAAGACCCCCTGAATCCGAAAAACAGGTTTTTACGAATGTGTCTGTCAGTCTGTCTGTCTGTTTGTCTGTATGTATGTAGATTTTTAGTCTGTTAGCACGATAACTTTTGGAAGAATTGACACACTGGATTAGGCTTTGGTATACTCTTCAAATGTCCTAAAATGAAGTTCAAGTTTGTTAGCCAGCCATTTTTGATAACAATTCAAAAAGTGAGAGCATTCAAGGCCGTAGCCAGAAAAAATTTTCAGGGAGGGGGTTATACAGCTGGAAAAGAATTTCGGGAGTGCGGGTATGGAGCGGCACACAGGAGAGTATATGTATATTATGTACATGTTTCAAGAATTTCTGCGGGGGGGGGGGGGGTCAAACCCGCCTCATCCCCCCTTGCTAAGGCCTGCAGCGCATTTTCAAAATTGTTGAGACCACTTTTTTTAGGATTTGAAAATTTCATTTCACAAAATTCACAAAATAATGAAAAATCTAAAATTCCATTTCGCGGTCAAACAACACAAGATAAAAAAAGAAGACGAATCAACAAAAATTGTGTATTAAAAATATCCACAAATTTGTTATTCATCACTTTTTGATGGGACGCGTATTTTTTGTTTTATTCGTTAAAAACTAAAATGGAAAAATTGAATTTTCAGACAAACAACACAAGATACTTATTAGCGATTACTTTTTGATGGGACGCGTGGTCTTTTTTTGGTTGAGGATTAAACTATTTTGTTGAAAATTCGTCTTTTCTGGTGGAATTTCATTGTTTTTAGATTAAAATAAAAATCTTTTTTGGTTGAAATAGCAACTACTATACTTTATTTGAGAATTCATCTTTCTTCGCTGGAACTTCAACTACTTAGTAGAAAGTGAAACTACTTTGTTGGAAATTAATCTTTTTGGTCGATGATTCATCATTTTAGTTGAAAATCCTCTTTTTACATTCTCATCCAGAGAAGGTATTAGATTTGTGTAAATGTGGACCCCCCCGGTTTTCGTCACATGTCCACGTTTTGAGACTCCCTGAACCCAAAAAACAGGTTTTTGATAGTGTGTATGTCTGTCTGTATGTCTATCTGTGTGCATGATAACTTTCGAAAGAATTGTCTGATGGGATTGGTCTTTGGTATACTCTTTTAGTCTCCTAAACTAAAGGCTAAGTTTGTTAGCCAGCCATTTTGGATGAAAATTGAAAAAGTGAGCACATTTTGAAAATTTTTAAGACAATTTTTTTCACAATTTGAAAGTTATATGTACGGCTGCTCATAGTACTTAGAAATTCAAACAATTTATTATCATGACATTTTTCGATAAAATGAAAAGTTTCAGAGTTACAGCATTTTCAAAATCCAAAAGAAGAAACGAAAATTAACATTTCCAGACAAAAACCGCACGGTACGAAAAAAAGGCACGACAAAAAAATGTTTCTTTTTGCACGCCCTACAAGATTATCGTATCGACTTTTTGAATTTTCTTGAAAAATCGAAACTTCACCTTTTTATTACACAAAGAATGATAAAGAATCAAAAATTAAATTTCACGGTCAAACTATGCAAGATACGACAATGATAATTAAAAATGATGATTATATGAGAAAAAAAAAAAAATTTTTGCTCCGTGCTTAGAGGTAGGCCGGGAATCGGCAGATAGGAACTTATGAACTCCTATCTAATACAACGCTGCTGAAGGCTGTTCACCTTCTCGACATAAAACATCAACCAATTGCGACTATCGATTTCCTTTCCTTGCCTCCCCCCCCCCCAGATACAGAAGTTTTGGGTTATATATATATATATATATAGTTTTTAAGTAGTATAATATAGACTGAAGCTTTGATTGACGAAATGCATACACAAACTCAGCGAACTTAGAGAATTTCGGTAACTCAGAAAACTCAGGAAACTTAGTAAACTCATGGAATTCAGAGAACTTAAGAAACTCAGCAAACTTAGGAAATTCAGGAAACTCCGGGAATTAAGGGGGCTCAGGAAACTCAGCGAACATAAGGAATTCAGAGAACTCAAAAAACTTCGGGAATCCAGAAAACTCAGAAAACTCAGCAAAATTAGGGAATTTAGGGAACTCAGAAAACTCAGGAAACTTAGTCAACTCATGGAATTCAGAGAACTCAGCAAACTTCGGGCGTTTAGGAAACTTATGAAACTCAGGAAACTCAGCGAATTTAGAGAATTTAGGGAAATCAGAAAACTCAGGAAATTTAGTCAACTCATGGAATTCAGAGAACTCAGCAAACTTCGGGAATTCAGGAAAATTATGGAACTCAGGAAACTCAGCGAACTTAGAGAATTTCGGTAACTCAGAAAACTCAGGAAACTTAGTAAACTCATGGAATTCAGAGAACTCAGGAAACTCAGCAAACTTAGGAAATTCAGGAAACTCCGGGAATTAAGGGGACTCAGGAAACTCAGCGAACATAAGGAATTTAGGAAACTCAGAAAACATAGGGAACTTAGTGAGCTCATAAAATTCACAAACTCAGGAAACTCAGCGAATTTAGAGAATTCTTGGAACTTAGAGAACTCAGGAAAGTTGGTAAACGTAGGGAATTCAGGAAACTTAGTAAACTAACTCAGGAAACTTAGTAAACTTAGGGAGCTTAGGAAACTTAGTAAACTTAGGGAGCTCAAGATGCTCAGGGAACTAAAGGTACTTAGTAAACCTATAGTACTCAGGGAACTCTAAGAACTCAGGAAAATTAGCGAACCCAAAAAATTCAGGTAACTCAGAAAACTTAGAGAACTCAGAAAACTCGGTAAACTCAGACAACTCAGGAAACTTAGTAAACTCATGAAAATCATGGAATTCAGGGAACTTAGGTAACCGAGAAAACTTAGCGAACTTAAGAAACTCAGGAAACACTGGATCTTTGTTAACTCAGGAAACTCAGAAAACTTAGTAAACTCATGGAACTCAGAAAAGTCATGAAATTTACTAAACTTAGTTTCAGGAAAGTCGCTAATCTAGAGCAATTACAATGTGGTGTGGAGGGGGGTGGGTTATAAAAAGTTAGGGGAAGCTTTTTTTGACGTGAGGAGAACGGGGAAGTTTATGAAAATTGGCAAATGTGAAGAGTTTCAAATTGAATCAATTATAATAATCGAAATCAGCTTTTAAGAGGTGCTTTCAGAAAAGACGATGCCTTAAGGTGAAAGTACAATGAGTGCACTTGCGTCACATTCACAAATCATAGCTGCCGGCGCGGTTCTTCCGCTACAAATTATTATCCCTCCTCGTGTCTGCACTCTCAAATGCAAGGAAGGCTCTCAAACGTTCAAAGAGGGTTGCACTTTCGCCTGAACCATTTCACGTCCGTTGGAACATGAGAGAGAAACTGGGAAAAGGTAAGATAAAAGTGCAAGGTGGAAGGTAGAAAAAAAATTCGGATGAGACAGAACCGTCTCGATCGTGATTCGAAATCGAAGGATACAATCGAAAAAGAAAGTAAGCCGAAGAGACGAGAAAAAGGCAAAAAAACCTTTTTTTAATTACGTGACACTCTTAAGTATCACAAAGTGTCACATAGGAAGGAGCTTTTCGAAGTTTGTGTGACATGTGACACTTCTTTGAACAATAAATAAAATTGACATCCGCCTCGGTAGATAAACGAATTTTTTAGAAGACAGTTGAATTTTCAACCCGCAAAGTTGAAACACTGACAAAAAAGTTCATTTTAAGCCAAGAAAGATGAATTTTCAACCAAAAAGGTGAATTTACCAACAGGAAGATTAATTTTCTACGAAAAAAAAGAACTATCAACCTACTGTGAATTTTTAACAAAATTATTGAAATTTTAAAACCAGAGTACTGGAAAATATCAATTTTCAATAGAACATACATTTTTAACCAAAAATGGAATGCTTACATTTTCAGTTGATCTAATTGATCCTCAACCAAAAAAACGAAACGAATTTTTAGCAAAATAGTTAAATTTTCAATCAAAGAGATGCATTTTATACTGAAATGAAGAATCTTCAACAAAGAAAAAAATTTTTCAAGAAAGAATTCAACATTTAACCAAAAAAGTTGAATTTTCAGTTAAAAAATTTCATTTTTAATCAAAAATCAAACAAATTTTCAACAAAATAGTTAAATTTTCAACCGAAGTGATGAATCCTGACCGAAAAAATCAATTTTGAACAGAGTAATGAAACTCCTAACGGTTTTTGACCAATAAAGGTGACGTTTTAACAAAATAGTTGAATTTTCCACAACCACAAGATTGAGTGTCAATCAAAAATAGTTGAGCTTTATTTTTGGATTCTATTATAACATTTGCAATATTTTGTGGTTGCTGAAAATTCTTCATTTGAATTGATAAATTATCTCTTTGGTAGAAATTTCAACTAATTTAAAAAAAATTATTTTTATTTCCTAAAGATTCATAATTTTATATAAAAATTAATCTCAATGGGTAATGTTGAACTATTTTGTTATCTTTTTTCATTGGAAATTTATGTATTTTATTGAAGGTATGAATTTTTTGTGAGAAAATAATATTCTCATTTGAAAATTTATGTGTTTTAGGTAAAAATTCAACTGCATTGTTGTAAATTGAACAAATTTGTCAAAAATTTATATTTTTGGTTGAAGATTCAATATTTTAGATGGAAATTCTTTTTTCTTGGCACAAAATTGATCTTTCTGTTTCAAAATTCTTCTCATTGATACGAAAAAACAACTACTTCCTTGAAAAATCTTTTTTTTTGGTTAAAGATTCATGAGTTTTTGAAAATTCATATTTTTTGTTTAAAAATTGTACTGCTTGATTGGGGGTTGAACTAGTTTGTTAAAAATTGAATCTTAGGTTGAAGATTCTTCATTTTACTTGGAAATACATCTCTTTTGTTCAAAATGTAACTATTTTGTTAAAAGTTTGTTTTTTCTTTTTTGAATAAAAATTAAATTTTGGAACTGAAAATTAATTAATCTTGTTTGAAATTGTTTCTGGGGTGAACATTCAACTAATTTGTGGAATGTGGAACTGCTTTCTGAAAAATTTATTTTTTCGGTTGAAGATTCATTTTATATGAAAATTCAATTATTCAATTGAAAATATCACTGTTTTTGAAAAAAAAGTTTTTTTTTTAGTTGGGAATTAGTTTTTTAACTATTCAACTTTTGATTAAAAATTAACCCTTTTGATTGAAAATTGATCTTTCCTATTTGAAAATTCAACTTCTTGGGTGAAAATTTATCCTTTTTGGTTGAAGATTAATCATTTTAGTTGAAAATTCATACTTTCGGGTTGAAAATGGAACTTTTTTGCAGAAAATTCGTCTTTTTGGATCGAAAATTAAAAATGTTGGTATAAAATTAAATGATATGGTTGAAAATCAACTTTATAGATTGAAAATTAATATTTTTGGTTGAGAATTCAACAGTTTGTTAGAAAATTAACATTTTTGTTGAAAAATAATATTTTCGTGTGAAAAATTCAACTATTTTGTAGATAAATCGTCTTTTTGAATTTAAAATTTATCTATCATGCTGAACATTGATTTCATATTTAATTTTTTTTTCTGTAGAAAATTAATTTTCTGGGTGGAAAACTCACCTTTTTGGTTAAAAATTTAATTATTTGGTTGAAAATTCATCTTTTTTTAGTAGGAAGTTCAAATATGTGGTTGAAAGTTGAACTATTCTCTTAAAAATTATTTTTTTAAATTTTGGGGTTTTGGTTGAAAAGTTAACTTATTTTTCGACAATTCGTGTTTTTTTTTGGTTGAAAATTATTTTTTTTTTCTAAAAATTTAGCTATTCCATTTTTTATTGAAAATTTATCCTTCATAATTTTAAAAATTGACTGTTTGGCAGAAAATACATGTATTTTGTTAAAAATTCAACTTTTTGGTTAGAAAATTAATCTTATTTTTTCAAAATTAATCTTTTCGGTCTAGGGTTCAAATATTTGGCTTGAAATTCTTTTTCCTTGCTGTAATTCGAATTGTTGAAAATTCAATGTTTTTCTGAATAATTATTTATTAAACTGAAAATTGATTGTGAACGTTTCAGAATAATGTATTTAAAAATATTCAGATTAATATAATAAATTTGAATATCCTCGTGTAACGAAATGATTTTTCAAATAAATATTGGAATTAGATTTTTGTAGCAAAACTAATGAATTTTTATTGTTTCGTCATGAAATAAAGTAAATCTTAAGTCAATTAAAAAACAATGTTATTCCTCATAATGATTTGTAAATTTGAAAAAATATTACTCCACAAAAAGCAATATGAAAAATTACTTTTTTTATTGAAGAAAAATAAATAATTGAACTGTCCGATTTCACCCTAGTACGTGTCCCATTCCGCCCCAGACCCGGGGCGAAACGGAACAAAAACACTATTTTTTCATTTCTCTTTTTTATTAATTCTTTGCGAAATTGAAACACAAAGCTTGACAGTATTGAAATAACAATTTACATTGTAGTATTTCACAACAGATGGCGAGTACTTTAATGAAAAAAAATAAACTGTCCGATTCCGCCCCGGTTTCCCGTATACTAATAAACTGTCACATTGACCTGACAGAAAAAGTCGCGAGACAAAAAGCACGCGAAAAGCGATCTAAAATATTGCAAATTCTGGATTTTCATTTACAAACATTAAAAATATAAACAATTTAAAAATCCGTTTGTAAATAAATTTTTAAATATTAATTTTTATACATTTCTGAAACAATTTATAATTTTGAATTGAAAGCGTTTGCAATTGAACAAAATACATTGAAGGATTTTGAATTGAAAAGTTCTAAATCACATAATTTGAGATTAGGTAAAATTTTGGAAAAGTGAATTATTTTGAATTAAGTGAAAAGGAATTGAACTTTTATTATTTCTAAATTGAAATGTTTAAAATTGTATCCTTTGAAATTGAAAGTGTTTGAAATTGAAAATTTTATAATCAGAAGTTCTCAAAATTAGAAAATTTGAAACTAAATTTTTCAAAATTGGACAATCTCATGAGAAAGGAGTTGAAATTGTATCAATTCTAATTCAAAATATTCAAAATTGAACAATTTTATTTTCAATTAAAGAATCTAGAAACTGTATGAATTCAGATTAAAATTGCAAAAACAGGACTTTTTTAAAATCTTCAAAATTAAATAATTTCGGATTAGAATTTGAAAAACCTGATCGTTAAAAAATCTTCAGAATAGAAATTCTATTATTTCTAAACAAAAGCGTTCTGAATTTAAACAATTTTAATTTTAATAATGTTTAATTTGAAGCGATTGAAATTTTAGAATTTAATATTAAATGTTTCAAAGTGAAAGATTTTGGTATTCTGATATTTCAAATTGCTATAAAATTGGAAAAAGTTGATTTAATATTGAAATTGATTAGACAGTTTTTTCTAAGATCAAAAAATAAATTCACCGTCATTTTCACCATTCAAAATGGAAAATTTTTTTATTATAAACCTTCAATATTGAATTATTCTAAAAAAATATTCAAATTTTAATTGTTTAAAAAGTAATAATTTCCAAAATGTTGATAATCTTTTCAAAATTCAACTAATTCAATTTTAATTGCAAAATAGAAACTTATGAAAGGGAAAAATTGAAAACATAGCGTTCAACATGAACACATTACAAAATTAATTTTTAATTGTTGTCAATTTATTCTTGAGACATTTAATTCTAAATTGTTTAATTATTGAAAATCCTTTTAACTGAATATTGTGCAACTATTAAGTATTTTAAATTGATATTCTACTATTTTGAAGGATTAGAAAAAAAACTAGACAATTTTTAAGTTTGAAAGTCGAACCAAAAAATTTAGAATATTTAAATAAAAAAATACTAAATTTGAAACTGACTAAAATTAAAACCAATTAATTTAGAATATTGAAATAAATAATTACCAAATTAAAAGCTGACTACCAAGGCTTTTGTTATGAAAGTTTTGCAAATTTTAAAAGATTCTATATTGAAATTGCCCTGCAATTTTTAATATTTGAATTTGAAGCTACAATATTGTGAAATTCGATACCTCCTAAAATTAAAAAATTTGAAATCAAACATTTTTTATTTTAAGCTTTTGAAGCAAATACTTTAGTTTTAAGACCTCAAAGATTAAACTATTTTACAAATGTGCATTAAAAACTGCAATTTTAAATTGAAAATATGGAAATTTGAAAGACCAGCCTAACAAGGCAATAATAATAACGATAAATAACAGTAATAAAAATAGAAATAATAATAACAATAAGTCGAAATAACAAAAAGAGCCTCAGTGGTTGAGGTGGTTAGGTTCTCGCACTCCACGTTAGAGGTCCGGGGTTCGATCCCTGAGCCAGTACCGGCTGAACTCGGGAGGTGGTTTTCTGCAGTTTTCCATTCCCCTGGCCAAACCTCCATGGAAATTCGAATACTTTTAATAAAGTCCGATACTATATTATTCTGGTAAATGGAATTTATATGGATGAGGCAGAAGTAAGAGAAGGAAGGGGAGGAGAAGTAAGATAAGTATAGAAGTAAAATTAGAAAAAGTAGATGATGGGGAAGTGAGGGAAATGGTGGGATTGGAAGTGTGGGATGTGAGAGACTAGAAAGTGGGAGAAGTGAGTGTAAGTGAGGGATGTGAAGAGAGGGGGAATAGATAAACGAGAAGTAGAGAAAAGAGAAGTAGAGAAAGAAGAAGTAAGGAAAGTGAGGGAGTAGAAAGCAGGAGAAGCAAGGGATGTGAAGAATGTGAAGGGTCGGGATGTAGAGGAGAAGGAAGTGAGGGAAGTGAAGGGGATGAGGAAGTAAGGGGTTGGATGCATGAAGAATGAAAGTAAGGAAATTGAGGAGAGGGAGAGTAGATACGATAGAAGTAATGGAAGGGAGCGAAGGAGAATTATTGGAATGAAATTAGGAGAAGTAGAGGAGGAGAAATAAGGAAAGTGATGGGATTGGAAGTGAGGGATGTGAGGGCTCGTGAAGTGGGAGAAGTGAGTGTAAGTAAGGGATGAGAGGGGAGGGGAAATTGAGAAAGGCGAAGTAGAGAAAGGAGAAGTAAGGGAAGTGAGGGAAGTGAAGGGATTGGAGGTGTGGAATGTGAGGGGTTGGGATGTAGGAAAAGGGTGTGTAAGTAAGGGATTGAGGAGTTAGGAAGTAGAGAAAGAAAAAGTAAGGAAAGTGTAGAAAGTAGGAGAAGTGAGGGATGTGAAGAATGTGAGGGGTTGGGATGTAGAAGAATGAGAAATAAGAGAAGTGCAGTGGGGTTGAGGAAGTAAGGGGATGGATAGCGTGGGGAATGAAAGTAGGGAAATTGAGGAAAGGGAAAGTAGATGAGAAACAAATAAGGGATGGGGACGGTGAAGAAGTAGGAGGAGTATAGGTGTGTAATTAGGGGAAGTAGAGCATGGAGAAATGAGGAAAGTGATGGGATTGGAAGTATGCGATGTAAGGGGTAGAGTAGTAGGAGACGTGAGTGTGAGTGAGGGTGCAAGGGGTGAGGAAGTACAGAAAGGATGAGTAGAGAAAGAAGAAGTAAGGAAAGTGAGGGAGCAGAATTTAGGAGAAGTAAGGGATGTGAAGAATAAAATCGGTTGGGATGTAGAGGAGGGAGAAGTAAGAGAAGTGCAGTGGCCGATGAAGTAAGGGTGTGAGATGCGAGGGAAATAAAAGTAGGAGAATTGAGGAGAGGGCAAGCAGATGCAAGAGAAGTAAGAGAAGGGAGGGAAGCAGAAGTAGAGGAAGGAGACGTAAGAGAAGTTATGGGATTGGAAGTGCGAGATGTGAGGGGCTGTCAAGTGGTATAAGAGAGTGCAAGTAAGGGATATGAAGGGAGGGGAAGCAGATGAAGAAGAAGTGAGGAAAGTGAGTAGAAAGTAAGAGAAGTAAGGGATTTGAAGAATGTAAGGGGTTGGGATGTAGAGGAGGGAAAAGTAGGTGAAGTGCCTGGAAGGGGGCGGGGGTGAAAGTAAGGAGATGGGCTGTATGGGGAATGAAAGTAGGGAAATTGAGGGAAGGGAAAGTAGATGAGGGACAATTAAGAGAAGGGAGGGTTAGAGAAGTAGTAGAAGTATGGGAGTGGAATAAAGGAAAGTAGAAGTAAGAGAAATGCAGTGGGTGATAAAGTAAGGGGATGAGATGCGTGGGAATAATAGTAGTGTTAATTGAGGAAAGCGCAAGTAGATGCAAGAGAAGTAACAGAATGTGGAATGTGGAATGTGTAGAATGTGAGGGGTCGGGATGTGGAGGAGGGAGAAGTAGGAGAATTGAAGGCGGTGAGAAAGTGAGGGGCATAGTGCGTGGGAAATGAAAGAAGGAGAATTGAGGAAAGAAAAAGTAGATACGAGAGAAGTGAGGGAAGAGAGGGAAGGAGAATTATTGAAATGGAATGAGGAGAAGTAGGGGAAGGAAAGGGGTGTGTGAGTAAGGGATGTGAGGGGATAGGAAGGAGAGAAAGAAGAAGTAGAGAAAGAAGAAGTAAGGAAAATGAGTAGAAAGTAGAAGAAGCAACGGATGTGAATAATGTGATGGGTTGGGATGTAGAGAAGGGAAAAGTAAGAGAAGTGCAGGAGGTGATGAAGTAAGGGGATGGGATGCGTGGGGAATAAAAGTAGGGGAATTGAGGAGAGGGCAAGTAGATGCAAGAGAAGTAAGAGAAGGGAGGGAAGCAGAAGTAGAGGAAGAAGAAGCGAAAGAAGAAGTAGGGAAAGGGAAGTAAGGAATGTGAGGAAGTGGAAAATAGGAGAAGTGTGTGATGTGAAGAATGTGAGGGGTTTGGATGTAGAGGAGGGAGGAGTAGGAGAAGTGAAGGTGGTGAGAAAGTGAAGGGCGGGGTGCATGGAAATGAAAGTAGGGAATGGAATTAGGGGAATTAGAGGATGGAGAAGTGAGGGAAGTGATGGGATTGGAAGTGTGGGATGTGCGGGTTTGGGAAGTAGAAAAAGTGAGTGTAACTGAGGGATGTGAGGGGAAGGGTAGTAGAAAAAGGAGAAGTAAGGAAAGTAAGGGGGTGGAAAGCAGGAGAAGTGAGGGAGGTGAAGAATATTAGTGGTCGGGATGTAAAGGAGGGAGAAGTAAGAGAAGTGAAGAGGATAAGAAAGTGTGGGGGTGAAATTCATGGGGAATGAATATAGGGGTGATGACGAGAGGGAAAGTAGATGCGGGAGAAGTAAGGGAAGGGAGGGGCGGAAAGTAGGGTTATTAGGGGTTGGGCAGTGTGGGCAGGGAATTAGAGGAAGTGAGTAAAAGTTAGGGGATGGGAAGTGATCGATGTGGTGAATATACTGAAAAAAAAACAATTTCAATCGCAATTGATCTGGCTGCATACATGTGCCAAGCGAAGGGTAAAATGGTCTAGCCTAGCTAGACAACAACAATAATAATAATAATTATTATTATAAATTAAAATCTTAAGCCTGAATCGTTAAAAAGTTAATTTTCAAAATTTAATGACTTCACGTAAGAAAACAATTTATAAGATGTCAAACTGACGTATACTAATAGACTGACATAGTCGCGAGAAAAAAAAACACACGAAAAGCGAGAAGAGACTTCAATGCTTCAATGCTGATAGAGGAATGAAGGGTAGATTATAATGTAATCAAAAGTAAAAGTACGCATTTTGGATTAAGTGTTTAACTCTCGTTGAAAAATATATATTTCTTTCAATTGATAATTTTAGTTTAAATTACCTCTCTTTGTTTGAAAACTTAACTATTTTCTTGAAAATTCGTTTCTTTGGTGGAAAATTAATTTTTCAAACTAAAAATATAACTATTCCATTTTTTGTGGAATACTTATCATTTAAATTGAAAATCGATCATTTCTAGTTGAAAATTCATGTATTTTGTTGAAAATTGTATTTTTTTGTCGAAAATTAATCTTCTTGATTGAAAATTCATCCTTTTTTGATAAAAATGCAACAGTTTGGTTTGTAATTTAAATTGTCGTGGTTAAGAATTCGACTATTTTTTTTAATTCAACTTCTTTGGTTGAATTCAACTGTCGAATTTGACTGAAAAATCATTTACTCGGTTTAAAGTTGAGTTTAATTTTTAATTGATTTTAATTATTTTATATGATATTTAATTAATTTTTTACCAAAAGAAATCAATTCTCAACAAAATGGATAAATTTTCTATCATAGAAATCATAGAAATTTTTAATCAAAAATGAAATATTTACGTTTTCAGTTAGAAAACTTAATTGTCAATAAAAATAGACAAATTTTCAACAAAATATTTCAATTTATAATCAGAGATAAACTTCTAAATGAAATGATAAATCTTTAAAAAAATTAATTTTTCACAAAAGAGTTCCACATTCAATCGGTTATTTGAATTTTCAATCAAAAAGGTAATTTTTGACCGAAAAGATTAATTTGCTAACAAAAAAGACCAATTTTCAATAAAATGCATGAATTTTCAACTAAGGAAGATGAATTTTTAGCATAATGGTTGAATTTTTAACAAAGTAGTTCAAATTTCAACAAAAAAGTTGAAGTTTTAACCAAAAAAGATGACTTTTTAACAGAATATTTCTATTTTCGACAAAATAGTCCAATTTTGAACCAAATAATACAATTTTTAACTAAACGAGATGAATTTCGAATCAAAAATTTAATAGACTTTCCAAATAAAAAAATTAACTTTTAACCAAAAATAGTTTGATAATATGAATTTAACTTTGAGCGCAAAAAACGTTACAACATAAAATTTCTGATATTTATTTGTAAATAGACAGGGAAAATGAAAAATTAATTGCATCTTTCCTAGATAAAAATGCAATTACTCGGTTGAAAATCCAACAAATTTGTTAAAAATTCTTTCTTTTTGGTTGAAAATTCAACTGTTTTGTTGAAAATTAAACTACTTAGTAGAAAATTCACTTGTTGCTTAAAATTCATATTTTGGTGTTGAAAAGTTAACTAAATTTTTTTTTGCAATAAAATTCAACTATTTCTTTGTAAGTCTGTCTTTTTAATTTCAAAATTCATCTGATTTAGTAGAAATTTAATTTTTCTTGGATAAAAAAGCAACTGTTTTGTTGAAAATTCTACAATTTTGTTAAATAGTCATCATTTTTGGTTAAAAATTTAACTGTTGTGTTTGACACTCAAACTAAAATCTTTTTTGAATAAAAAAAACTATTTTGTTGAATCCTCTATCAACTATTTTGTTAAAAAAAATTTTTGCACCAATTTGTTAAGAAATCATTTTTTTTTTTTGAAGATTCATATTTTAAGTTAAAAATTCATTTCTTTGGTTGAGAATTTTTTGTTGAAAACGGATCTTTTTTAATTCAAAATTCAACTGCGTGGGTAAAAGTTGAACTACTTTCTTTAATTTTTTTTATGCATGTTTATTTTTTTTGTCGAAAATTTAACTATTTTGTTGAAAATTTATATTGTCTGGTTGAAAATGCAATTTCTGTCCAGAAAAGTCGTTTTTTGACTTGAAGTTTCAACAATTTGGGTAAAAATTTTTTTTCTATGATTGAAAAATCTTCATTTATGAAAATCGTCTTTTTGGTTTTAAAATTCATTTTTTGAAATGAAATTTTATCTTTTTTGGTTGAATTATTAACTATTACACTTTTTGAAGTGAAACTTCTTTTGAGACGGAAGTGAATTGAAAAAAAAAACATCATCCCCACTACTGCCACGCTAACCAAAGACTGTATATGCTATATATATATATATCTCTTTCTCTCTACACTTTCTTACTATGCGATCTCGTCAAAACTCGTGATAATTTCCTCACGAAAAATTTAAATGTTAATCCATCAACGTTTTACTTCTGCCGTGTGGCCCCATTACCACACACTAGTTTTATAAGAATGTATCTTTTTACCTTAAAAATTTGATTATTTCGTTGAAAATTCAAGTATTTTGTTAAAAAGCCATGTTTTGGTTAGAAAAGTATTTTTTTTCAAATTAATAAATAAATTTTCAAATTTTATCTGAAATATTGTTCTATTCCATTCATAAAAGATTCTGTGTTGAAAATATTACAAGACTGAAATGCTGGTATTTGAATCTTAATGGTCAGGGGAAATGAAAAATTAGTCTATGAGAAATCCGGGAATTTTGAAAATGAAGTTTTCACCCTGAAAAGTGTGTATTATTTTAAATAAAAAAAATGTCCATTAGTTTCAAGTCCCATATCTTACTATTTCTGGAAACCATAAATCACTTATAGTAAGAGTGGGTGTGTGTGTGTGTGTGGAAATATTTTGTTAATTAGAAAGTTGGAGAAAAGGTACATTGTTTAAATGTATGAAAGTTTTTTTGTTTCTTTTGATACAACACTACCATCAGTTAAAAAGTTGTTCATTGTAACAGAAGACATCGATTAACATTTTGATGGTCTTCAGAAACATAAGCTTGAAAAATATTGAAAGTAAGAATTTTTTCTTCTTATGTTAGGAAAAAACCTCCCTTTGTGAGGAAGCAAATTTATTTTGTACCTATGATAAAGCAAATTTATTTGATACCTATGAGGAAGGAAAATTTATCTTTCCTAATATTCAGTTTTAAACTGTTTCTGTTCCTTCTTGATTATTGTGAAAGAAAAAATAAGAAAAAATGTTTGCCTTGTTAGTTTTATTGAGTTTGGTTTCTTTGAAGCTTTTATACTTTGAGCACTAATTTAAAAAAATGCTATTTCCGCACATGGTTCATGTTGGTTACTTTAAATTCTCTAGGTGCAAGCAACCTACAGTTTAACCACGTAGAACACGTAAAAGCAAACTTCCGACGTTCGTATACTCAGCAGAATAATAATGAGCAGGGTGATTAGTCAACTTTCGCGTTTTAGCATAAAATGTCCACTTGTGAAATATTTATGTTTGTGGAAATCATCTGTGAACTGTAGCTGAACAGTTGCCGCCACAATTTCCATTCTGGGCGCCACTATTTCAGTAGTACAAGTCAACGTTCGCTCCGACGAGGAATTTATTCGCGGATTTTGCTTCGAATTAATTTATATTATACACTAATTAGTATGTAGGATTTAATTTAATGAATTCATTTTCTAGATTAAATCGTAATTATCATTTCAGTTCTTGGGAATGTAAACTCATATTGTAGGCGGCAAAACTTCATTTTCAAAAATCCTTTACTTCTTTCTGATTTTTTTACTGGAGATTTTTTCATTTTGCTTTGAACATCAACATTCAAAGTCGAGAATTTCAATCTTTCAACTTTTTAAACGTAGAATATTTTATAAATGAAATAATCTTATTGCAAAATTGAATTATTTATTGCAACCAAAAGACATTACTTTTCTACTATGAAAGATGAATTTTTAACGGAACAGTTGAATTTTCAACCAAAAAATATAACTTATCAACAAAATTATTAAATTTTCAACAACGTGGTTAATTTTTAACAAAATAGTTGAAATAAAAGGAAGTTGAATACTCAACACACAGAGATGAATATTCAACCAAATTGTCGAACTTTTATTTAAACAGGATTAAAATTCAATCAAAAACAGTTGAATTTTCAGGAATATAATTAAATTATTCAAAGGAGAGTTGAATTTTTTACCATAACAGAGAATTTTTAACAGAATACTCGAATTTTGAACAAAATAAGTACATTTTTAACAAAACAGTCAAATTTTAAAATAAATACTTGAATTTTCTACCTAGAAATATGAACTTTCAAACCAAGAAGACGACTTTTCAACTAAAAAGATCAACTTACTATCAGAAACGTCCAATGTTCAACAAAACACATGAATTTATAAACTAATTCTTGAATTTTCAACTAAAACAGATAAATTTTCAACCACGAATGAAAAATTAAAATTTGTAGTAAAAATATTTAATAGAAAAAACAACGAATTTTCAACAAAATATTCCAATTTTCACCTAGAGAGTTGAATTTTCAATAAAATATTTCAATTTTTAAATAAAGTAAAGAATTTTCAACTGAAATAATAAATTTTTCACTGAAATAGTTCAATATTCAGTTAAATAAATAAATTTTTTTCACAAAATTAATAACAGAAAAAACGAATTTTCAGCAAATTATTCCAATTTTCATCTAGAGAGATGAATTTGCAACTAAAAAGATAAATTCAAGTTTTAACCAAAAAATATAAATTTTTCTACCAAGAATACGAATTTGCAATAAAATATTCTAATTGTCAAATAAAGTGACGACTTTTCAACTAAAATAATAAATTTTTCACTAAAATAGTTTAATTTTTAGTTGAATAAATAAATTTTTCAACAAAATAGTCGAATTCTTAAATAAAGACTTGAATTTTATACCTGAAAGAATTAACTTTCAAGCCAGAAAGACGACTTTTCAACCAAAAAGATTAACTTACTATCAAAAACTTCGAATTTTAAACAAAACACATGCATTTTCAAACTAATTGGTAAATTTCCAATTAAAACAGATACATTTTTAACCAGGAATGAAAAATTTTAATTTTCAGTAAAAATATTTATAAAAAAAACTAATTTTTAACAAAAGATTCCAATTTTCACCTAGAGAGATGAATTTTCAAATAAATTTAACTTTCAACCGAAAAAGACAAATTTTTCTACCAAGAATACGAATTTTCAATAAAATATTTCAATTTTTAAATAAATTGAAGAATTCCCAACTAAAATAATAATCTTTTCACTGAAATAGTTCAATATTCAGTTAAATAATTTTTTTTTCACAAAATATATGAGATTTCTATTAAAATGATGCATTTTCAACAAAAAAGTTTTTTTTTTAACAAACTGGTTCAACCTTCAACTAAGTTGTTGAATTTTTAACCAAAAAAGATGAATTCTCTAGAAGTAATGTAATAGTAGATATTTCGACCAAACAAGATTTAAATTTTAAATAAAAAACTTTTTGGTTGAGTTTAACCAAAACGATGAATTTTTAACAAATAATAAAATTGTTAAATAAAAATATAATTGTCAGGTGTAAGCAACTGCAAAAAAAAAGAAATATAAATACAAGGCACATAAATTACAAAAAAAGAATATTGTATGTTTAATAAAACAATTTTAAATTTCAATTTAAAAAATTGATTTATTTTAACCCATAAAGATGACTTTTCTATTATAAAATATGCATTTTTTTTAACAAACTGTTGAATTTTCAACCTACAAAGATGAATTTTCAACCAAATCGTTGAATTTTATTAAAAAATATTAAACTTTATCCTAAAACAGATGCATTTTCAAGCAAATAATGAAATTATTTAGGGGACTGTTGATGAATTTTTAACAACATACTAGAATTTTCAACAAAATACAAAAATTTTCGACAAAATAATTAATAATTTTTCAGCAAAATAGTCGGATTTTCAACCCAATACTCGAATTTTGTACCTACAAAGATCAATTTTCAACCAAAGGGCTACATTTTTATCAAAATCATTGAAATTTTAAAAAAATAGCTAAATTCTAAACAAAAAATGTAATAGCTGAAATTCCTACCAAAAGAAATACATTTTCAAACCAATAATAATGATAATAAGAATCTTCTATCCAAAAAGATGAATTTAAAAAAAAAAACAGTTGAATTTTCAACCAAAAATAATTACTTTTTACCAAAATAGTTGAATTTTTAACAAAAGAATTAAATTTTCAACGAAAAAGTTGAAATTTCAACTAAAACAATAAACCTTCAAAAAAAAAAATTATTTTTTAACAAAGCCGTTCAACCTTCAACCAAGTGTTTAAATTTTCAACCATAAGAGATACATTTTCAAACGAAGAATAATAATAATAATAATAATAATAATAATAAGAATCTTCTATCCAAAAAGATAAATGTTAAAAAAAAACAGTTCTATTTTCGACCAAAAGAGATGCATTTTCACCAAAATAGTTGAATTTGTAAAAAAATAATTAAATTTTCAACAGAAAAGTTGAAATTTCAACTAAAACGGTGAAACTTCAAGAACAAAATTATTTTTAAAAAAAGTAGTTCAACGTTCAACCAAGTGGTTAAATTTTCAACCAAAAGAGATTTTAATGTTGAATTAATACAGTCCAATTCAACCAAAAAGACGAATTTTTAAGAAAATAATACAATTTTAAAATAAAAATATAATCGTCAGGAGAAATCGAAAGCAAAAGAATAAATGGAAATACAAGGAAAATTTAAGAATTAAAAATATATTGACTTGTGCAATTTTTTTCAAAATCACTGACTTTCCCGGACTTTTCTTGACTATTTGAGGTAGTTGTGACAAAAGTCAGGTTTCCGGGAAAAAAGTTTTCTATGATTTTAAGAAGTGAAATTATATTACCAGGCATGTTTTATGAAAGGAAAAGAAAAAATTTTGTATAAAAAAAGTTTAAAACTTACAAAAATAATTATCTTAGCAACAGTCTTTGTTATTGAATTTCTTCTTCCTGTCGATTCTCACCAATTTTTAAAATATTATTAATTGTTTGAAAAATGTATTTAGGAAAAAAAATAGTTTTGAGGCACTTGTGCCAAAAATCAGATCCCTGAAAAAATACTTTTTCTATAATTTGAAGTACCAAAATAATATTACTGATATCATTTCAAATAAAAAACTTTATTTCTAATAAAAAAAGTTTAAATTTTACAAAAAAACATCGATTTTGACGATAGCTTTTTCAATTTATTTTTTTCTTACCATATTTGAAGAAATGGTTGAATTTTAATAAGTGATGGCTCATTTTTTAAATGAAAATTCAATTATCTACAATTTCACTTAATATAATTATTTTTACAAGTTGTAACCTTTTTCCATAAAAATAATGCTGTTGGTGCAAAATCTCAGGACTTGAAAGAATAACCACAAATAATTGAAATTCAAACATTTTCAAAAAATTAATGATAAGCGATAGTCAGAAAAAATTCAGTTGCAAAAAAATATTCTTAAAATAAACTTTTCTTGTAATTAAAATTTGTTTACTACAAATAAAATGCTTTATTTGAAATGACATACTGAAAGTAATTAAAATTCGAGGTTTTCAAATTTAAAAAAATTCTTTGAATTGCTTTTAATTTCTATTTCCTTGATATGTGACATTTGCATAATTAATTTTTTTTCAAGTGCACACACACATTCTTTGTAATTAGTAACGAGCTCGCTCTAAATTGTGAATATTTTGTCTCGCTGAATATTTTCATTAGTATTTATTAAAAATTTCATTATAATTAGAAAACATAGCCACAACATTTTTTTCTTCAAATAGAACGCGAACACGCGCATTGTGCGCGCGATTATTATTGTTTTGTTTTCTCACGAAATATGTTAACGAAAATATAAATTTAATATTATTCAAAAAAAAATTCTGTTTCATAGTATCTAAAATAATAGAAAAGAAAAGCAAGGAAAATATTTTTCATAATTGATAAAAATTGAATTAATATATTATATTTTTTATAACATATAGAAAATCAAACCGGTGTATTTTTATAAAAAAAAAACACAATTTTTTGACGAAAAATATTTACATAACCAATTTTTGTTCAAATATTGTAAATATTCTTTGAAATATAATAATTTTTTATTAACAATTAAAATTTTAGACAAAAAAATATCATAATAAACAAGAAATTTACTACAAATACAGAATTACAAAATAATACAACGAAATTTTTAAATACAATGACAAATCAAATTTTGTATTTAAAATGATAATTTTTCCAGCTGGAAAAGGGAAATTCTATCGCACCCTAACCCTTTGCTAGCTTTATGCTAAGTTAATTTAAGAGTTGAGTTTTCAATTAAAAAAATTAACATTCAACCAAAAGGTTGAATTTCAAAACTTCCTTACACTTCACAAAAATGTATTAATATTATAGGTCAATCGATTCGTCTAGAAACAAGGAATATTTTGTATTGTTGCATCAACTTTGAATTATGTTAACGAAAAAAGTGCAACTATAAAAAAACGTATTTTCAAATATTATGCATTACCATAGCTTTCTTCCTATTCAATAAAATGTATAAATATTAGAGGTCAATCGATTTGTCTCGAATCAACCCATCTTTTCTATTCTTGCATCAATTTTAAATTATGAGAATGAGAAAATTTTTACTATAAAAATCAATTTTAAATATAATATAAATGACGATAACTTCCTTTTTATTTTGAAAAAATGTATAATTATTATAGGTCAATCGATTCGTTTCGAACCAAGGAATCTTTTTTGTTCTTGTATCAATATTGAATCATGCTAGTAAAAAAATTATTACTATGAAAAACCGTGTTTTCAAACATTACGCATTACCATAGCCTTCTTACTCTTTGATAAAATATATCAATATTATAAGTCAATCGATTCGTTTCGAACCAAGAAATTTTTTCTGTTCTTATATCAACTTTGAATTATGTTAATGAAAACAGTTTTACTGTAAATAAAACGATTTTCAAAATATATAAGTCACCGTATCTTCCCTACTCTTCAATGAAATGTATCAATATTATAGGTCAATCGATTCGTCTCAAACCAAGGAATCTTTCATGTTCTTGTATCCAATTTCAATTATGTTGATGAAAAAAAGTTTTACTATAAAAAAAAGATTTTCAAAATATATAAATTACCATAACTTCCCTACTCTTTAATACATTGTATCAATATTATGAGTCAATCGATTCGCCTTGAATCAAGAAATTTTTTCCATTCATGCATCAATTTCGAATCATGATAGTGAAAAAAGTTTTACTATAAAAAACTGCGTTATTAAATATTATTCATTCCCATAGCTTCCTTACCCTTCAATCAAATATATCAATATTATAGGTCCATCGATTCGCCTCGAACCAAGATATTTTTTCCAATTATGCATCAATCTTGAATCATGATAGTGAAAAAAGTTTTACTATAAAAAACCGTGTTTTCAAATATTGTGCGTTACCATAGCTTCCTTACTCTTCAATAAAATATATCAATATTACAGGTCAATCGAATTGTATTGTACCAATGAATATTTTATGTTGTTGTATCAACTTTGAATCATGTTAATGAAAAAAGTTTTACGATAAAATAATGATTTTCAAAATATATAAATTACCATAACTTCGCTACTCTTCGATGAAATGCATTAATATTCTAGGTCAATCGATTCGTGTTGAACCAGGGAATCTTTTATGTTCTTGCATCAACTTTGAATCATGATAGTGAAATAGTTTTACTATAAAATCCCGTGTTTTCAAATATTATGGATCACCACAGCTTCCTTACTTTTCTATAAAATATATCAATATTATGGGTCAATCGGTTCATCTGGAACCAAGAAATCTTTCATGTCGGTGTATCAACTTTGAATTGTGTTACTGAAAAAAGTTTTACTATAAAAAAATAATTTTCAACATATATAAATTATCATAACTTCTCTTCCATTTCATAAAATGTATTGATATTATAGGTCAATCAATTCGTCTCGAACCAAGGAATCTTACATATTCAAGCATCAACTTTGAATTATGTTAATGAAAACAGTTTTACTATAAAAAAATGATTTTTAAAATATATAAATTACCATAACTTCCGTACTCTTTGATAAAATGTATTAATATTATAGGTCAATCGAATATTCTTGAATCAACCCATCTTTTTTATTCTCGCATCAACTTTAAATTATGAGAATGAGAAAATTTTTACCATAATAAACTGTATTTTCAAATATTATGTATTACCACAGCTTCATTTCTCACTAATAAAATATATCAATATTATAGGTCAATCGGTTCGTCTCGAACCAAAGAATTTTTTTCCGTTCATGTGTCAATTTTGAATCCTGTTAATGAAAAAAGTTTTACTATAGAAACCGTGTTTTCAAATATTATGCATTACCATAAATTCCTTACTCTTCGAAAAAACATATCGATATTATAGCTCAATCGATTCGTATAGAATCAAGAAATTTTTTATGTTCTTGTATCAACTTTGAATTATGGTAATATAAAAAGTTTTACTATGAAAAAAAACGATTGTCAAAATATATAAATTACCATAACTTCCCTACTCTGCAATAAAATGTATTAATATTATAGGTCAATCGATTCGTCTTATACCAAGAAATATTACATATTCTTGCATCAACTTTGAATTATGTTAATGAAAAAGTTTAACTATAAAAAAATGTATTCTAAAATATTATGCATTACCATAACTTTCTTATTCTTCATTAAAATATATCAATGTTATAGGTCAATCGATAATTTTCGAACCAAGTAATCTTTTGTGTTGGTCAATCAACTTTGAATTATGTTACTGAAAAAAGTTTTACTATAAAATAATAATTTTCAAAATATATAAATGACCATAACTTCCCTTCTATTTAATAAAATGTATGAATATTATAGGTCAATCGATTCGTCTTGTACCAAGAAATATTACATATTTTTGCATCAACTTTAAATTATGTTAATGAAAAAGGTTTTACTATAAAAAAATGTGTTTTAAAATATTATGCATTACCATAACTTTCTTATTCTTTATTAAAATATATCAATATTATAGGTCAATCGATTTTTTTTTGAACCAAGGAATCTTTAATGTTCTTGCATCAACTTTGAATGATGTTAATGCAACAAGTTTTACTATAAAAAAACGATTTTCAAAATATATAAATTGCCCTAACTTCCCTACCATTTCATAAAATGTATTGATATTATAGGTCAATTGATTCGTCTCGAACCAAGGAATCTTACATATTCAAGCATCAACTTTGAATTATGTTAATGAAAACAGTTTTACTATAATTTTTGTAGACTCTACCAATTATTTTATAGATTGAAAAGAACAGATTTTAATATTGTGAATAATTCTATAAGTTTTTTATTTCGTCTCCGCTGATAGAGAATTTTAAAGTATACATTTTTTTGTGATATTCAACTTACAAATTATACAAATTATTAATTGAAAATTTCGATGTTAATTCAGTTTCAGAATTAGAATGATCCACGGCCATGTAACGGATTTTTCAAGAGTTTCACCAGTCGGTTTTTGAGTGTATACCAGATTATAAAACATTACTAAAGATTTCAAAATATTTCAAAGATTTAAAAATATTTCAAAGGATTTTGAACATTTGACAAAGATTTCAAAGATTTACACCAGATTTCTAATATTTCACAAAGATTTAAAAATTTCAAAAGATTTAAAGGGTTTGAAAAAGGGTACAGTACACCAGATTGCAAAGATTTTAAAACATTTCGAAGCTTTGAAACGATTTTAAAAGGTTTTGAAACATTTTAGAAGAAAGATTTCACTAAGATTTCAGAAGATTTGACAAAGATTTCACAAAAATTTTCCAAACATTTCGAACATTTCCTAAAATTGCAAGAACATTTCGAAAGATGTTGATGATTTTAAAAAGGTAAACCAGATTTCTAATCTTTCAAAAGATTTTACGTACGTTTTTAATTATTTCTCGAAAACTATAAAAAAAAAACGAAGAAAATAATATATTTTTTTCAGAAATTCAGTTTACATATTAGTTTTTGAAAAATCCAAGAAGAAAAATCACCAAAGTTATGAAAGTTTAGGAAAAAAAGGACAACAATTTTCAATTTCAAATATCTCCTCAGTTTTTTGACTTTTTCAACAATTATTTTAGGGTATTTCTTTCAACACCTTAAAGAACGGATACTAGAATTTTCATAAAAATTACTAACAATAGCTGAAATTCTTCAGATGATTTGAAATGGAATTGCTGAAATGTTATGATCAAGTTCATATCAGTCGTATCGCACCTAATAACGAAAATTCTCTTAAGAAAAAAATTGCTGGATATTATTTGACCCCACTATCAGAATTTTTTCCCTCAAAAAATGTAACTTAACTTATTTTTTTCAGCTTTCAGATTGTAAATTGCGTTTAAAAAGTGATCGAAATGGACGGTGGATTTTCTTCGTATCACAATGGTGGGCCAACTCCTCAGCAGGATTTTGGAAGATTAGCACAAACCATAGGCACATCGATATTAAAAATTTCACAAAATGGTGAGTTCCATATCTCTGAAAATTTAAATATGGCTATTAAACACTACAATCATTTTAAATACTCTGGAATTTAATTTGACGTTCAAATTTGACATTCTATCTACAATTAACAGCAACAATTAAAGCCTGAACATTTATAAAACTCATTAATTTCAGTATCGTCGATGCAGAGAATGGTCAACCAACTCGGTGGTTCGACAGACACTCAGGAACTCAGAAACCAACTGTAAGTTTTATTATCTAAAATTTCAAATGCCTAACTGACAATAATTAAATTATATATAATAACAGGCCCATAATGGAACTTTAAAAAAATTTATAAAAAGTTCAAAGCTTCCAAGAATCAGGCATTTTGAAAAAAATAGCAAAAATCAGGGAACTTCTGTAAGAAGTAATATTTCAGGGTATTTTTAAAGATTCCGAAAATGTTTTAATAGATCTCAATAATTTGAAGGGATTTTTAAGATGTTAGGTTATTTTTAAAACTTTTAAGGCAATTTCAAGCGCTTTTAATTTGAAATATTTTAGGGAATTTGACAAATTAATTTCATTAATTTGAAGGGATTTCAAAGCGTTTGAAAGATTTTCAGTTAAAGAATTTTCTAGAATTTGGGAAAGATATGGAACGATTGCGCAGGACCTATAAGGTTGTATAGATATTTCAAAAGATTTCTTGTTATTTTATAAGAGTTACGAGGATTTCAATGATTTTAAGGGATTTTAAAGCTCTCAAGGTATTTTAATACATTTTCCAGAATTTTAGGAAATATCATCATAGAATTTCACGTGATTTTATAATATTTTGGTGAATTTTAAAGAATTTATTCACGAGAAGTAAGGTATTTCGTAGGGCTTTAAAGATTTGAAGAGATTTAAAATTCACCCTGAATTCATATTCATTTATCCTTAATTTTTTTGGAATGCTCTTGAATTTTATGAATTCTCTTACATTTTTTGTTTAATTCACTTGAATTCTTCTAAATTTACTGAATTCTACTCAATTAAATGGATTAAAAAAAAATTAAAGTTTTTATTTAATTGATCCTACGAATCAATTGATAAAATTATCAAAGGAGTTAAAATATTTTCAAGTATTTTTACAAATTCCTTGGTATTTTCTACATTTTTGAAAAATTTCAAAAGATTTTAAAGGATTTTAAATATTTTGGGTTGTTTTAAAAGATTGCAAAGACATTTTTAATTGATTTCAGTAATTTAATGGAATTTCAAAGATTTCGAAATATTTGAGGGTATTGTAGAGGATTACCAGGTATTTTTAGAAGCATTAAAAAGTTTCAAGGGATTTCAAAAGATGTCAATGGATTTGAAATATTTTAGGAAATTTCAAAAGATTCCCAGAAATTTTTTATTTGTTTCAATAGCTTGAAGGGATTTCAAGGCATTTTAATATTTTAATGGAATTTTAATGGAATTCTTATTAATTTATAGTAAATTATTTTAAATTCTTTTGCATTCTTCTGAATTCACTCAATTCTATTCAATGAATTTTTTTCATATTTGTAAATTGTTTTAGATTCACTTAATTGCTTTTATATTCAGCTTGATTTTTTGTGAATGTCATCGAATTCTTATCATTTCCCTTAAATTCTTCTAAATTTACTCAAATTTTATTGTAATCAATGGCATTTTTTCGATTTCAAAATATTTTTCCAATTTATTTGAATTCTTTTGAATTTAACTTGAATTGTTTTGTAGTCATTAGTCACTTCCTTGGTTGGAAATTAGTAGGGTTTCAGAGATTTGAAGAGATTCAACTTTTTTTTTTAATTCACCCTGAATTCTTTTAAATTTTGTGGATTTTTGTTAAATTTTATTAATTTACTTGAATTCTTCTGAATTTACTCAATTCTATTTCATTTAATTGATTTTTTTAAAGTTTTTATTTAGTTCAATAAAATTTTTTCATATTTTTAAATGTATATCAATTCATTAAAATTTTTCTTAATTCACCTTGAATTTTTATGAATTTAATCGAATTCTTCTTGTTTACCTTAAATTCCTCTAAATTCATTCCAAGTTTACGAAAAGCAATGGACTTTTTTGATTTAAAAAAAATTTTCGAATTCATTTTTAATCGAAGTTTGGAATTGTTTAATTTTTGAGGCTTCAAGTTTTAGTTGCCTAATTTTGAAAGTTTCCAATTAGTAAGCATATAAATTTCAAAGTTTTTAGAATAATTAAACTTTAAAGATTCACAATATTTACAATTCTTCAATTTTGAACAGTTAAAATAGCAGTGATATTTTTTTGACAGAAATCACATTTTTTAGTGAAAAAGTCTATCCAATCACTTTGAATGTCACTCGACACTACATGATATGATACTTATTGATAAATATTTATCATTTTAAAGTTTCTGTAATTTCAATTTTCAATGCGCAATTCTGAAACGGTTTAATTTTTGAGTCCTTGAAATTAAGTTTTTTGCTTCAAAAGCCTAATTTCGAAAATATTTTATTTAAATTTTGTAATTATTGGATGTTTTAAATTTAAGAATTTGGTTGGTTTCGATTTTAAATGAATAAATTCAAAACATTGAAAAATTAAGACAATTTCTTAAATTCAGGCCTTCAAAATTAGAATATTTTAGAAAAATTGCATTATTTTTTATTTGAAAATGTTCCAAAATATTGAACATTCCAAACTCAAAAAAAAAAAACACAATTTCGAATGAATAATCATTCTAAAGGAAATGGTAAAAATTAAACGATTTGAAATTAAAAAGTTAAAAATTGTGTTGTTTAAAATCTAAATAGATAAAAATTAAATTATTTCATTAATTTTTAATGGTTACAATTCTAGAGTTCTGCATTTTCATTTTTATCTTTCATAAGTTTTAATTTTTCAATTAAAATTGAAAATAGTTCATTTTGAAAAGTATAATTAACAGTTGAATTATTTATAATTTTTAAACGATTTAAATTTACCTAAAATAATTGAAATTTTTTCATTTTGAACGGTGAAAATGATGGTGAATTTATTTTGTTATTTTAGAAAAATGTATCGAATCAATTTGAATGTTTCAAGTGTATTAACAATTTAAAATTCTAGAATTTCAGCAGTTTTGACTTTTGGACATTCAATTCAGTTTTCAATTTGAAATTGTAAAATTGTAATCGCTATGAATTGAAAATTATTTACATTTATAAGTTAAACATTTTTTATTATAATTTTGAACGCTGTTCATTAGAAATATTCAAATTTAATCCCATTGAATTTTAAATTATCCAATTTTCAAAGTTTTAATATGAAAGTATTTCACTTTTTAACGTTTTGAAATTGTCATATTTTCGAAATTTGAAATCACACAATTTCGAGATTCTTCAATTATAAGTAAAATTATTTAATTTTCAATACTTTGAATTAAAAATGATACACTTTAAACTCATTTCTAATTAAATTGTCCAATTTTCAAAATTTTAGTTAAAAATTTTTCAATTTTGAGAGCTTCTGAATAAAATTTTTTTAATTACAAAGACTTTCAATTTCAAATTATTCAATTTTAAACTCTTTTATTTAGAAATCATGTAAGTTCAAATTCTTTTTATTCCATTCAAAATATTGTGCTTTTTCCAAATTTTACCTAATCTAAAATTATTTGATTTGGAACGTTTTTAATTCAAAATCGTTCAATATATATATTTAAAATCTTTTAATAATTTGTTTCAAAATATTTCAAAAATTGTTTGATAAAGGAGTTAAACAATGTTTATATTTTTAATGCTAGGAAAGCAACACCCTAGTAATTAATCATTTAAACGAATAAAAAATTAAAAGTACGTGATAACAATAATTTCCTTTTAGGCATCAGATACAGCATTACACCCAGCAGTTGGCTAAAGACACTAATGTGCACCTGCGAGATTTGGCAAATTTGGCTAGCAGTTCCGGATCTAGTAGCCCCGGAGAACAACGGCAACGAAAAATGCAAAAAGAGCGACTCCAGGATGAATTCACAACTGCACTGAACAGTTTTCAGGTAACTAATCATCAGAGTCTACAATTTCTAATGCGAATACCAGACTTCATAGCCCAAAATTCTCTCAAAAGCGGGGAAATAGGGTGATTTTTCACGAAAATAGGGAAATAAATTCTTTTAAAAATAAAGAACAGTTGCATTTACAACGAAATAGTTGACCTTTTAAGTAAAAGAAACAATTTTCAACTAAATAGTAGAATTTTTAATCCAAAAAGACGAATTTTTTAGAAGGCAGTTGAATTTTCAACCAAAATAGATGCATTTTCTACCAAAAGATTAAATTTTAATCCAAAAGAACGAATTTTCTATACACAAAGACGAATATACAACAAGACAGTTGAACTTTCGACAAAAAATATAACTTTTTGATAAAATTCTGGAATTTTCAACAAAATAATTAAATTTTTTACCAAATAGTGGATTTTTTTAACAGAACAAATGAATTCTGACAAAAAAATATAGTAGTAGACTTTTCAATTAATAAGAATTAAGTTTCATCCCAAAAATATGACGTTTCTACCAAAACTGAATTTTTTATCCAAAACAACTAATTTTCTATGCAAACAGATGAATTTTTTAGAAGATAGTTGAATTTTAAACGAAAATAGATGAATTTTCTACCAAAAGATCAAATTTTAATACAGAAGAACGCATTTTCTATACACAAAGACGAATATTCAATGAAAAAGTTGAATTTTCGACAAAAAATATGACTTTTCAACGAATGTTCAACAAAACAGTTTAATTTTCGACGAAAAATATGACTTTTTGACAATATGGTGGAATTTGTTAACAGAACAGATGAATTCTGACGAAAAAATATAATAGTAGACTTTTTAATCAATAAGAATTAAGTTTCATCAAAAAAATATGACTTTTCTACTAAAAGATGAAATTTTAATCAAAAAGAACGAATTTTCTAACCAAAAACCGAGTATTCAGCAAAAAAGTTGACTTTTCGACCAAACAATATGACTTTAACAAAATAGTTGACTTTTCAACAAAATAATAAAATTGATTACCAAATAGTAGAATTTTTTAACAAAGAAGGTGAAATGGATTACTTTTCTACCAAAAGAGATGATTTTTCAACCTAAAAAGACGAATTTTCAACAAAAGAGTTGAGTTTTCAAGCTAAAATAAGTAAATTTGAATTGAAAAATATTTGCTTCCAAAATGTCAAGCATGCATAATAATTCTAAAGGAAGATTTGAAATTAAAAAATTAAAAATTGAGTTTAAAATAAAAAAAGATAAAAATTAAACTATCTGAAGTGGATACATCAGTAAATTGATAATTTCGGTAATTCTAAATGGTTACAATTTTTTAGTTCTGAATTTTGATCTTGAACGCTAATTTTAAAATTTTTTCCTTTCATAGGTTTTAATTTTGCAATTTACATTTAATTGGTTGAATTTTGGAAAATATAATTAGCAATTTAAAAGTTATTAATTGTTTTAACGATTTAAATTTACTTAAAATAATGGAAATTTTAAAGGGTTTGAGTATAAAAAAGTGTTAATATCACAATTGTTGGTAATTACAATTTTCTTCAGAGTATAGAAATTTTTTCATTTTTAGTGTTTCCAATTTAAATTAATATTTATTTTTAAGTTTTTTTTTAAATAAATCAATTCATTTTTTGATTTTAGAAAAATTTGTCTCATCAACTTTAATGTAAAATTATAATTTTGTTATGTAATAACAATTTAAAATTCTAGAAAGTCACAAGCTTTCACTCAGAAAGATTCAATTTAGTTTTAAATTTCAAATTGTCAAATTTGAATTGCTCTGAATTTAAAATGATTCAAATTCCAAAGTTTTTAATTTTTTGATTTTGAACGCTTTTAATTATAAATAATACAATTTCAATTCCTCAAGATTTTAAATGATCTATTTTCCAAAATTCGAATCGTAAAATATTCAATTTTTAACGTTTTGACATTGTCCTATTTTTGAAACTTTAATCCGAAATAATTCAATTTCGTGATTCTTCAATTAAAAAAAAAAAACTTTAATTTTTAGCGCTTCGACTTCGAAATTACACAATATTATTCAACTCCTTTTTATAATTAAATTGTCCAAAATCGTTATATATATATATATATATATATGTATATTTTGTTTTTTTTATTTCAAACGTTTTCAGTTAGAAATTATTAATTATCGTTTATAAAATTTTTGAAACATAATATTGAAAAATTGGTTTAATAACGGATTTTTACATTGTTTATATGATTCAAAGTCAACAGATTTTTCGCAAAAAAGTTTGCTGATGCTTATCCTTATCGAGTATTTTTTTTCTAAACCGGGAGAAATCACGAATATTTACCGGGAGAACCAAGAGAAATCCGGGAGACAAAAATTTAAAAAAGTGGCCACCCTGATATTTCTTTAATCAAAATTACTCCTTTTTTGTGGGAGAAAGATGGAACCAAAAGTCTAAAAAAGCGACTGCACGCCTCTAATCAGAAGCTAAACAATAATTGTCAATCAAAAAATAAGGAAACTTAAAGAACCTATTTTATCAGAAACAAGAGAACATTTTAGATCCTATTTTATGTAAATGATCATTGAACATTAAATTTTATTAAAATTCTCTTATATCAATACAAGAAATACAAACTTTATTCGCTACTTTCATATAATTTCTAGTCACTAGTGAATACAAGGAGCGTTGATTAAAAAAATAAAAATAATCGATTGCAATGAGTGGGAAAAGGTAGTGAGATTCTGATTTATGGGAAAAGGAGAGTATTTTGTTCCTTACAAGAGGGAAACTGAGAAGGGGAGATTCAGTGTTACAGGTCCTAGAATGAAAAAGTGGTCCAGATTCTAGAATTCTAGACTCGATTCTACTTGGTAGTTGGCACATGATGGGTCGCTTGCTCTATCGACAAATATCAAGTTGCGCGTTCTCGAATGCGCATTCACCTTTTTCCTTCCAGCTTCTTTTTTCCAGTTCCAGGTTTGGGGTACTGATTTTCATTGTGGGCCTTATTTTATGACTTTACTGCTCGCCGGCTGCGTCCGCTAATTCGTCGCACTTGTCCGACAAATCGTCCTAAAAGAGAAAATTCAATGATTTTATCAAAAAGTCTCCCGAAAAATCATTTCGGAACATTCTCGGGATGAAAAAACAGTATTTTTCAATAGGATCCTGCTCATTTTTTTGAAAAAATGTTTACAAATACATTCTACATGAAAATATAGAATGATGGTGGAGTCCTTCAACGTCCGAAAAGGCATTATTAGGAAGGTAAAAAACAATAGTGTTGTTCCAACTCTATCGGACAATTTAATTTAAAAAATAGGGTGATTTTTCAAGAAAATAGGGGAATAAATACTTATTAATACAATTAATGCAGGTAGCCATATTCATGAGACTGCACGTCGAAATTCGTAATATTTTGCATTTTCAACCAAAAATATTAATTTTCTACCAAAAGAAATTAAGTTGAAAAAAAAGAGTTTTCAAGCTAAATTGTTGAATTTTTTTAGAATACATTTTGCTTTTAATCCCGAAGATGCATTTTCAACAAAAAGTTAATTTTCAACCAAAAAAGATTAATTCTCCACCGAATAGTTGAATTTTCAACTAAAATCGTTAATTTTCAAACAAGCAACATAGTTTAACATAGTTGAAATTTCAAAGAAAAGAGACGAACTTATTATAAAAAAAAAGTTGAATTTGCAACCTACAAAGAAGTGTATTCAAAACAGAAAGTAGAATTTTTAACAAAAGAGTTAATTTTTCAATGAAGGAAAGGGTTTTCAGTCAAGAAAGAAAAAGATTCAAAAAAATTGTTGAATTTTCTAGCCAAGAATACGAATTTTATACAAACAGATTAACTTTGAACCCCAAAATATGGACTTTCATGAAAAAATTAATTTTCAATAAAATAGTTCAAGTTTTTATAAAATAGTTGCATATTTATGCAAAACAGATTATTTTCAACCAAGCAGTTTATTTTTTAACCAAAAAAAAGATTAAATTTCTACCATAAAGATGAATCTTCATAGAAACAAAAGAATCTTTAACAAAGTAGTTCAACTTTTAACCAAGTAATTCAACTTCCAGCCAGTTAATTTCTGGTTAAAGTACCAACCAAAAAATACGAATTTTCAACAAAGTAATTGAATCCTAAACCTAAACAGATTATTTTTCAATCAAACAGTTAAAATTTTAACCAGAAGAGATGAATTTTTAAACCAAAAAGACAAATTTGCAACGAAGAAAGATTTTTCAGTAATGAAAAAAATGTCAACAAAATTGTGGAATTTTCAAGCCAAAAAATCGAATTTTTGTAACAACTGTTGAATTTTTAACACGAAAATATGAATTTTCAACAAAAAACTTAAGTTTTAATAAAATAATTGAAATTTCAACCAAGTAGATTAATTTTCAACGAAAAAAATGCCTTTCGAATTTTCAACAAAATAATTAAATTTTCAACCAAAAGATATGAATTATGGACAAAGAAATGAATTCTGACTTTTCTACCAAAAAATGAATTTTCAATCCTGAAGTACGAACTTTGTATCTAAAAAGACGAATATTCAACAAAACAGTTGAATTTCGATCCAAAAAGATGAATTTTCAACCAAACAGTTGTATTTTTAAACGAAAAAGATTAAATTTCTACCAAGAGATGAATTTTAAAACCAAAAAGATGAATTTTCAACGAAAGAGTTGAATTTTCTACCAAAAAAGATTTGCTTGTCCAGAAAGAGAAAAAATTTCAACCACCTTGTTGAATATTCAAGCCAAAAACGCGAATTTTTGTACAAAACAGTTGAATCTTTAACACGAAAATATGATATTTTAACAAAAAAGTTAATTTTCATTAAAATAGTTCAGTCTTCAACCAAAGAGATAAATTTTCAAACCAAAATGATAATTTTGCAACGAAGAAAGATTTTTCAATTAAGTAAGAAAGAAAATTCAAACAAATTGTGGTATATTCAAGCCAAAAAGCGATTTTTTGTACTAAAAATTAAAAATTTCAAAACAAAAACATGAATTTTCAACAAAATAGTTAAACTCTTACCGAAAGAGATGAATTCTGAACCGTAAATACATTTGTGGACTTTTAAATTAAAAATGATTAACTTTCAACTAGAAAAGTTGACTTTTCTACCAAAATATGAATTTTAGATCCAGAAGCATGGATTTTCTATTTAAAAGGACGAATACTCAACAAAACAGTTGAATTTTCAATAAAAAAGATGAATTTTCAACCTAACAGTTGTATTTTGAAAACGAAAAATATTAAATTTCTACCAAGAGATGAATTTGTAAACCAAAAAGATTAATTTTCAACCAAAGAGTTGAACTTTCTACCAAGAAAGATTTGTTAGTCCTGAAAGAAAAACATTTCAATCACTTTGCTGAATTTTCAAGCGAAAACGATGAATTTTCTATGAAGAACTTAAATTTTCCATCCGACAATATAAATTTGCAACAAAAAAGATTATTTTTAATCACACCGTACATTCTTTCTACCAAAATAGTTAAATTTGCAATCCAAAAAGACAACTTTTCAAAAACAAAATTTGAATTTTCAACCAAAAACAATGAGTTTTTAAAAAAATGGTCGAATTTTGAACAAAAAAATAAAACTTCCAACTTTTGATTAAAAAGAATGAACTTTTAACGAAAAATAATTGGATTTTCTTATTGGATTCTATTAATTCAGTTCGAATTTAAGCGGAAAAACGAGAAAAGAGGAAAGTTTTTTCAAAACAGGGGAAAAAAGTGGAATTAAGAAAAAAGGGGCATAATAGGGGAAAGATTGTGAGGTGTGATTTCCTTATCAGAATAGTGGATTCTCGAAACTTTGGGAATTTTTTAGAAATTAAATTACCCAATAGAGTTGGAGCAACATTGTTGGTTTTTACCTTCCTAACATAGAATGAATTCGCAAATGAATGAAATAATTATTTTAAAAATTACCTCATCTATTTGCAGACACTTTCCCCACTCGGTGAGACTGATCTTATGATCGTCATTCACATCACAGGAATCAAGGAAAGGAGCGATACAATGTTCAAGAGCCATCAGCGGTGCCCTGATGGGGAAAAGCTCGTGTCTGGAAACAGTTCTATCATGAGGATGTCCGTCGAGGTCGCACCACTTCCATATCGCAGCATTTGACCAACGAAGAGTGTGATTGGTTTCGGCTTCTCTTTGCATTTTCAAGTAGTGCATCGGAAGTTCTTGACGATCAGCCAAATCCCTCATTATGTTGAAAAGCCAATCGCGCATTCGCCTGGGGAAGTCGATCATATCTTCTTCTCTGCAAGCCTACAGAAGAGAAAAAAATCCCATCATTAGAACATCATCAAAAATAAATCAGGATTGCTAGAGGGAAGGGAATTCTGGAAAGTCAGGGAAAACCTGCCAGAGAATTTTAGATAAACTTACAATTTGGTTAAAAACTCATTCTTTTTGGTTGAAGATTCAACTGTTTTGTTGAAAATTTGTCTTTCTTGGTTGAAAGTTCAACTCTTTGTTAAAAAATCATTCTTTTAGTTGATGATTCAACCTTTTAGTTCAGAAACCTTTTTTTTTGTTGAAAATTTAACTGTTTTGTTGAAAACACCTTTTTTGGTTAGAAATATTTTTTTTAACTGAAAATTTTGACTAATCCATGTTTGGTTGAAGATTTCTCTTCTTTTGAAGAAAATTCAACTATTTGGATGAAGTGCATTTATTTTGTTAAAAATTCGTCTTTTGTGGTAGAATATTAATTTTCTTGATGAGAAATTCATCTTCTTGATTGAAAATACATTTCTTTGGTTGAAAATTTAACTATTCTATTTTTGGTTATAAATTTATCTTTTTTCAGTAGAAAAATCATGCATTTTGTTGAAAATTGGTCTTTTTGGGTAGAAAATTGATCTTTTTGGTACAAAATTCAACTATTTAGTTAAACAAAAGTGGCACCACTTTGTTAAATATTCATTTTTTTGTTTGATGATTCGTCAATTTTATTTGTATTTATATCTTTATTATTCTTTGTATATCTATTTTAGTTCAAACACCTTTTATTTGTGGAAAATTGAACAATTTTGCTGAAAAATATTATTTTTTTGCTGAAAATTAATTGGTTTTAAATGAAAATTTAACTATTCCATGTTTGCTTGAAATTGTATCTACTTTTGTTGAAAATTCAACTATTTAGTTGAAAATTCATGAATTTTGTTAAAAATTGGTCTTTTGTCGTAAAATAATAATCTTCTTGATGACAAATTCATCTGTTTGGTTAAAAATTCATTTCATTGGTTGAAGATATAACTATTTTGTTAAAAAGTTTTTTTGTTCTTAAAAATTAATCTTTTCAACTGTAAATTTTAATATTCTATTTTTGGTTGAAAATTGATCTTTTTAGTTCAAAATTCACGTCTTTTGTTGAAAATTTGTCTTTTTAGGCAGAAGATTGAATTAAATAGTTAAAAATTAATTTCTTATTTGGTTGAAGATTCATAATTTTAGTTCAAAATTATTTTTTTGGTAGAAAATTCGTTAAATTGTTCTTTAAATGAAAATTCAATTATTCTATTTCTGGTTGAAAATTTATCCTTTTTAGTTGATAATTTATGTACTTTCTTGAAAATTTGTCTTTTTCAGTAGTAAAGTCATCTTTTTGGTGAGAAATTAAACTATTTTTGTTAAAAATGTATTTGTCTGGTATAAGATTCATCATTTTAGTTGAAATTTCACTTCTATGGTGGAAACTTCTTTTTTTTACTAAAAAATTAACTATTTTAGGTTTATTCCAAAATTTATCTTTTCAGTTGAAAATAATTTATTTGGTTAAAAACTCGTCTTCTTTCTATTGAAATTTTTTATTTTTTGTGTGTTTTAATATTTTTGGGTTCAAAATTCAAATTTTTTGTAGAAAATTGTTTTTTTTTGGCTTTAAAATTTAATAATTTTATTGGAAATTAATGTTTTTATTAAAAATTCATATTTTCGGGTTGAAAACTCAACTTTTATGTAAAAACTTTGTCTTTTTTCTTTAAAATTCAACATTTTGGATGACATTTTTTTTTTTTTTAATAAATGAAAATTTTTTCATGGTTGAAAATTCAACTCTCGTGTTGAAAGTTCGTATTTTTTGTTGAATTTAACTGTTTTTTTTTTAATGAAAATTAAAATATTTTTTTGTGGAAATATCAAATTTAACACTTTTCGTTAAGTATTCATTTTTTTGGTTAAAGATTCATCTCTTTTGTTGAAAATTGAATTATGTTGAAAGTTACTTTTTTTAGTTGAAAATTGTTTTAACTGAAAATTTAATTAGGTATGAAACTTTTTATTCTAAATTTAACTTTAAGAGTTGAAAATTAAACTATTTGGTTAAAAATTAACATATTTTGTTGAAAATTTTTCTTTTTGGTAGAAAATTAATCTTCTTGGTTAAAACTTCATATCTTTGGTTGAAAATTTAACAATTTTGTTGTAAATAAAAATTGCCTCGTGAATGCTTTGGGTTTTGGGAAAAACTTACAGGCATTTGACGACATTCACCGTAGTATTCGATGTGAATGTGTTGGTAATCAGGACCCCTGCATCTGGAATCTCCAGTGTCACAGAAGCACCGAGTTTGGTAGACTTCACAGTCGCTGCCAAAGGTTTCGTTATAATTGGTGCAAACTTTGCGCCTGGGATCGATTTCCGTATCACATTGCTCTATGCAGAGGCATTCGGCTGTTCCTTCCTCAGAGACCTAAAAAAAGGAAGATTCAAAATAAATAATCAAAGTCTTCTGAATTTTCGTATGCTGATTGGCAATTTATTTTGAGTTTTGGAAAGTTAGAGTAAAAGTTGTAGAGTGTAGAGGAAACGAACTTTGCAAACTCGTCCAGCACCGCAATGTTTATCGAAACAAGGGTCGTTTAGAAGGGGCATCGATCTTATTTTGCCATCATCTTCATTTGCCATGGCGCTTTCAATCTCCTCGGACAATTCATCAGCTTCCAACATATTTATATTTTCATCTTGGAGAGTTGGCTCTGCTGTCGTTGTCTTGCGACGGCTCTTTCGCCTCCGCTATAACAAAAAATAAAATATAAATTCGAGTTCGAAATTTAATTTTGGTAGCTAATTTCTAAATAATTTTGTTATTTTCAAATTTTTTACAATTTAAATTTAAATTTAATTTACAATTTAAATTATTCAAAAACTAAATTACAGACCTGAGGCAACCCTGAAATGTGGCCTGTATTTTAGCCTACTTCTGTTAAGTTTAGTACAGTTTTGTTGAATTTTTTAACTAGCTCGATTTCTATTAAATTCACTACAATAACATTGAATTTTCTATAATTCTGTTAAAAATACAATAAATCTATTGTATTTAATACAATTTGGTTAAGATAACTAGAACTATTCTTTTTAACTAACCAAAATTCTGTAGAATTTAGTAGAAATACGTTCAATTCGATAGAAATTTGTCGATTTTACTATAGAATTGGGCTAAAATCATCCGAATTATTTTAAGTTTAGTACAATTTTGTTAAATTTTTTAATTAACTCGATTTCTATTAAATTCACTACAATAATATTGAATTGTCTGTAATACGGTTAAAAACACAAGAATCTTACTGCATTTAAAATTAACTCACCAAAGTTCTGTTAAATTCGACAAAAATTTAATGATCTGACTAGAATTCGGCTAAAATCACAAGAATCGTTTTGAATTGAATAGAATTCTGATAAAAACAATTTTATTTACTAAATTTCTGTTAAATTCACGACAATAATATTAATTTTTCTATAATTCTGTTAAAAACAGAAGAATTCTATTACATTGATTATAATTTTGTTAAGTTAAGAATTATTCTTTTAAATTAACCAAAATTCTATAGAATTCAGTAGAAATACGTTTTGTCGAATTTATTAGAATTCGGTTAAATCACAAGAATTCTTTTAAGATTAGTACAATTTCGTTAAATTTTTTAATTAACTCTATTTCTATTAAATTCACTACAATAACATTGAATTTTCCGTAATACTGTTAAAAACACAAGAATCTTACTACATTTAATAGAATTTTATTAAGTTAAGTAAAATTATTATTTTTAACTAACCAAAGTTCTGTTAAATTCAACAAAAATTTAGTGAATTTACTAGAATTCTGCTAGAATTCCAAGAATTGTTTTGAATTAAATGGAATTCTGATAAAAAAATTGTATTGACTAAATTTTTAGTTAAATTTACTACAATAATATTAATTTTTCTATAATTCTACTAAAACAGAAGAATTCTATTACATTGATTAGAATTTTGCTAAGTTAAGAATTATTCTTTTAAATTAACCAAAGTTTTGTTGAATTCGTTAAAAATATGTATATTCAATTCGACATACATTTTTCGAATTTACTAGAATTAGAAATATGTATGTTCGATAGAAATTTGTCGAATTTACTAGAATTCGGCTCAAATCGCAAGAATTCTTTTAAGATTAGTACAATTTTGTTAAATTTTTTAATTAACTCGATTTCTATTAAATTCACTGCAATAATATTGAATTTTCTATAATTCTGTTAAAAACACAACAAATTTATTGTATTTAATGCAATTTGGTTAAGTTAACTAGAACTATTCTTTTTAACTAACCAAAATTCTATAGAATTCAGTAGAAATACGTTCAATTAGATAGAAATTTGTCGAATTTACTAGAATTCGTCTCAAATCGCAAAAATTATTTTAAGTTCAGTACAGTTTTGTTGATTTTTTTAATTAACTCGATTTCTATTAAATTCACTGCAATAACATTAAATATTCTGTAACACTGTTAAAAACACAAGAATCTTACTGCATTTAATAGAATTTTATCAAGTTAAGTAAAATTATTATTTTTAACTAACCAAAGTTCTGTTAAATTCGACAAAAATGTAATGATCTTACTAGAATTCTGCTAAAATCTCAAGAATTATTTTGAATTGAATAGAATTCTGATAAAAACAATTGTATTTACAAAATTTTTTGTTAAATTCACTACATTAATATTAATTTTTCTATAATTCTGTTAAAAACAGGAATTCTATTACATTGACTAGAATTTTTTTAAGTTAAGAATTATTCTTTTAAATTATCCAAAGTTTTGTTAAATTCCTTAGAAATATGTATGTATATTCAATTCGACAGAAATTTGTCGAATTCACTAGAATTAGAAATATGTATGTTCGATTCGATAGAAATTTGTCGAATTTACTAGAATTCGGCTCAAATCGCAAGAATTCTTTTAAGTTTAGTACAGTTTTGTTGAATTTTTTAATTAGCTCGATTTCTATTAAATTCACTGCAATAATATTGAATTTTCTACAATTCTGTTAAAAACACAATAAATTTATTATATTTAATACAATTTGGTTAAGTTAACTAGAATTATTCTTTTTAACCCGATCAGGTTATCGCTTTTTTTTTGCACCTTCTCAGGTTATCATGGGTCGTTTCAGACCCAAGGCATGTTAAAACGCTCAATTATGAATAAAAAAATCTTGTAAAATGCCTGTACACTCTTGAACACTTCTCATTTAAGGACGCATCATAAAGGTTGCAAACAAATTGAAACAAATATTTTATTTTTAGTGATAAACACACCCACCTCTCGAAAATACAGACATTTACTAAAAAATTCATGGGTCTGAAACGACCCACGATAACCGAATCGGGTTAACTAACCAAAATTCTATAGAATTCAGTAGAAATACGTTCAATTCGATAGAAATTTGTCGAATTTACTAGAATTGGGCTAAAATCACAAGAATTCTTTTAAGATTAGTACAATTTTGTTAAATTTTTTAATTAACTCGATTTCTATTAAATTCACTACAATAACAGTAAATTTTCTGTAATACTGTTAAAAACACAAGAATCTTACTACATTTAATAGAATTGTATTAAGTTAAGTAAAATTATTATTTTTAATTAACCAACGTTCTGTTAAATTCGACAACAATTTAATGAACTTACTAGAATTCTGCTAAAATCTCAAGAATTGTTTTGAATTGAATAGAATTCTGATAAAAACAATTGTATTGCCTAAATTTTTTGTTAAATTTACTGCAATAATATTAATTTTTCTATGATTCTGGTAAAAACAGAAGAATTCTATTACATTTAATAGAATTTTTTAAGTTAAGAATTATTCTTTTAAATTAACCAAAGTCCTGTGGAATTCGTTAGAAATATACATGTTCCATTCGATAGAAATTTGTCGAATTTACTAAAATTCTATTAAAATCACAAGAATTCTTTTAACTTTAGTAGAATTTGGAAAATTGTTCAATTATGAATTTAGTAGAATTTTGAGATAATCCCAAGAATTGTTTTAAATTAAATAGAATTTTAATGAAAATGTTTAATTGACTAAATTTCTGTTAAATTCACTACAGTAATATTAATTTTTCTATTATTCTGCTAAAAAGAGAAGAATTTGATCACATTCAATAGAATTTTGTTAAGTTAACTAAAATTATTCTTTTGAATTAACCAAATTTCTGTTGAATTCAGTAAAAATATGTTCAATTTGATAGGAATTTGTCGAACTTATTAAAATTCTACTAAAGTTACAAGAATTCTTTTAAGTTTAGCAGAATGTTATTGAATTTTTTAATTAACGCGATTTCTGTTGAATGCACTAGTTAATTTTCTGTAATTACACCAATTGTGTCGAATTCACTAGAAATATGATAAATTCGATAGAAATTGATTAAATTTACTAGGATTCTCCTAAAATCCCAAGAACTCTTTTTAATTTAATAGAATTTTGTTACATTTTTTAATTAACTAGATTTCTGTTAAATGCACTACAATTATATTGCAGTTTCTATAATTCTGTTAAAATCACAGGAATTTTATTACATTTAACAATGTTCTTTTAAATTCACTAAAAATCTATTTAATTAAAAAAATCAACAAAATTCTGTTAATTTTTAAACAATTCTTGGGATTTTAGCAGAATTCTAGTAAATTCGCTAAATTTCTATCGAATTTAACAGAACGTTGGTTAATTAAAAAGAATATATAAAATTAAGTATATTTGTATTTAATTTAACAAAATTCTAGTCAATTTAATAGAAATTTAGTTAATTTAAAAATTAAACAAAATTGTATTTTTGACAGAATTCTTCTAATTTTAGCAGAACTTTAGTAAATTCACTGAAATTTTATCGAATTTAATATATTTCTAGTGAATTCAACAGAACTTTTGTTAATGGAAAAGAATAGTTGAAGTGTGGCAGTACAAAATGTTATTTGCGTTATTTTATTGTATTATTGCATTATTTTGCATAATTAAATTAAATATAAAAACGTAAATTAATTATAAGTAAAAAAAGTAAAATTCTCTGACTTCAGGAAATAAAAAAAAATCTTTTAGTTTCCCTGACAGTTTTTAATTCCCTGATTTCCCTGACTTTGCGGAATTCCCTGATCTAGGTCAGGGAACAGCTGCATCTATAGCAACTCTGTACTAAATTTAATAGAATAAAAATTAGAATTTCTTTAATTTAGTTTCTGTTTTTGACTCTGAATTCCTGTCAATTATTTTTTAATTAATTTAATTCGAGTTTTCACCTCTGCAGAGACATCGATGACCAGAAGAGCGACGACAAGGCCAATAACGACCAATTGGAACTTCGACCGCATCGTTATTACTGAAACAGAAAATGGACTGATATTAATTACTGGGAGAGGATATCTGTAGATATCTAGATGCACTTTTATGTCGACTTCCGCGTAGTTAACAAATTAATATATTAGGTGTATATTGCAATTTAACGAGACTCTGTTCTCATTCGAGACCATATTTAACGAGGACAGCCGTCAATATTATTATTTCGTTCCAAATTCATATATGGATGTATGACCGTAATTTGGCTTTCCTCTCGCATTATGAAAATCTCTCTATACAGACAATTCGACATTCTCTAAGGCTTTAGGGTCATCTCGAGAAGCGATAAATCTAAAGACCATTTAATGAAAGCAACGAGATGATAACCCAATTCTAAGGAAAAACATTACGCAAGAAAAATATGGAAGAAGTAAAATTTATTATTAAAAACTTCTTACATAATATGGGTATCTCGTAAATATTAAGGATCAACGTACATTCAATCTCAAAAGTCGGCCATTTTTAAAATGATTTATAAAATCAACAAAAATAGATCTATCATTAATTTCTGCACATCATGACAGAAGCTTCTAAGTGTGCTTCAGAGAAAAATAATTCAGGTTAAAATTGTTTATTTAACAGTAGTTATTTAGATTTTTAGTTTTTGATTTCTCTTTAGGGAAAAGTTACAGTTCTTATGTAATCCCAATGTGGAAGATCTCATTTTATTCTTTGAAGGATTCTCTACAATTCTATTTGGGTGTTTTTTATTGAAACTTAAACTATCACTGTTTATAACAATAATAACTGTATGATTTCTAAATTCATTTTTTTAATAAAACCCACTCAAATAGAATCGTAGAGGATCCTTCAAGGAAACAAATGAGGCCTTGATCATTACGATTAAATAAAAATTGTAACTTTTCCCTAAAGAGACTTCAAAAACTAAAATTCTTTTTAGAAATTAATAACAGATCTATTTTTACCGATTTAATAAATCATTTTAATTTTAAAGATTGGCTACTTTAAAAATTGATTTAGTGTACATCCGTAAACGAAAGTGCGCCCTTTTTTAGCAAGTTTTCTAGTCATTTTTGTGATCAAAATTTTCATCAGCTAGCTTTGAAAAATCTGTTGAACACTTCAGCGCTTTCTACTGACAAAAGTTTAATAGAAAAAAATCAAGAAGATCTAAGATTGAAAAATAACTACAAATTTATAGAAATTTACATATTATTTACAAAAATAACAAAATTATGGCGATAAAAATTTCTTCAGGTACGCAGTTTGCTTACATGTAAAAACAAGCCAGATAACAATCAACTCTAAATTAATTATACTTTATTATAGGATCCTAATATACGCTACCTTTTTACATATTATTTTCGATTTCCAAAATGTTGCTTCTACAACCACAAATAACATACTTTTCTCTGCTGCCCCATTCTACGAATTTTATTACATATTTTAAAAGTATTAACAATTAATAAAAACTCCTATTTTAATTAGGAATTAATCTTTATTGGTTGAAAAGTGACTTTTGGTTAAAAGTACTTTGTTGAATAATTTTTTTTCTGGTTGAAGATTTATGATTTTATCTGAGAATTCAACTCTTTGGCTGAAAATGTACCTATTTCGTTGAAAAAACATTTTTTTTAACTGAATTCAACTTTTTTTTTGTTATTGAAAATGAAAATAATTGAGCCGCCGGACGCAATAAACAGCCCGACGCTCGAGAAAGCATAAAAGTATTGTCCGATCGTATCAAAAAAAGAAAATTTTCAAAATCGAAAAATCAAATTTTTTAAATGTAGAATTATACAGAATAAGAAAATTAAACTTTTTCCTATTAAAATTTTTGTTGTTAAACGTTTGTTTTTAATAATAAAAACGAAATATTGAACAAAAGTTGCTCTCTGATTTAATTAAGTTTTAAAACTTAAATCGTTCTAACTCGGCCAAATAAGCCAAAACAGAACAAGCTTGTCTGCCTCCTTTCTTCTCTTCACGAGGAGGGTAACGTAAATGAAGTAAGTCTCAAACCTGAACATGTACTCAATTACAATGACACTAAAGGGAGGGTCGACGCATTTGACCGGTTATTCCATGGCGAAAATGCCATTCGAAAGGCGAAACGGTGGCCTCTTTGCTATTTTTACAATATGATCAACGTAGCCACGGTCAACGCTTACGTGATATATACCCATAATTTTTTCAGAGCTCACCATAACAAAAATGATAAACCACTTTCTAGATTAGATTTTATGTTAGCGCTTTCTGATGCCCTCACACGTCCATGGATGGCTGAAAGGAAAATCATTAGAGGTCAACATAGAGAAACGATGCTACGAATCGAAAAAGTTTTGAGCCAACCATCCGTGGAAGTCCCTGAAAGAAGGATGAAGCGACCTTTGCAGGCCTCAGAAAAATCGAATTTCGATCACCAACCACAAAAGAAAAAAACAAGGAGAACTTGCAGCAAGTGTAGCTACAAATTGAGACGGATGACGAAGACCTCCTGTGTGCAATGTGACGCTGCAATTTGCGGAGAACACCAAGTGGTTTTATGCAAAATATGTTACAGTGGAAACTAGACCTACATATTTTTTCTGTTCTGTGTTTTGAACTTGCCAAATTTAAAATTTTATATGTTTTCAGTGTTTTTATTACCATTTTCTGAAACCCTAAAAGGTTGTGGTATTCTTGGTCGAATGCAATGTAACTATTTTTTAACGTTATAAGTGTTGCCTGTTTTGATCTCATTTTCAGTGGAATATTTGTCAATTGTCACTTATAGACTAAATAAAATGCGTTAAGTAAACATTTATGTTTAAAACAACAGTTCTGATTCTCGTGACCACCGTTTTCCTGACAAGTTAGTCGAAACGACGAAGGTATAGTAATGGAGGGTGTCAAAATACCTATAGTAATGCAGGGTTAATGATCTCCCTCAGTTCCTCCTCCAAATAAATGTTAGGCCATCTATCCACATTCATCCCACAAAATTGCATGAGGTATCTAATAGTCCTTTTTCTGGCCTCGGTCTCTACGCTATGTGTGCCCGCTTCCATTCTTCAAATGTTATTTGGTTTTGTGCCATTCAACCCCATCGCCATTTTAACCAACCCGCCTTGTACTTCCTCAACAGCTTCTCTTCTATCCCAACCGCAAATTCTACCCCTTATATCCCTCCTGCTTTAACTAGCGCGTCTATAAGGTACAGTCTTTTACCTAGTTTGTTAACCCTCGCCCTTCTCATTATGCCCCATGCCGCAATCGAGGCAGTTCGAGCTTTTCCTGCTAACTTCTGGACATGTTTGGTGTAAGCTCCACCAGTGGAAAACCAAAACGCTAAGTATTTATACTTGTCCACTACCTCTAGATTTTTAACCCATCCACTCAAGTTTCCCCCCTTTATTCTTTAATTTATTACTAATAAGCGAATTGAGTACCCGTACGTTATCTCGTGTAGCTCTTTTCCTCGAAAATCCATCCTGACTTTCCTCATATAACCCTTTTCCCTCAAGCCAAACTCTCAGTCTTTCATCCGGAATTGGGAAAAGTCGCACTTTTTCCCACCCCCGACCTAATTTCGCTTCCTTCCACATTATATTTAATATTCTGTATACCTCTCTTGCCCAAACTTCGGGTAAACATTTTTCAAAACCTATAGATACCTCGACCTATCCGGCAGCCTTTTCTTCTTTTAGTTTGTCGACAACTTTAGCTACTTCTTTGAAAGATATTTCTCCATTCAAATCCTGTAGCTCAACATCGTTACCCTGCTCCGTATCGTCTTGCCTCTCGAATGAGGAGGCTTCTACAGCTGCTTTCTTACTCTCGTTATACTATACCATTTGTTTTCCCCCTTCTCTCTCCTACTCCGTGATCGAATTCTGATCCGACTGTTTGGAGTTTCTCTCCGTCGAGCAATTTTATGAAATATCTTTTCCAGTCCTCCTTTTCTAACCCCCTACCTCTAGTTTTTCTTCTCGCCTCAAATCCTCCCAATGCCTGCCAAAACTCCCTTATATTCCTGCTTTTATTCACCTTCTCTCAATTCTCTCTCGCTTGCTTAGCCTTCTTTCCTCTCCAATCCCTTAACTTCCTTCTATTTTCTCTCAATTCCTCGTTTTATCTATTCCCTTTCGTTTTTAAGTACCTCTTCAAAAGTTTAATCCTCGATTACTTTAGATTTTCTTCTTCCTTATCCCTTCTTCTAATTCCGCTTCCCCCACCTATTCTCACTGCCCTAGCCATGCTTACTTGTTCTGCCGCTTTTCCTATCGCTCCTGACCTCTCTCCTCATCGCACAAAATCCTATCTTCCTTTACCTCCAGTTTTCGCTCTTCTCTTTTGCCCCTCCCCCGTCTCCCCTTGTCGCATCCTCACTGCCAACTTAAGTGTTACTGGTAAATGGTCCGACTCCAATCTCACTAATACCTCAATATCCTTTACTACCGAATCACCAATACCATCCAATTCTATTGCGTAGTCGATAACCGAACCTCCATCCTTTCCTAGACAGGTCCATCAGAATCTATCTCGCTCTCCCTTTTTCGTCGCCTATTCTAGCGTTCCAGTCACTCAAAATTACAACTCTCTCGTTTCTCTCTTGAATTCCATCCAATATCTTTTGATTACTATCTACCGCTTCAGTAACCCGAACATTATTATTAATTGAGACAATATTTATCTTATTCTGCACTTCTCTCGATCCTTTCGCACTTATCACCATTCCGTACTCACATTCCTCCATTTTTACATTTCCGCACATATTCTTGCGTAGTCCAATAAGCTGTCCCTCTTCGCTCTCCCCTTATTGCTATTTCTTACCGCCGCTGTAGAACTCCATACAAGATCCTTATCCAGCGACTCAATAAATGCGCTCTCTTTTTCTTTTTCAATACATGTTTCCTCCACTATCACCATATCGTAGCACTTTCAAAAATCCCACACTTCCTTAAGTTTGTACCTTCCCGCAGTATTCCACACCAGCCCCTTAATGGTCCACCTCTCTCCCTCCCATGGACTTTCTTCGACGAAAAAGCTGCTCGACTTGTACTTTATCCTCGTTCCAATGAAACTCTCGATCTTCGGTCCTCCATTCAATGTAGCTCGCCCACGCATGTGCCCCTCTTCTTCTTCCTGACATCACTTCCTCACGTATCCGCATCTGAACTTCCCTCTCTCTTTCTGCACGTGAAGTCATCTATTATGATCCTGGTAGCCCCTAGCTTTTGCTTGTTTTTCATAAGTCTTCATTGTGTTCCCCACGAGTCTAGTGTGATTAGAGAGTTACTTGTGATGTGTCTAATGTCCTTCATTATTATATTCACACCCGCTAGCTCTAGTAACTGCACGCGGAACTCTTCTCCAAGATTCCTTCACCTGGACCGGAACCCTCTAACAATTATGTAGTTTCTTCCAGCTAACATCTCTTTTTTCTCCCACTCCAGCTCATTTTTGCTGAGGCCCAACAGACATCTGATTCCCAAGTTCCTCATTCCGGCACTGCCATCTTCAGCATGTTCTTCCGGAAGCACAGGGCTCTGTCCATGCACGCTTTTATCACTCCCAGGTTTTATTCGTTGTTCATCGCCACCTCGTCTTGGAACGAACACCTGAATCTTATTTGTGTGGCTTACGTGCGAGTGATAAATGAAATTCAAGTATCGTTACTCTCGTTCCCTTGCTTTGATCAGGGGTGTGACTGCGGTCCTCTCACGTTCACTCATTTCCTTTAGACCCACCACTCGTTCAAAGATTTTATAAAGAATTCACCACATTCCTCTCCAAACTTTGTTGGTACCACTAACGAGTCCCCCACACTGACCTCCCCCCCCCCCCGAATCCCGTTGCACCAAATCCATGACATTACTACTTCCATCCCTCCGTGTCGTTTTGAGTTGGCTCACTGTCCTTTTCTGCGTTCTCAGCACTTCTCTCTCACTCCACACTCTCCTTACTTACTGCTCTGTCCTCTTTTCTGTCCAGCGATCGCGCTGTCTTGTCCGCTTTTCAAAACGCTAATTTTTCACATTCCCCCTGCGCAGCCCCCTTGGCTTCCGGCTCCCCTTCTGCAAGGAACTCTTGCATCTTTTCAGTGCTCTTGCTATTCCTTTTGCCCTGCTTATCTGCCCTACTAGGGCGTCCTGGTCCTTTCTTCTTTATATTGTCACCCAGACCCAAACTCTGACCACTAGCGAGCTCCCTAAACTCTTTGTCCCCGATCACTTTAAATTTGCACCAAATTCCCAAGAATCACTGCAAGTCGCGCATAGATAACACTGCCACAATCAATGGCGCGATCACCCTCTCAAAAACGCTTACACTCACGCTCGTGAACTCACATAAACTTCGATAAACCGCCAAACTCTCTTCCCTTATCGCCACGCGTGTTAACTGATCGCTTTCCCAGCCGGAAGTATTTTTAAAATTAATCTTCCGGGTTAAAATATCTTTCGAGGTAAAATCTTTCTTTGAAAATTCATTTTTTTAGGATTGGAGATTTTAGTTGAAAATTTATTTCCTTTGTTGAAAATGTAACCATTTCGTTGAAAGCTTCTTTTTTTTGGTTGAGAATTAATATTTTTACCTATAAATGTAACTATTCCACTTTTGGCTGAAAATATATATCTTTATTGAACAGTAATCTTTTCTAGTTGAAAATTCATATATTTTAATAAAATCTCGTATTTTTTTCAAAAATGCAACTGTTTGAATCTGAATTAATCTGATTGACACCCTTCTTCATTCATTTCTCATAAACTATTCGTCGCAACACTTTCCTGTCTTGGCATACCTAGCTTCTAGCTTCCTTCACGTCCATGCATTTTCTCATGCAAACTTCTTGTGCTTCTATGGCTTGTTATGTCTCTTCGAATTAGGGTTTCATGTACATATTCTTGCCATTCTTCCCGCGGTCTGCCTCTGGGCACACTGCCAAACCATCTTAACGAATTTCTCTCACATGTATCAAAATAGTGTTTCCTCTACACCACGTTCTTTGCGTTTATATTACTTTTATCATTTTCCTTTTTCTTTTCGTCATTTGTGAATAGGCTGCCAAGATATACGTACTCGACCATTTGTTCTAGTCACTCATCGTTCAGGACAATGTTGCACATTGTTTTCTCACCCTTTCCTTCAACCGTGATTTTTGTTTTATTTGAGTTAATTTTGAGGCCCATGTTCTTCCTACTTGTATTCAATTTCTTCAACATTCTTTGCAAGTCTTCGATTGATTCTGCCATAACAACCTTATCATCTGCGAACGCTAACCCACGTACACCCACTGTCTCGAGATATACACCTTCTTCGTCGAAGAGGGCCATTGTTAGACATTTATCCATAAATATGATGAATAGCCATGAGGATATAACGCTTTGCTACCAGCACATATTGTCTTTATTGCCTGTAGGAAATATCAATTGACTCTTTATACTTTTTCAGGACTTCCCAAAGTTTACTTATATCCACCTTGTCAAATGCTTTTTCTATATCAATAGGTCTAGGTTCATATTTTTGACAGAAAATTTTTTTTTAGTTAACGAATCATATTTTCGTGTTAAAAATGCAACTGTTTTGTAGATAAGTCATCCTTTTGGTTCTAAACTTCAACATTTTTGTTGAAAAGTAATGTATTTTGTTCAAAACTCATGTCTTTGGTAGGACATTCATCTTCTTCCTGGAAAATTCACCTTTTTAATTAAAAATCTAACTACTTGGTTGAAAGTTTAACTAGTTTATAAAAAATTCAATTTCTGGAGATTCGCCTCCTTGGTTGGAAATGGAACTATTCCATTTGTATAAAATTAACCTTCCGGGTTAAGAAATCCTCTCTCGGGTTGAACTCTTTTGTTAAAAATTCATTTCTTTTAAGATTCATGATTTAATTGAAAATCTAACTACTTGGTTGAAAGTTTAACTACTTTATAAAAAACTCAATTTCTCGAGATTCGCCTCCTTGGTTGGAAATGGAAATATTCCATTTGTATAAAATTAACCTTCTGGGTTAAGAAATCCTCTCTCGGGTTGAACTCTTTTGTTAAAAATTCATTTCTTTTAAGATTCATGATTTTAGTTGAAAATTCAACTCTGGTTGAAAATTAGTTCTTTTTCGATTGAGAATTTATTTTGTCTACTCACGCTAAAACTATTTTATTTTCGGTTAAAAATTAATATTTTTATTGAAAATTGATCTTTTTGAATTAAAGATCCATGTGTTTTCTTGAAAATTCATCTTTTCTGATCAAAAATTAATGTTCTTGGTTAAGAATTCATCATTCTTGAATAAAAATGCAACTACTTGGTTCTAAATTAATCTGGTTTATGAAAATTTTAATTTTTCATAGAAAACTTTTTTGTTAAAAAATCATATTTCCAGGTTGACAATTCAACAGTCTTGTAGAAAATTTGTCCATTGACTTTAAAATTCCAAAATTTCGTTCAAAATTGGTGTTTTAAGGTAGAAAATTATTTTTTCATCTGAAAATTTCACTATTCCGTTTTTTGTTGAAAGTTCGTTATTACCCTATTTTCGTGAAAAACATACATCTTTCTTGTGTTATGATAGAATTTTGGTCTGCGTTGTTTTTCGGGGATGAGGGGGGGGAGCACCACAGTTCTCAACGAAGAGGGACAGGGGGAGAGAGGTCAAAAATAGTCTGAAATTGGTAACGTATTTTAAGGACGACCCCTAAGTAAAAAATGTAAGACAATTAGTAATAAATTTATAATTTCCAATAAATTGTAAGAGTTATAAACTGTGTAAAAGATTTTCAGAGGCATTAAGATTTGATAATAAATTGCAACAATTTATCACTTAAGTAGAAAAAGACCATCTTCGCAAGACGCGAACTGAATTCTCAATAATATGCGGGCTTCCCGATATTCCATCCTGACAGGAAAGTTTCTTCTTTCCTTGTAGCTTACGTCAATCCACTAATATTCTCATAATTTATAAAAATCACACAATTCATGTGAAAATTATACAAATTATAGGAAAATAATTCATTTTTATTTTTCGATCATTCAACACGGAATTTTCTTCTAAAAGAAAAATTTTGTAATTAAAAAGGAGACTAACCCGCGTTCATGATTGATTCAATAGTAATAATAATTAAAGAAACAAGGTAATGTTCAGTTCAAGAAACATGAGAAAAGAATCCAAGTTATCACCCTTTTTAACTACAATTTAAAAAATAATGGCATATTCCCTTAATCATAAGATAGTCAAGTTTTTAAAAACGCTTATAAATTTGTGACGTTGGCAAAGATTTCAAGACATTTTTAGGAATGATACGAGTCATTTTGAAAAATATTCAAGAATCACAGAAAATTTCCAGAGATTCAAATTATTTCAAAGATTTGAAAAGCTTATTAAATATTTCTAAAATTTTTTTCAATTTTCGAAAAGTCCTCAATATCTTTTAAACTTAATTTTTTGGTAAAATCCTTACTTTTTCTACACATCTGAAATTGTCCAAGACCTTTTTAAATTTTTGAAAGAAACCTAGAAAAATTATATTAATATAACTTTGAAACAAAAATTAACAAAGAAGCTTAAGAAATAAATAATTTTATTTTGTATTACAAATTATTTTTCCCTTCAAATTATAATTTGCAGAAAATATTTATTTTTCTCAAAATTTGTTGTTGTTGAAAATTCAACAATTTTTTTTGAAAATTCGTCTTTTTGGTTTGAAGATTCACCCCTTTTGGTAGAAATTTCGTCTCTTTTTATTAAAATTGCAACTGTTTGGTTTTAAAGTAGAATCCCTTTTGGCTGAGGATTCAACTATTTTGTAGAAAATTCGTATTTTTGGATAAATTCAACTGTTTTTGATTCATAATCAAAATATTTTGGGCTAATAATTTATATTTTCAGTTCAAAATTTATCTGTTTTTTGAAAAAGTAACTATTTTGTGGAAAATTTGTCTTTTTTGAAAGAAAATTAAACACCTTGATTAAAAATTCATCTTTTTGGTTGAGGATTCACCAATTTCGTTAAAAACGATTTTTTGTTGTTGGATAAATTTAACTATTTTTTTATTCACAAGTAAAATCTAATTGAAACTAAAAAGGCAAAACCATAACTGTTAGATTTTTCGTTGCTAATTCATATTTTTTTTCGAAAATAAACTTTTTTTGTGAAAATGTATGTACTTAATTTAAAATTCATATTTTTGAGATAAAAAAATAAACTGTGTTGTAGAAAATCCTCTTTTTGGAAGAGATTTATTCCTTTTTTGTTAAAAATCCAGCTGGTTGAAAATTAATCTTCTTTGTTTTAAAATTCAACTATTTTTTTGAAGATTGACTTTTTTGTTGAAATTTTGATTTAACATATCTGAAATCTTTTAAAGCTTTTCGAATTTTCTCCAGAATCTTAGAAAAATTATATTTAAATAACCTTAAAAACGAACAAACCTTAAAAATAAATAGTTGTTCCAAATTTTCATTTTGTATTAAAAATTACAGAATCCGGAAGTGCGAATAGATTTTCAGAATATGATATAAGAACGCATAGATAGGGCAACTTGGGAGGCGCTTATAAGCAATAAAGATACAGAGGGCGCATGGACTTTGTTCCGGGATATCATTGTTAGAAGTGCGATCGAAGTGTGTGGTACTGCGGTTGTAGGAAGAATGTCTGGTGATGCGTGGTGGAATGATGAAATCTGCGCAGCTGGTCACGAAAAAAAGGGCATCTAAGAAAGTTGGACATCACAGGTCTTAGCAATGAGGAGAGAAATAGAATTAAAAATTATTACAGAGACAAAAAGAGGAAAGTAAAACTGCTAGTCAAAGAAAGTTAAAATAAAATCAAAACAAAAGAAAAGAAGAAAATTTAGATCGATTTTGAAGGAAGCAAGAAACTGTTTTATGAATTGGCATTGATCGGTATGAAAGGAAGTAGAAGTACAGAGTTAGTCAGTATGAGAAATAGCAAGGGTGAAATTCTGAATGATACATAAGGGATACTAGACGCTTTGAGAGACTTTCAAGGAATTCTTAGGCGGCGAAGCTACAAAGCACCACAATTACGATATAGAACACGATACGTTAGAAACCTCAATTGAGAAAGTCTGGCTGTGCCTCTAAAGTTATGGATATAAGTTACAAAATGCTAAGACTCCTGGTGTAGACAGTATTAACACTGAAATGCCTAAATACGGTGGCGACTACATACCTCTCAGGTTGTGTGAATTGATAAGAGATGGAAGAAGTTCCAGATGACTGGAAAAAAGCGATTAGTGTACCGAGTTACAAAAAAAAGGGAGATAAAAGAAACTGCAATAATTACAGAGGTATCAGCTTATTAAGGACCGTAATTAACATATATTCAAGAATTCTTAATCGCAGGGTAATGAAAATAACAAAACAAAAGATATAGGAAGTCCAAAGTGGATTTATGATGGTCATGAGTAGATAGTGAATCACATGGTAGTCAAGGAGTCGGTCTGATTATGAATGAGGGAGCAAGGCAGCATATCAAGAAGCATGGATAGGTATCTTCCAGATTGTTGTGGGTTAGAATGAGAGTCCGAATCAGAAGATTATTTATCACAGCTATCATATCATATATTATAAGCAATAAAGATATAGAGGGCGCATGAACTATGTTGCGCGATATCATTGTTAGAAGTGCGACCGAAATGTGTGATACATATAAATTGTTCATATCATATCACATATCAAATATATAGCTTGAGACAGATCACAGAAAAAGTTTCAGAGTAAGGAAAGAAGTTTTTTGCGCATTTGTTGATCTATAAAAAGCGTTTGACAAGGTTGATGGAAGTTAACATTGGGAAGTCCTGAAACAGTACGTAGTCAATGGATGTCTCCTAGAAGCAATAAAAACAATATATGCTGGTAGCAAAGCGAGTGTGAGGGTTAATGGGAAACTGAGTGAATGGTTCGATATTATGCAAGGTGTTAGAGAAGGATGCGTTATATCCACATGGCTCATCATTATATTCATGGATCTAAGAATGGCCCTCTTCGACGAAGAGCGTGTGTATCTCGGGACAGTAAGGGTACGTGGGTTAGCGTTCGCAGATGATGAGGTTGTTATGGCAGAGTCAATCGAAGACTTGCAGCATTGTCCTAAATGATGAGTAAATAGAACAAGTTGATAAGTACATATATCTTGGTAGCCTATTCACAAAGGACGGAAAGATAGATGAAGAGTTAGATAGGCGTATAAATGAAGGTAAGAAGGTTATCGGTAGGGCAGGGACCATTACCAGAAGTAAAAATATATCAAGTAAAGCTGAAAGATCGACTGCTCAGTTCGGTAGGGAGACTTGGACCTATCAAGAAATTAACGCGATCAACATGAAATTCCTGCGCATGATGTGCGACAAAACACTGATATACAAAGTGAGTAATGAGATAATCTTCAAAGAATGTGGTATAAAGGAGACACTAGTTGACATATGTGAAAGAAATTCTTTGGGATGCTTTGGACATGTTGAGAAAATGAAAGATGAACAACTAACGAAACAAGTGTATCAAGGTAAAGTAAATGGCAATGTGCCCAGAGGAACACCGCGGAAAGAATAGTTAGAATGTGTAAATGAGACCATAATTCGAAGAGACATATTAAGCCATAGAAACACAAGAGCTTGCATGAAACAATGCATGGACGTGAAGAAGGCTAGAGAGGTATGCCAGGACAGAAAAGTGTTGGGACAAATAGTTTATAAAAAGAGCGTCGGTGGAGTAAATGGCGCCTAAAATAAAAGACTTTGGTTACTCATGGGCCCGAGTGGGGAGCTTCACATGATGTATTGGTGAGGCTCTTTACTTAGGGTGATTGCTAGACAGATTGATCAGCAACTTGGGTCGGAGCAGTGTTGCGGAAGAAACATGTTATTTAAATAAATAACACGGGAACTCTAGATCAACCTAAAAATCTATACCCCCTCCCCCCACATGACTCCCTTTCTTACTTCTGTTCAGTTCAGTTCCGTTCACTTCAATTCAACACTTGGCTTCGTATCTTCGGATCGGACCCCTCCCAGTTCAGTAATCACCGCGATCTTCAGTGTCTAGAAGTGTTCTTCGAGCATTCTAAAACCGGTCCCCAACTTCGGTCTCAATTGATTTCTTTCAGGGAATTCAGAAGTTCACCATTCTTTTAAATCATTTGTGAATACACATTTAACAGTCTACGAAATCGAAAAAATCCTCAGATCTAAGTAAGTACCTCAATTACTCCCTTAAACTGCTCTTTTTATTTTTCCACATAAAAAAACTAATCCAAACCCTTTTTTAAGGTGCTGGTCTATTCGAGGAAGAACTACTAAACCCCAACGCTGTGTTGCATAAAATTCGACATACATTTCTATTAATTGTAATATATAATTAATAAACTTGTACAAGTGACCGGACTGAATTATTTCATCATCCCTTAGACAAGATCTTTGTGATCTTGAGCTAGAAAGAGAAACATATTAAATCAAGAAGAGTTATGGTACGTTGGACATAAGATCTAGTTGAATTTAACTCGTTTTGATTTAAAATTGAAATCTCTTTTAGTTTTTAAATATCGAATATTATATTTTTCGCTGATAATTCATATTTTTAGTTCAAAATTCATCTCTTTTGTTGAAAATTTAACTATTTGGTTGAAAATTCGTCTTTGTTGGCAGAAACTTAAACTTCTCTGTTGAAAATTCATCTTTTTGGTTGACGATTCCACAATTTTGTTGAAAATTATTTTTTGTTGTTGGATAAAATCAACTGTTTTTGAATTATGAGTTAAATCTAATGAAACTAAAAAACTTAAACATAATTATTAGATTTGTCGTTGATAATTAATATTTTTTGGTCGAAAATTAATCTTTTTGGTAGAAAAATTATGCATTTGGTTACAAATTAAATTTTTTGTTGAAAATTCATGTTTTTGAGTTGAAAAGTTTTACTCTGTTGTAGAAAATTTGCCTTTATGGACAATATTTAATCTTTTGTGGTTAGAAATACATCTAGTTGAAAGTAAATCTTTTTGGTTTGGAAATTCAACTATTTATATGAAATCTAACTTTTGTATTGAAATTTTGATTTGACCAATCTGAAATTATTATCAACCTGTTTTAATTTTCTCCAGTATCGCAGGAAAATTATATTTATACATCCTCAGAAACGTATGAACCTAAAAAATCAATAGTAATTTTGAATTTTTATTTCGTGTTAAAAATAATTTTTTATAAGATTTACAGAAGTGTCTTTATTGTAGCGAAAAAATTCCAGTAAATTCAATATAAATGAAAATTTCTTTAATTTACTCAAACTTTTTAAAAGTTAGATTATTATTTTTCTTATTAATAAAATATATCTCGCCGCGTGTGGAATTATTCGACGCTGTACTTTCAATATTTGTTTAACATTTAAAAAACATAAAAAAATACATTTTCAAGGTATTTGCAAATGTACTATTCGTCGAAGTAAAATTAATTTTGACTATCTGAATTTGATTCAAATTTTCTGTAAGATTCCATTTACCACGTTTCCCTGACATATTTGTCAAACAGATGTATTTAATTATTTGATTTTCCTATCAACATTTTATTTTTGAAGTTCGACAGTAAGCAAAATGTTATATTCATTTGCATGATGAAACTGAGAAAAATTCAAAATCTGTAATGTAACATTTTATTTAATCAAATCAGACGCATAGAATAGTATTTCAATTTATATTTGACACGAGCAGAATCAAGTAACTCTACTGTTAATTAACATCCAAAATGGTATTTTTACAGTAAGTCGACACTTAAGAGGAAATTTTTTTTTTTTTGGTTCGAAGTTCATGTACTTAGTTTAAAGTATAAATACTTTGTTAAAAATTCTTTTTTTTTTTTGGTTGATGATTCATTATTTTAGTTGAAAAAACTTTTTTTTATTCAAAATTTAACTTTTTTTGTTGTTGTAAATTAATACTTTTAATTGAAAATTCAGCTATTTCGTTAAAAATTGCTGTATTTTGTTGAAACTTTGTTTTTTGTGGTAGGATATAAATCTTTTTAGTGACTAATTCACCTTTTTGGTTACAAATTCATTTCATTGGTGAGAAATAAAACTATTTGGTTGAATATTCCTTCAAAAATTCAAAACTTGGTTGAAAATTCATGTATTTTTTAAGAATCAATCTTTTTTGATCGAAAATTATTCTTTTACATTTAAAATTCAATCCTTCGCTTGGAAATTAGTTTTCTAAATTTGAAATTAAGTTTTTTAACTAAAAGTTTAACTATTCCATTTTTTCTCGGAAATTTATCTTTTTTGATAAATATTTAATCTTCTTGGTTAACAATTAATCTGTTTGATTAAACATTTAACTATCTTTTCTGAAATTCATCTATTTTTCTGAAAATTTCAGTTTTTGTTAAAACTTTGTCTTCTATGGTAGAATATCCATCTTCGTGGTGACTAATTCACATTTTTGATTGAAAATTGATTTCTTTGGTTGAAAATTTACCTATTAGATAGAAAATTTAATTATTAGATTGAAAATTACACTATTAGTTTAAAAATTCTTTTAACAATTGATAATTTGGTTAAAAATTCGTATATTTTGTCAAAAATTAATAATTTTTGGTATAATATTAATCTTTCTAGTTGCAAAATCATTAAGTTGATTGAAAACTAGTTTTTTTTTATTGAAAATTGATTTTTTTAACTAATACCTTAACTATTCCATTTTTCGTCGAAAATTTATCTTTTTTGATAGATATTTAATCTTTTTCATTGAAACTGCATCTTTGTTAGAAAATTGATCTATTTTAATAAATATTTGTCTTTTTTTGGTAGAAGATTCCTCTTTTGGGTTGGAAATTCAACTATTGTGTTAAAAATTAATTTTTTTGGTTGAAGATTAACTACTTTACCTTAAAATTATTGTTTTTACTTCAGAATTTAATTATTTAGATGAAAATTTACTATCTTTTGGGTGAGAATCTGTTTATTATTTCACAAGATATTCTTAAATATATTAGCACCTTCGATTAACTAAATAATTAAATAATACTAAAAACATAATAATTTATTCCTTGAATTTGCCTCTAAAGTCTATGAATTTGAATAATAATTCGAACAAATTTTTATATTATCTTCTTATACTTAAAATTCAGTACATATTTGTGTAGGTAAAATTTATCTGGGTACCAAATAGTTGCATTTCAACTGGGAAGAATCAATTTTCAACCAAATAGCTGAATTTTGAAATAAAAAGCTCAGTTTTCAACCGAAAATGAAATAGTTAAGTTTACAGTTAAAATAATTGATTAAAAAAAGAATTCAACCGGTGACGAATTTTTAATTGAAATGATGAATTTTCAACTGCAATAGATGAATTTTAAACCGAACAGATAAATTTTTAGAAAAAGACTGTACATTTTAATCAAGTAGTTTTATTTTCAACTAGAAAGATCAATTTTCAAATAAAATGATGAATATTTAACTGGAATACTTGCATTTTCAACGAAAAAGATGAATTTTCAAACAAGAAGAATAATTTTTTACCAAAAAGACGATTTTTCAACAAAACACATGAATTTTCAACGAAACAGTCGAATTTTCAACTAAAAACGACAGATTTTCTACCAAATAGTTGAATTTTGAATTGAAAAAGATCAAATTCAAAGAAAAAATGGAATAGTTAAATTTGCAGTTGAAAAAAGTTAATTGTCAAACAAACTGATGAATTTTCAATTAAAATGATGAATTTTCGACTGCAATAGATAAATTTTAAACCGAACAGATAAATTTTCAGCAAAAGAGTTTAACTTTAAATCAGGTAGTTTCATTTTCAACTAGAAAGATAAATTTTAAAATAAAATGATTAATTTTTAACTGGAATACTTCCACTTTCAACGAAAAAGATGAGTTTTCAAATAAGAAAATTAATTTTCTACCAAAAAGACGATTTTTCAACAAAATACATGAATTTTCAACGAAATAGTTGAATTTTAAATTAGAAAAGGTCAATTTTCAAGAAAAAAAGGAATAGTTCAATTTTCAGTTGGAAAAAATTAATTGCCAACCGAACTGATGAATTTTTAATTAAAATGATGAATGTTCGACTGCAATAGATGAATTTTAAACCGAACAGTTAAATTTTTAGCGAAAGAGTTTACCTTTCAATCAAGTAGTTTTATTTTCAACTGGAAATATAAATTTGCAAATAAAATTATGAATATTTAACTGGAATACTTGAATTTTCAACGAAAAAGATCAATTTTAAAACAAGAACATTAATTTTCTTCCAAAAAGACGATTTTTCAACAGAATACATAAATTTTAAACGAAACAGTTGAATTTTCAACTAAAAACAACAAAATTATCAACCGCATAGTTAAATTTTGAATTAGAAAAGATCAATTTTCAAGAAAAAATGGAATAGTTAAATTTTCAGTTGAAAAAAATTTTCAACCAAACTGATGAACTTTTAACTGGAATGATGAATCTTCAACTGGAATAGTTGAATTTTGAACCAAAAAGATGAATTTTCAACTAAAATTAGGAATCTTTAACTGTGATAGTTGAATTTTCAACCAAAAGGATCAATTTGCAACCAAAAAGAATAATTTCTACCAAAAAAAAATAGGAATTTTCAACTAAAATGTTAGAAAGAGGGGTTAAAAATCCTGAAGTTACCTTCGCTAAAGTAACTGGCGAGAATTATGAACCCCTCGTGATAGAATAATCAATTGGAAATACACAAATGTGTGAATTCAACTTTTTTTTCAAAAATTCGTCTTTATAACTTAAAAATTAACATTTTGGATGAGATTTGTTTTCTCCATTGATTGAAAAATCTTTCTTGGTTGAAAATTCAAATCTTCTGTTAAAAATTTGAATTTTAGGGTTTTATTTAACAGATTTCTATTGAAAATTATTCAAAATTTTGTGGAAATATCAACTATTACACTTTTCGTTGAGAATTAATTTTTTTAATCAATTATTCAACAGTTTGATTGAAAATTCAACTATTTCGTTGCAAATTCTCCTTTTCTTGGTTGGAAATTAATTATATCAACTGAAAATTTTATAATAAAGTTTTAAGTTAACAAATCTTTATCAACTGTAACACGATTTTTCATTATTTGTGTGAATTTGGCAACATTCTATCCTTCGAGTTATTAAAATTGCCCAATCGGCTTTGAGGAAAACCGACAGCGCTTTTGATATTTTTATGACACGCCTATTTTTTAGATAAGTATGTTTAGCTATTTTTCGAAAAATTATGGCTGAATCAGAAAAAAAACATCCAAAACGTGTTGATTATTACGCTGATAGTTTTCAGTTCACTGACATTTTCTCTCTAATTACCAGTCTTAAATAACGAGTTTCTGTAATCCTAGAATCGCAAAAAAGTGACTTCGATTTGCCTCAATTGACGATATTATATGTACTATAAATTCTTATTTCAACAAAAAGACAATTGTAAAAATACCCATTTTCCTCCAAGACGTATGACGTGTAAATGATGATTAGACTCGAACGGTAATACACTATGAACCGGTTCACTACAGGTCACGAAACCGGCGTGAGGCCAGTGAACGGTGTAGCTTATAATGAGACAAGAAAGTCACTAGAAAAATGAGTTTTCTATTTCCTGTTGTTTGAAATGCATAAAAAAAGTGATTGAGCTTCAGAAAAAAAATAGCCAGGAAACCGGACGAATATCTCAAGAAATATTGGAATAAATGTACACTCAGAAAACGATTTGGTCAAAGCGACCAAATTTTTATTTGTTCGACCACAAAATATGGTTACTCTATATGAATGAAAAATATTTGATTGACCCAACCAAATATTTTGGCTGTTTTAACAAAATCTCTCGGTAGATGGAGTATTTGGGTGATTCAAACAAAAAATTTGGTTGGGCCAATCAAATATTTTCTTGAGTAGACCAAGATTTGTTTGATTGAACCAAATTTTCAGGTATATGAGGAAAAAAACAGTTTTTTTTATTCCAAAATTTTTTTTATGAGTTTATACGAGATAAGGAAATATCGGAAAACTGATGATGGTGATGAAAGAAAGGCACACGACAACAGGAAAATAATTGTATAACCGGTTATTTAATCGGACTCTTAATTGTAACCATACTCAAGCAGAAATACCCGAGGGGGAAAGAGCTCCTTAAAATCCGGTCCAAATGAGGTGGATTAGTCCGGGTTATATCTCATTACGATGGATGAAAAAAAATATATATTTACATAAACAAAATAAGTGAACTTTTAACGAAAAAGTTGAATTTTCAACGAAAAAGACTAATTTTTTAATAAAAAAGATTAATTTCCAGCAAAGAACATCAATTTTCATCGAAGTAGTTGAATTTCAACTAATTTAAGATGTTCCGAAATTAATTGAAAAAAAAAAATAAATTCCAACAAAATCATTCAATAATCATCCGAAGAGATAAATTTTCAACTAAAATGATGAAACCTCAGGTAAAATGGTTGAATTTTAAGTCGAAAAATAAGTTTTCAACCAAAAACAATGATTTTTTAACAAAATAGTTAAATTTTCAACCACGTAGTTGAATTTTCAACTGGAAACATGAATTTGTAATCTAGAAGATTAATATTCTACCGAAAACAAATTTTCAATGAAATACACGAATGTCTAACAAAATAGTTTAATTTTCAAGTAAAGATAAATTTTCAATCAAAAATGTATTAGTAACATTTTCAATTTAGAAAAGTTATTTTTACGAAAAAAATCAAAGGTTCACAAAAATAATTACATTGTTCACTAAATAGTTGAATTTTCACCTAAAAAAAGATCAATTTTCTACCAAAAATTGAATAATTTAATTTTCAATTCAAAAATACATTTTCAACAAAAAAGCAGTTTTCAACAAAATCGTTCGATTGTCATCCGAAGAGATGAATTTTCAACTAAAATGATGAAACCTTAAGTAAAATAGTCGAATTTTAAGTCGAAACATAAATTCTCAACCGAAAACAAGGATTTTTTAAGAAAATAGTTAAATTTTCAACCACGTAGTTGAATTTTGAACTGGAAACATGAATTTGTAATCTAGAAGATTAATTTTCTACCGAAAACAAATTTTCAATGAAATACACGAATTTCTAACAAAATAGTTTAATTTTCAAGTAAAGATAAATTTTCAACCAAAAATGGATTAGTAACATTTTCAATTTAGAAAATTTATTTTTACGAAAAAAAAAAACGTTCACAAAAATAATTACGTCGTTAACTAAATAGTTGAATTTTCACCTAAAAAAAGATCAATTTTCTACCAAAAATTAAATGAAAATTTTTAACCAAAAACCACGACTTTTCAACAAAATAGTTAAACGTTCATCCAAAGATAAAATTTGAAAGTAAAATTATGAATATTTAGCTCAAAAAATGACTTTTTAATAATATATGATACTTATTAACAAAATGTTTTAATTTTCAATAAGGTAGACGCATTTGCAAGCAAATAGTTGAATTTTCAACTAGAAACATGAATTTGTAATCTTGCAGATTAATTTTCTACCAAAAAAGATGAATTTTAAATAAAATAGATAAATTTCCAACCAAATAGTTGAATCTTCACGTAAATATCAATTTTCAACCAAGAATGGAATAGTTACATTTTCAGTTTAAAAAATTAATTTTCAACAAAGAAACGAATTTTTTTCAATAGTTAAATTTTCAACTAAAGAGATGAATTTTCAACTAAAATAATGGATCTTTAACCAAAAACTAAATTTTTAACAAAATAGTTCAAAGCACAGTCAAGAATAATTAATTTTCTACCAAAACTACCAATTTTCAACAAAATATATGCATTTTCAACAACAGAAATTAATGGATCAACCATTTAGTTTAATTTTATACCATAGAAGACAAATTTGAATAAGAATAAATTATTTTTCAATTAAATAGTTAATATTTCAATTAAAAAAGAATAAATTACAATAAAAAATTAAATAGTTAAATTTTCAGATAAAGAAAATAATTTTTAACCAAAAAAAATTACTTTTCAATCAAAAAAGTGAATCGTCAAGCAAGAAGATTAATTTTTCACCAATAAAGACAAATTTGTAACGAAGTGCACAAATTTGAAACCAAATATCTCAACTTTTCATTAAAAAAGATAGATTAGGAATTGAAAATGTAACAGTTAAATTTGCAGTAGAAAAAATTAATTTTCTGTGGAAAAAAAGGAATTTTCAACAAAATAGTTAAATTTTTCACTAAAATAGTTCAATTTTTGAACAAAAATATAGATTTTTAAGAAACGATATTAATTTTCTACAAAAAAGACGAAAATTTAACAGAATATATGCATTTTCAACAAAATATCTGAATTTTCGATCAAGTAGATGAATTTTCAATTGGAAAGATACATTTTCAACCAAATAGTTAAATTTTCCATTGAAAAAATATGATTTTTCAACTAAAATAATGCTTTTTAACCGAAAAATTAATCTTCAATAAAGTAGTTCCGGTTCAAAATAAGTCGTTGAATTATCAACCAAAAAAAATAGATCTTTAACCAAGAAGATTAATGTTCTACCAAAGAAAACAAATTTAAATAAGAATGTATTACTTTTCAATTAACTAATTAATATTTTAAGTTAAAAAGATTAAATTAGAATCAAAAATGAAATAGTTAAATTTTCAGATAAAAAAAAATGACAAAAAAAAAGTACTTTTCCACCAAAAAGATGAATTGTCAATCAAGAAGATTAATTTTTTACCAATAAACACAAATTTGTAACAAAGTGCATGAATTTGGAACCAAATATTTCAAATTTTCATTAAAAAAGATAAATTGGGAATCAAAAATGTAATAGTTAAATTTTCAGTTAAAAAAAATTAATTTTCAATGGAAAAAAAAGAATTTTCAACAAAATAGTTAAATTTTTCACCGAAACAGTTCAATTTCTGACCAAAAATGTATATTTTCGTGAAACAATATTACTCTTATACCAAAGAAAGACCAAATTTCAACAGAATATATGAATTTTCAACTAAAAAATAAATATTCAACTAAAAATAAATTAGTTAAATTTTCAGCTAAAAATATTAATCCGACAAAACCAAACGAATTTTTAGCAATATAGTTAAATTTTCTACAAAGTAGATTAATGTTGCACCAAATAGTTGAATTTTTAACCAAAAGCATGAATTTTGTAACAAGACGATTAGGTTTCTACCAAAAAATACGAATTTTCATTATTATATAATAAAATTTGATGAAATCTAATATTTTCCCAAATCTTGGAAATTTTATTAAAATACCTTGAGTGCCATTAAAACTCATTAAAATCATTTGAAATCACTCGAAATCTTTTAAAATCCCTTAACGCAAATACCTCGAAATCTTAAAAAATCCTTTGAAATTCCTTCAATACATTGAAATCTTTTGAAAATTCCTTGAAATCTTTGAAAATACCCTAAAATATTTAAAATCCTTTGAAATCCTTTCAATTTATTGAAATATATAGAAAATTCCTTGGAATCGTTTGAAAGGCCCTAAAAGATTTCAAATCCTTTAATATTCCTATGATTTATTTAAATCTAAATATTTCAGAATTCATTGAGTGGAGAGCCTTAAATAATGACTTTGTGAAGCTCTTCACCTGAGGTGCTTGCTAGAGAGAATAATTAGCAACCTGGGTCGGAGCAGTGTTGCGAAAATAACGTGTTATTTAAATAAACAACACGGAAATTCTATTTTATTCCAAAATCTACACCACCACCCCCCCCCCCCTTATACCGCCCCGTACAATTCCCTTCTTCACTTTTATTTGTGGTCGCGAAAAAACTACAGGGAAAAAATGACAGGCCTGTCATTTTTTTCCTGTCATATATTTTCGTAAGGGTAAGCAGGGTCCTTGCGGAGCCTCTATGCGGGTATGTGTTCACTGAAACTAGATTAGGTTGCCATATACAGTCGAACTCGGATTTAACGTCTGTTTTGGGGCTGTCCTTGGACCTGACCTACCCTAACGTTGAATCCGAGTTCGACTGTATATAGAAATTGTCTAACAAGATGCAATATTGTAATATTTGTTACGGAACATTCACGGTAAGAGATTCGGATGATAGTACTCCACTCACAATTTCACTATATTTCAGCGTTTAAAAATGTCATGCCTCCATTTCTACAAACTCATTATATAGTTTTATATTCGTGATATGCTTCTACATTCAAAACTTCAATAAATAATTAGTCAAATGCAGCATTCTGGCAGCACTTCAAAATAGGATACTTATTCCTCAATTTTAAATAGGGAAATTTTTGCGGGGCAAAATGTGAAAAAATGATAAATCCAAATAAATTCTTTGGTTTTTGTCGAATTTTTCTATCAGCGGAAGATCGCAACCTAATTTCAAACCCGAAGAAAGTAGCGTAGAGTAAAAATAACATTTTTAGAAATTTTCAAAATGGCCGATCCATATAAGATAACATGAAATGGAATTTTCTTGAGTTCTTAACAAAAGCGACCTAAAATTTGTAACAAAATCTTGTTAATAGCTACAAAGCAAGCTAATAGATTGAAAATTAAAAAACTTGAAATAATCAAAAATGGTAGCCGTTCAGTTTACAGAAAAATGATTAATTTCCCCATTTTTAAAGGAAAACCTCTCAAACTCCACAAGATGAGCACACTTATTTGCAGAAACTATTACATAGTCAGTGACTTTTGGAGCATTTAGTTAGCCACGTTTTTAGGGGTCACCCTAATGGACAGAGGAGCCTGAGGGGGAGAGAAAAATTTTCGTTTGTCCAGGGGGGGGGGGTCGTTTAAAAAATGGTAATTAGTCTAAACTTATTACAATTTACGCGAGTTAATTACTTATTGTGTTGCGTACGTTTAATAACGTTTGATCTGGTCTTATAGCAGTTAAGTAAATTATTAGTAAAGTAATCTTCTTCTCAAGACATGCAGTGAGGCAAACTAAGTTTCTCTAGACAAATAAATTTTTAGCCTACACTAGTCATTCGATTCCAGTGTGTAAGAATAATAAAAAAAATTGTATTACGTTACAATTAAATTAATAAAGAAATGTTATTTTTTGGTATTGGCACTGTTTAGCTCATTGAAATCGAGTATGAAGCAAATTCACAGTTTGGATATTTTTCAAGGAATATGCTCAATCTTTTTACGGAATCAACTAAGAATATCTTTCCGCCGACTTTCTGCTATAAGAATTCTTAAATTGGCTACAAATATTAATTATTTGCACAGTATTTACAAACGAATTCATAGTTTGGTTATCTTTCAACAAATACGCTTAATTTTTGTTTACGAATCAGCTTAGAATAGCTTTGCGATGACTTTGGCTATGATACTTTTTAAATTGACAACAATTGTTAATCACTTCTAAAACATTCATAACCAAATTTAGATTTTGGCTATTTTCGAACGAATAGGCTCAATTTTTGTTGACGGAATCGACTAAGAATGTCTTTTGGATGGTTTTTTGCTATTGATACTTTTTTTGTTTATAAAAATTGTGGAAATAATTAGCAAATACATACTGAGGTGATTTTGGGTTAAAAGAATTTATCCCATTCGTTAAAAAAAAACCAAAAGCTATCAAAAGATAGACTTGAATCCATATACAGAAAAACTGTAACCTGAGCCTTTATACGGACTCACACGAACTGGACTCCATATTATATGGACATTTTTTTATCACGAATTGGATCCCAGTGATCGCAAAAACGTTATAAATCTCTATATTCCTTTTTGTGTAGATTGTTCATCAGGAACGCCAGTATCATGGAATACAGGTCAAAGGCCACCACCATCTGCTCCCTATTGGAAGGACTTGGTATCAAATGGCCTCGAAGTCAAAGTAAAGAAGGATCCTAATTTGAATGGAAAGATGATCGATATTGAGCTTCGAAAGGGCCAGAAGCGTCCATCAATTCACGAAAATATTATCATAGTCTACAATTACGATCATATTAATGATTTGGAATATGTTTCTCACACTGATTTAGATGGAGAGACCATTGCACTTTCCCCGATGAATAATGAATACCGAAAATTGATGGGATATCTAGTACGAGGGAAGGAAAATAAAAAGTCAACTTGACTATCTGAAGTGTGAAACAGATTATACCCCAGATATAGAGGTAGAGACATAGAAGTGATTTTTCTGCCTGGAGAGAGCTGGAATAGGGGTATTTTTTACACTTAGAAGCAATAATCTTTGGGTCTTGGATGATTTGTGTATGGGGTTTTTTACACTTAGGTGCATGATAGCGTAAATTAATATCCGCGGAATGTTAAAAATGGGTGTTTAGCTTGACCATCCTAGAGTGTAGGCTTCACTATCCTGGAGTGTGAATCTGACGATTCTGGAGTATAAACCATACTACCCAGAAGTGTTAGCTTGATTATCTTGGAGGGTTAACTTAATCATACAGGAGGATCAACTTTACCATCTGTTGATCTTCTTCTACCTAGATATATATCTGTAAGAGCAAGAGGGCCGATAGATGCAAATTTAAATGATTAAATGAATCCTGCCAAACCTGAAAATTAATATAAAATCCATCACATCTGAAAGCGTTTTTATATTATTTTTAAAGAATGAGATGCACAACACATCATAGCATGTGCACAAAAATATTGACAAAATAATATACTTTGAGCCCAACAACGAAATTCCAAAACAAATCTTAAAGCACGCATTTCAAACTTTTCTCCTAAACTCTAAATACATGTGGCAGGGCATTTTTTAGCTTGGTCAATATTTTTGAGCATGCGCATAGTTTGCACGAAATATTGAAATTAATAAGTACATAACGAGTGTTTGCAAAGAAATAATGCGGATTTTTTGTTTAATTCTAAACTTTATTACTAGATTTTAAATCATCATGCTTAATCTTTTGTTTTAAGTCAAGGTCGGTTGTTTTTTGAATACTGAAGTGTATATTCTGAGCATTTATAATATAGCAGTTCGGAAAATAAAATATCTAAAAGAAAATATATTATCTTATTTATTATTCTTACAGCGAATTATTGTGAAATATCACAGGAAAGTAAATGTTAATCTATATTACTAATGTTTCTTTTCCTGTTGCAGTGAAAATTCTTAATTTATTTTGTTTTCTTTAAAATTTTAGATGTTTGAATGTGTGATTTTTCCTTTATATGGTGACTGCTGGCGACCTAAATCTAATAAAAAATTCAAAGATTTTTGACCTGGGTACCTGCGCGTACTTCCCGCATCTACAGACGTTGGAGTGAGCATTTGAAATGTAAAAGCGGTGACACGACTTTGAGATTTTCTCGCTGAGTTGGAAATCAAAGCACAATGTCAAATCCATGAAATTTCAGTAGTCTATGCTCCACTGAACTATCTATCTAGCATAATGACTTCGATGGATTGTCATCATCTTGCGTGTGCTTCGGTCAAGTTGCTTCAACTCATGGACGTTCCATTTTTCTGCACCAAACAGAACAGTATAGGAATGGCCAGCATATTCGTCGCCTGGATCTTATTCTTCCTTTGTATAGATGGATGCAGGCACACTTGTTCAGTCCGAAGTTTATGTCAATCGCTTTAGAGTACCTATCCACCGCCGCCACAAGGATGTCAAGGTCCTCTTTTGAAGAGGCAAAGAGTTTAAGGTCCTCCATGTATAAAATGTGATTAAGATGCAGAAAACTATCGGACTTAGAGAGCCTCCTTAGAAGACCCCTATCTGATATGTGGCATAGCTGATAGTCACCTGTCCTTTGTCAGATGTTATGAATAATCTTGTCCGCCACAAGAGCATAAGTTCTTCCATGCATCTCACGATTCTTGAATGCACCTCCAGGCACTCAAGAAGCTTGATAAGCAGCTCATGTTTCGTGTTATCAAATGCCTTACGGTAGTCAATCCAAGCCATGGACAGATTGCGTCGATACCTGATCGAATCCTGGGTAATAAACCTGCCTATTAACAGTTTCTCCCTGCAACCTGCCAACCCTCACTTGTATCCACGTTGTTAAACTATTGCACTCCATACCGGCTCGATAGATGTTAATATCTTCTGTTTGAGGATGCCAATGAATAGCTTGTTGCTGGGGTTTAAACAAGCTATGGGCGTGTGGTTCTTTAGATGTGACAAATCTCCGGTCTTAGGGATCATTACCGTCGTCCTTCCACTAACCAGTGCGGGATGGGTTGTTCTCCGTTTAAGAAAGTAGTAAATATACGAGATACATGTTGGTGCTTGTAAGTGAACTTCTTTCACCAAAAGTTGTTGACTTTATCTGACCCTGGCGCTGAAAAGTTCTTAATTCTAGCGATAACTTTCTTCACTCCTTCAGTAGTAATGAGTGGACACTCTTCCCCTGGACCTTGCAACATTTGCCTTTGGCAAAAGTTACGAAAGAGTGATATATCTGCAGCGTCTTCATTGAGTGGCATATGACGCTTTATTGAAAAGACGGGAAGGATGAGTAGAAAAGGTGGAATTTACCTAAATCCACTTTACTCGACGTTCAAGGCGCTCTTTCGCTTTTAAAAGAGCTCTAATTTTTGGCGTCCAGTGCTGCTTGATGTTTAACAGTTTACACTTGTTCAGCGTCTGATTTACTTTCCTTAAGTTTCGAGCAAGTGCCCTAACTTTTGGGTTGAATTTTGTATTTTATGTTATGTGGCTAATCATGCACTGAACATTTGATGCATGTCGTCTCACCGTTTCAATTTTAAACTGAAGCTTTGCAATACGCTCGCAAGTCTTACTCGGTCGTACTGAAGTATCATTACTTCTATTGTCGCTAAGCAGGGAGATTGCCTTCTCGTAAACTACACAGTTCAGATTCCAGAGATTACTATCCTCGGGGAGCATATCGGGGAGAGCAGAATTAGCTTCAGCTAATTCGTCCATCCTGCGAAAGACTTTTTGGTGAATTTTTGATCTCATAGTTCTTATGTTGGCATTATCGGCTGTTTGCAAATGTGAGCTTGCTGGAACGGGTGGTATAATCGCTGGAGTATGTTGCTCTCCTCCTTGCTGATAAAGAGCTTCATATCCCTTTTTGCGTAAAAAGGATACCTGATCCCATTAATACTGAGGCGCTGTATGAGTATAATCCGGGTGCATTTGACCCAACGTTCAAGTAACCTGTGCATAAATCCTCTTCGCGCCAGTGAGCTTCTTTGCTAACAGGTAATGATGTCCCCTCTGAGTTGGTTCGACCATTTGAAACGATGTTCTCGAGTTTGTCCGGGGCCATTGTCTGGTCGTCGCCTCGGTTCGGTCCTATTGCTACTTCGAACTAAAACATGGCCTCTATCCGAGAGAGGCCTATTGTGGGTGTATATTTTCAGTACTCATCTCTGGCTCGTACATAAATTTGTTTTACCGCATGAAACTCGGGAAAAGGGAAAACAAATTACAGAAGCGGTGAATTCGAGTTGTGAAGAGCAAATATCAAGTTGGCGAAAATGGAAAGAAAATAAAGGAATCAAGAATTAGAGGGGGGTAAGAATTATAAGAAAAGTAAGATACAAAGAAAAACGCCGGAAAGCGAGAGGGGTGGGGGCAGCTTGCTCGTGATCATTTAAGAAATGTTCAAAGGATTTAGAGAGGAGACATGGGATACTGGAGGATATGATGAGTCAACGGGGTGAGCTCAAGGAGAAGGTAAATAAGTGCGTCAGAAATGGGAAGAATGGGACAATGTATGGCAAGGCGAAAAAGAGATAGCTTGCGAAAAAGAGATAGTTTGCGAAAAAGAGATAGTTTAGGAAAAACTGGATAGCATGGAAAATCGGCAGAGAGAAAATGATGAAAACAAAGAAAGGGAGATGAAAGTAATAGAAGAGAGAGTGGGTAAATTAGAAGTAAGGGTTGAACAAACAAAGACTGAGGTAATAATAAAGGTTAGCCAGGAAGTAAAAGAAGATGAAGTGAGTATGCATGTAGAGAATGAGAGGCTATGTAGGAGATTAACACATATCGAAAGACAAATAGAACAAGAGCAAAGATCAAAGAGGAAAAAGAATTTATTTATTAAGGACCTGAGAATAAACAGTGAAACGGAAGAGAAAGAGGTTAAGAATCTGATAAGAGATATAGAAGCACAAGTAAGGAAGGAAGGGGTAAAGAGAGTAGGAGGAATGAAGGAAGGGAGGGAAGGCATGTTGCTGGTGACATTAGAAAGTGAGGAGAATAGGTTTGAAATAATAGAAAAAATAGAGATTAAAAGGAAAAACTAAGAGAATAGAAGAAGATCTGACCTGGCAGAAAAGGAGAAAAGGAAAGGCCAAAAGGAGAGCGGGGATCAGTGAGAAGAGGATGGTGGGACGAGGAATGTAAGGAGCGTCAAAGAGGGTAAATAGAGAATGAAGAAGAGTGTAAGAAAATGGAGAAAAGGAGAGATTGTTCAAAGGGAGTACAACAGAAGAAAAAGAGATTGTGAGAAAAAGTTAAACGAAACAAGGCAGAAGGAGAAGAGAAGGTACATGGAGGGGGTAGAAAGCTGTAAAGGAAGGAAGGAAATGGGAAGTGATAAATAGAGAAGGAGGAAGGGCGTCACTGAGGAGATATAAATAAGTGAGTGGAGAGAGTACTTTAAAGGATTGTTGGGGATGGAAGAACAAAGGATAAGGGAGTTCGCGAGAAAGATGCTAGAGGGAAAAGGGGAAGAAGGAAATTACATAAGCAGAGAAGAAGTAATGGGGGGAAAGAATGAGGTAAGAAATGTGGAGAGTTTGTAATAAAGTATGGAGAGGTACATGATGGCCAGAGGAATGGAGAATGGGACTAGTGATGCCGCCGAAGGTCACAGGAACTGGTTAAAAGGACAGGTATAAGAAAAAGGAATTATTCCACAGATTCAGACAAGCTATAGCAAAGGAATGGGATCAACAGATAACATTTACGTTCTAAACTATCTAGTTAATAGAAAGGGGAGGAATAAAGGGAAACTAATGGCATTGTTCTTCGACTTCAAAGCAGCGTTTAACTTAGTGAGCATAAGGATGCTGTGGCTAATTATGAAAAAGAGAGGAGAAGATAAAGGGCCGATTGAAAGAATGAAGAAAATATTTGTAGAGACTAGCTTCAAAGTGAGGATAGGAAATGAGAAAGGAGTAAGGAGAGGAATTCTGGACAAGAATAGGGCTCATGCAAGGTTGCCCGTTTAGCCTGTTATTGTTTGGTATAATGTTGGCAAACTTTGAGTAAAAGTTAAAGGAGAAAGGAAAAGGGGGGACTTCAGGAAAAGGTGGTTCAGGAATAAAAGATGTAAAGTAGAATATAAGACAACTGGAGAGATTGTGGAACCAGTGGAGGATTTTTGTTACTTATGGTTCTGGTTCGAAATAAGGGACGGAAACGAATTGCAAGTGAGGAAGAGAATGGAGATTGCGAGCCAAATAATCGGCCAAGTTTGAGGCATAGGGAAGAGAAGATTCAAGGACGTCTGGTGGGTGAGCGTATGAATGTTTCATGTGTTAGTTTGGGCAGTCTTGTGTTGTGGAGTGGAGTCTACGAAAGATTCTTAAGGTGGGTCAGGGGGATCAGTTGGAGCTGCCCAGGATATATGTGGAGAGAAGAACTAAAAAGAGAGAAATTGATAGTTAGGCAACTTAAAAGAGCTTGGAAGCTTCAAGAGAAGCTAATGGAGTGACAAGAGAGCAAAATTGCGCAGGTATATCTAAGTGAGATCCGGAATACACAGGAGAGGCAATACAGAAGGTTCAAGGTGGGAGGGTGAGAGACAGGAAATAAGGAAAGAATGTGGTATCCAGGAAGAGAGTATAGACTGGCAGGAGATAGAAATGGAGATGGTAGTTAGGCAAAGAGAGCAGAGATAGAGGAAAATTATCGAATAATAATAGAACAAATGCTATGCGATGGTTAAGTTGGTAGGGGAACCAGAATACCTGAAAAAAATTGAAAAAGGAGATTAAGTGGAATAGGATGGTACGATTCGGGATGGAGGAGGGAGTAAGTGCGTGTCGATACTGGATAGAAGAACAGGAGAAATTATGTAGAATCTACGGTTGTGAAGTGGAATCTTGGGCCTATGTGCTAGAAGAGTCTACTGGAGAGTAAGAGAAAGACGAAAGTATGAACGATTATGTGAGAGGAAGTCTGGAATGAAACGATCAGGGAGTATAATCGTGAAGAGATTGAAAGAACTGAGGGAAGACAAGGGGTTGGAAGCTTTATAAAGTCAACAGAAGAAAAATTAAAATTAATTAAATAAGCAAAATAGAAAGTCAAGATATTCATAAATTTAAAAGATGGTAAGAGGGAACGGAAGCCCTGGAAGTTTGTTCCTATGCATATAGTCTGTAAATAGTAGCAAATAGCGTGGTTTGCAAAACCACGCCGAAAAAAACAAGGAAACCACACTCGCCTTATATAAAATTACTTTTTTTCTCGATAACGGCAGATCATAACGCAAAATTATCACCTCGTGATGGACCTTCTTCTCCTACTGAGCCTCCACTTCGTGCCAGGTCCAGGTCGCCTGATGCCAGGTTCAGGACTCTTCCAAAAAAGCTTCCTTCATCTGACGGATTGGGATGTGGACTTGAACAACTCAGATTTATTCGGCTTATTCCCAAGTCGAATCCGCGCAGAATGTTCGAAATTCGAAGATACACTTTTTTTGCGAATAATCCACTTCTAATGAAATTAGGACATTCTGTCTTTGTGCCCATACAGCTCGCAGAAAAAACTGTATTATCATCATCTAATAGTATCACCTTTGCAATATTGGAGACTCAGAACAGTCTTGCTGGAGTATATGAATGTATATATAGCGATAAAAAGAGGGCGAAAATACACATGGCAAGCGGCATGGTTACTACTATGACCGTAAAAGAAGTCGCTGAAACTCCAGTAGGTGACCGCCGTACAATCAGAGGGAGCTTTTAGTGCGCAATGTAAACCACAATCCTCTACACCAATAATTAAAAAAAATGTAATCGTGGTTCTCAAGTAAAGTTACAATTAGAAGAGGGTTCTAGACTAGTTTCCTTTAAAGCTCGGAAAGTAGATGACGCTTTAATTCTTAAAAGTGATGAAGAATTTAAATTGTTAGTTAAAGAGGGCGCAATGAGGAAGGTTGATGATTCACGCTGGGTGACGCCCAATGTCCCTCTTGTCAACCCGAATGGTGAAATAGGAATGCTGTCGAAAATACGCACGCACGTCTTTTAAAAATAATAATCAATCCTTTATCGACATTTCGGTGGAAATACCAGTGGAATAAGCTTATCAACGTTTATATATGTTAATTGTTTTCATTTTCCATTCATACTTAAATATATTAGTTGGCGGGCACATCCCCCTGCCCAGATATAGGTTGAGACTATTTTGTTTCCCGTTCTTCTGCAGATTTTTCGTTAATTCTCTTGCTTTTATGTTCTGAAAGTCCTGTGTAAAACATTGTTTCTGAACAGATTCCCGCCATTTTTTTCAGCCCATTCCAATTCATTAACTCCTAATAAAGTAGCTTTTCGATTTCCTTCATGTAGTCTTGCGTTATCAATAAATTTCTTCACCAACGCTGTAATACGCTAACGCCTTTTCCACGTATAATAGGATTTAATTTCCGGAAGAGAATCATCGATGCCTGTAGTTGTTACAACATTAATTATTTCTTCGTTGGTGCCCTTTCTAACAGTTCCAGTTTTGGTATCGTCAACTCATGTAAAGAAGACACTCTTGCCTTTGAACATTTTGCAAGTTATTGAATCGTCCTAACCAATATTATCCTTCCAAATACCTAGGAGTAAAATTCGAACTTTAATTGTAATTGGTGATAGTAGCCCTATCGGATCGAAAACCGACGTTGCTACTTTAAGCACCTTCCTTTTCGTAGGTATTCTTGAACATGTGATAATTCCTTTTTCTATTTTTGAGAAGTTCTGGGAGAACATAAGTTCGTGTGTCGTTGCCTTCCACATAATTTCGACTACTCGCTATCCATTGTTGGCATCCATGTTAGTTAGCATATCTTCGGCCACGAGGTGTTCGGGAATTTTCTTCAAAACTTCCATAGATTTATTAACGAAATTTCTTAATTCAAATCTTTCTTCTGCGTGGATAAATATCACTTCTCGTATCAGCTTTATTGCATTTCCTTCAGTTTGTGCTCCATGAATGTAATCGTCTACGTAATGATTTTCTATGGTGGCGTTTCCTGCTTCCTCGGTATCGAATTGTTCTACGTTATAATTTTTAACAAATTGTGCTAGGAGTGGAGAGGGTGATCCTCAAAATAACATAGCTATCATTCGATATACCTTGGTTCTTTTATCTATCTTTAAATCCCGCCAAAGAAAACACTGTGTGTAACTATCTTCATCAGCAATCTTAACTCGATGAAATATCTCACGGATATCAGTTGTAAAGACTTGCTCTAAATTTGATTAAGATGTTAAAGAGTGATATTAACCAATCTGGTCCAGTAAGAATGAGATCATTCAAACATTTACCACTTAACTTTGCAGCTGCATCGTGAACAAGTCTTACTTTTCAAGGCTTATTCACGTTAATTGCTGGAAAATAAGGAAGAAACCATTTCTTTTTCTGATTCTCGATTTCTTCTGGACTGACGAGTGCTGAGTAAACTTTTTCTTCTGATTTTTGAACCTCGGCACAGTAGGCACTTCCAAGTTGAGAATCCTTTTTTAACTGGGTTTCTAAACATTTCAGTCTGTGTAAAGCAATCTTCTCATTGTCCGGAAAATCAGGTTCATTCGATTTCCAAGTTTGTTTAATTTTGTATCTTTTTTCGATATTTTTTACAGATGACGTCGCAATCTTGATGCATCTCTCTTCTTCAATTATTTGATCTTTGTTGAATTTTTTGGCAGTTATTCCAAAATTTTCCAGAGCAAAATATCTTTTTACCTCTTCATATAGGTTCTCTTCATTCATCGAGCAACACAGAAGCGTGACTGCAGCATTCTGAAATCCGTGAACTTCTTTTAATGCTGAATAAGCCGGACCATGAACTATCCATCCAAATTTTGTTTTTGATATAATTAGTGTGTCTTCTGAAGGTTGAATTATTTCTCGAGATGCAAGGAGATCAGCATTATCTTGACCAATCAAAATGATCGGTTTCCCTCCTTCTGACATTGAGAAATTCACGTTATTTAAATGTGGATATTTAGCATTCAATTTGCTACTGTTCCATTTTTGTTCGGGCAATCCTAAGTCTTTCACTGTTCTAATTTTTATAAGTCTGAAAAAATTGTCACAATGAATCCCTGAAATTTCGGCGCTTACAATGTTTGATTTATCATCATATCGATAAATTTCGTCTGCCCATTTGCAGCAAAGTGGAGAAATTATACCGTCTAAACCCATCTGCTGTGTGAAATCTTCGTCGATGAGAGTCGTAGTGCTTCCATCGTCTAGGTAGGCGAAACTGGAAAAACACCTTTAGGCCCTTAAAGTTGAACTGGGGTCCATTTGGAAAATTCTTTTAAACTTGCGGCACTTGGTGAAATTTTATTATCGACGAGGTGACTTCCCCATTGGACTGATAAATGAAGTGGTAATTTATTTACAAGGATTGACAGCAAACTTTTCTTGCTGACGAATTCGCTGTCAATGCTCTCTATTGCAGCTACGATGTTCCTTACTGAACAACCAAAGTCTTTAAGGTCTTTAAATTCTTCAACTTTTGAAATCTTTTTAGCTGTTGCAATTATTTCTGAAACGATGCGTTCCGGTTTTTCATAGATTGAATCTAATATTTTAATAATTACATCCGAATTCTTGGATGACAACTTATACCGCGATGTAAAGGCTGGCCAATGCAGCATCGAAGATCCATCAAATTGTTCTAATTCGATTCTAATTGTTTTTTGGGCGAGCATCCGATTTACATTTCTGGTTAAATCTTTCACTCCGTTATTCGTTTCAAAAGTTTTAATTTTTGGAGACTCTGAAAATAATTCTTTTTTCACGTTTTCCAAATCTTCTTTCCTTCGTTGTTTATCAACGTCTTCTAACCAAAATTGAATTTCGTCTATTTAGATGCGTCTCCGCAGAATCTTTTCCCATAGCTGCTGCTTGTTTCGCTAATGCTTCTTCTCAATCCATCAGCATTTCTTGACCTGACAGACGCTTCTGTTTAATTTCGAGTTCTTTTTGTTTAAAACCCAATTGTTTTTCTTTTGCTTTGATAACATCTTCAGGTACGGAACCATTACATCAAGCATGAAGAGCATGGGACTCAAATTAACGTGAATAAAACAAAAATTATAGTGTTATCAGGAAAGGATGAGAAAACAGTATGCAACATTAATAACATTAATAACTTTTCGAAAACGTCACTAACAACATTCTAAAGGTACTCTAAAAAGGTTTTGAATTTGGTTATTTGTTTATAAAAATTGTTTTCAATTTGCAAAACATCAATGCCAAAGGTCATCACAAAGATATTTTTGGTTGATTGTGTAAATAAAAATGATCTTATTCAAATATATTTTATTTTTCTTGCTTTGATTTTCCAGTATTTTTTTGTTTGAAGTATAGACATTTTTTGCCGTGTACAAATGTAATACCGAAGTTATAAGTTTGTACTTGAGATTCGCGATAAAATTTTTTTTAATTCCAAGATTGTTTCTTTACATTAAGATTTCAAAGATTTACGCCCTATAAATTGCAGGAACAATTAACGTTGCATATTATAAGCCTAATAATCTTTCTTTTTTTAGATATCCATATATAATTCCAAAGGATTTATCGGGTTTTAAAATCATCAGTAATTTTTATTACCGCTAGCGCTAGCCGCGTAAATAATTTTGGACACCTTTAATCTACAAGATAACGACTATAAGATATGTTATATAGTCTACGGTGAAGCACCAGAATTTTCCGTTGTTCCACTGCTGACCAGATTCTACCTAAAAACTTAAAAAATGAGGGTCGTTTATACTCTGATCTTCACCACGGCAATCATCTTTAATTCTATTGGTGAATATAATAGTATAATAATATATCGGGTCAGTCCATAATAAGTTCGTTATTTATCTGTTAGCTTTCTAAGAATATTTAAAAATATTGTGTTTAACAATGGAACTTTTGGGGACTTTTTAAACCAAAGGTACTGAGTAGCACTATAAGTGCAAACATAAGTGTTACTAGCTACTGGACTTATATTGCTGGTCAAGCTTTTAAGAAGTCTCCCAGGACAAACTTCACTTATTACCTCGGTCTTGTATCACAATATTTACACGAGGGGTACACGCAATACCAACTTAAAAAATGTTATCCTCTCTTTCTGGTTTCAGAGTTAGGTTCACAGTTCGAATGTTTACCTAATGGCGAGCCTATTCCTGGTGTTCCTCGTCGCGGACCTCCCACTTTTTCTTCTTCTTCTGAAAGACATTCACCTGAGAGATCTCTTGTTCCTGTCGAGCCGCCGCTTCGTGCCAGGTCCAGGTCGCCTCCTGCCAGATTTAGGGCTCTTTCAGTAAGGCTTCCTGCTTCTGACGGATTGTGGTGTGGACTTGAAGAACTTAGATTTATTCGGCTGATTCCCAAGTCGAATCTTCACCGAATGTTCGAAATTCGAAGATACTGTTTTCCTGCGAATAATCCACTTCTTTTACGATTAGGACGTAATGTCTTTGAGCCCGTACCATCCGAAGAAAAAATTGTATTATCAACATCTAATGGTATCGCCTTTGCAATATTTCAGACTCAGAATAATCTGGCTGGAATATATCTACATATTAATGGTGATAAAAGGCGAGCGAAAATACACATGGCAAGCGGCATAGTTACCCCAATGACCGGATTAGAAGTCTCTGAATGTCCAGTAGGTGTCCGCCGCACAATCTCAGGATGTTTTATAGTGCGCATTGTACACTGGAATCGTCTTAACCATTAATTTAAAAAAATGTAAATCTAAAATATAGTATTGTTTGTAATCCGAAGTCGGTTCAAAATGTTTCATGTAACTGGTAATTACATTAAAAATTCAATATCTTTTGATTTTGGAAGCTTTATTCTTACGCCAATGCCAATACTCGCATTATGCTTTTTGAAATTATTTCCAAGTGGATTTACAACACCATTTTCGGGATTTTCTTACATATTTTCCATACTTTCTTGCGCAGTTTCAAGAGCTGCTCGTTGTAAAAGACTTTAGCTGCAAATGCATCGCCTTGGTTGGAAATTCAACTATTTTTGGTTGAAGGTTAATTCTTTTTAGTTGATATGTCTAATATTATATTTTTGTTTGAGAAATAACCTTATTTTAACCATTTTTTTAATTGCTTGAATATTTAATTATTTAAATGAATTCACCATAAAATCACGTGATTTTGACAATGTTGTGTTTTTGAAGCGCCTTCTAATTCGTTAAACGGTAATGTTATTTTTAATATATTTCAGGTTAAGTTTGACATACTTTTGGGGAAGGACGCACGCTGAAATGTAAAGGAGTTCGCCTCGTTTTGAGTGGAGTATCTGCGAGAAGTTTTTGATTGGTTCCTTTTTGGCGGTAAATTTGAATCATGAATAACCCACCAATCAAAAAGCTCTAGCAGATATTCCACTAAAAACGAGACAAAGTCCTTTGCAATTCAGCGTACGTCCTCCCCCAAAATATGTCCGAAAATTCGAGGTTCATTTTTCATTCGTACGCGCATTGTCTCTTGGTCTCCTTACTCCATGGTTTGACAGCTCCGATCGGCTTTAAAAGGGATTGGAAGAGTGCTGCCAGATTGGGAGCCCGAAATGCGCAGACTCGAAGTCTTGCGCTCTGATTGGCCCTACTATCCAAACTGAATTTCAAATTTATATAAAAAAGAAATCAATGTTAACCCTTCATTTTTTTCAATTTCTGCTCCTTAAGGGAATTTTTATAAATAATTAATCGAAATAGGTTATCAATATTCATAGAGAAATTAAATTTAAAGTGTATTCTTTTAATAAAATAATAAAATCTCAATATTATTAATTTACTTTTCTTATTTGGCACTGATTTTTAATATATTAATATTGAGATTTTATTTTTTTATTAAAAAAATTCAACGAATAACACTGATTTCTTTTTTATATAAATTTGAAATTCAGTTCGGATAGCAGGGCCAATCAGAGCGCAAGAGTTCGAGTCTGCGCACTTTGAGTAAACGTACCTCGCTCGGTTCTAGCCCTGCAAGCCCGTAATATCAGTGCTACCATACTAACGATTTGAAAGTTCACTACATTTTCGCTAACTGAATATTTGTAAAGTCCCTAGAAAGGACCCCATATCGACCTGGGCCTTCATATACTGCCGGCGATCAAGGAAGCCGTTTACAGACCGCACAAAAGTTCGTAAGGTCACTGATAACCCCATGATAAGATCCATACTCTTTATCCTAATCAAATCATTGTGAGTACACTGGAACTTGGATTTAAGCAGTCTCGATTTACCGCGTCCCGAGAATTGATGCGGTCGCGGTTTCTTGATGTGGGGAGCACGGGAGGCGCTGCTCAGTCAAGCGTGACGAACAGCTCGAGAGCCCCACTCTCAGCACGTTAGTTACGGGAATCGGGAGATACTATTTCAATTCTTTTCTTCGTAATTGTATGCACAATATTTGAGTTTATTAAATATAGGAAATTACAAAGCTAAAGAGAGATAGCTGATTCAAATTTAAAACAGAAAAGATTACGTTTTCTCAATTTAGTTTAATTTTACTTGTAATTGCTTTTAAATTTTTAGTTGCGCTGGAGGCTCTCAGGTAGCGGAAACTCCTCATCCAGATCTCCACCTTAAATAAAGGAAGATCCTAATGACGAGTTTTTTAAGAAGTCTAAGATTTATGAGTGATTAACTCATTGATTTGAACTTGCCCAATGTATATTCCAATTGTTCACTTTTGAAATTGGGCGAGTAACTATTTTGGGGATTCACTCGATAATTTGAAGATTCCTTGACAAACTGGTTTTCTGAATTGGTTGAATGCTCTTCTCGTTCACAGGAAGGATACTGGTACTGGTCGAGGTGTTTATTGTTTTAGTACAGGTGACGTTGATTGTCCTCCTGGTGATTCACCGTTGCGATGGTTTGACAACGAGGATCTATTAGTGGGCAGGTAGGCTCAGGTCCCCTGCTGGTACTCAAGGGTAATGATGGTTGACGATGGAATTGTCAAAAGGATCTTATGGGTTCAGTTTCACTTATTTAAAGGGATTTGAAATTTACAATCGACTTCAGTTGAGAAATTTTCACCAGGTCAGGTAAAAAGTGAACTTACAGCAATTTCTGCTTGATAATTTTTGTATGTAAAGTTTATACAAAGTTTGTACATATAAATTCAACAAAGTACAAAAATAAGAACGTAGTTCAAAAACTAACTCCATACGATAATAAATAATAATACTGTATTTTAATTATTATGATTACGACTATGATTTAGTTCTCACTTTCGCACATTATTCGTGTTGTAATATTTATAGAACTTAGGACTAGAAAAGTATTTACAGAAAATTATGCTTCATGAAATTAATTCCAAGTTGGTTTCCAACACCATTTTCGAGATTTTCGTATATTTTCCATACTTTCTTGAGCAGTTTCAAGAGCTGCTCGTTGTAAAGGAGTCTTTTCATTTGAAGCCGAACTTTGTCCAGAAACTACGGAGTCATGTTGAAATGCAGAACTCACGGCTGAAATAAAAATTTTTGACGATAAAATAGAATTTAAAGTATTAAAATAGAAATATTTTTCAATAATGTGAAGAATCGCCGGGGCTGCCACATAGTCACTTTTCCAGATCACGTTTTATTCACTTCTTTCAGTTTTTCTATATTTAATCCAATTTTATTTCCTTTTTCTCACACATTTTTTAAATCAAAATATAAAGTCAATATCAATGCAAAAATGTTGTTTTTCATAGTATTTATTATCGAAACAACACTAATTTTAGACGAAAAACATAACCTAAAATTGCTCAAAAATTTGTTGTACTCTTTGAAATCCAATGATCTTTTATTAAAAGTGCCGATTTCCGGTGTTTTCATCGGAAATTTGTATTTTTGATTTAAAAAATCAAACACTTTTTCAGATTATCATTCAGAATCATCAAATTTACACAATTTTAGTACAAAAGAAAATCATTGGATTTCAAAGACTAACAATTTTTTAACAATTTTAGGTTATGTTAACATTCTGCACCTTGGATTCCTCTAAATTCACTAATTATACTCATTCATATTTATATGAATTCAATGGAATTCCGTTCAGATTAAAGAAAATTTGTTTCATTTACTTAAATCATTTTAAATTCGAATTTCATAGAAATCTCTGCAATTCCCTTGAATTCTTATAAATTTCATCCCCCCCCCCCCCGTGAA